>CM040125.1:116799394-117233569 GCA_022559845.1 Amorphophallus konjac | reverse complement strand
CGGGTTAAAGAATTTAGAACTGTGATGGTCTACCACTGGCTGTTACATGAACGTAACGGTCGATAATTGGACCGTTAGAATGGTTGAATCCAGAAGAAAATAGATATGGACTCAAACAATGTGACGGTCGTATATTAGACCGTTAGATGTGCCTGACGGTCGAATATAGATCTGTTACATATCCAGAATCTGAAAACATCGATAGTGCTTTCTAACAATTGAGCTTTCATGGTACAACCAACTCGACATCCTAGTGGAAATCCCAGGCTCGCAGAGAATTACGAAGACTTTGAAATAAGATTTCCTAGTCCATTAGAAGGTATATCCAATAGAGAGGTCCTCATGTTCAAGAATGTGTTCCTATAGTGCAAAAGTGTGAACTAATGGACATATACCGGGATATATGCCATGTACTTAAAGAATTGACTCTATAGATAAGAGAGAATGTGTAACGGTATAAAATCATGATAAAACTCCTCAATATCTTTTCTAAATCAAGGTTTTAATACCAAAACTATAGTGCTTTGTCATGAAATTAACATATGCTTGAAAATAACTCTAAAGTATGCAAATTTCTAACATGAATCAGTACTGGAACTTAAAATCATGAAAACAGGTTAAGATCTAATTAACTAGGCATACATATATATTAATTGGACCGATCATGATTCTGTCTTAAGTTGACAGAATGCAGTGTTGTGTGACGGACTAGTCTGGGTGCGTCACATGAAGGTAAAGGTCTAGATTAGGTCCGTCAGGTTTCACAGAACCCTTCAGTCGTTTGCAGAGGGTATGACGGATCTCCATAGGTCCGTTACGCTTTCCTGGCGGTCTAACGATACACCGTTAGAGCCTCTGCTACCAAAAAAATAGAAAATATAGAAATCTATGATTAAATCATGGTATGCTAACTACTCTAATCATGTCAATATGAGGAAAAAGGCTATCTATATGCATAGGTAGTAATGAAATAACAAGATATAGCTTTTTATCTTCAATTAGGGTTGAAGGCATACATGAATGTATAGACTAATCCTAAAACATGAAGCTCATGAAGTCCAATACATGAAATCCAAGTAAACTAGAGGGCTTTTATCCCTAACAATGTGTTTTTGCCATTCATGAGATAACCTACCTCTTAACTGGGCTTTAAACTTCTAATTTGAGTCTTCAAGGGTCACCCTAGTTCTTCTCTTCATGTGATTTTTCAACAACTTCACGTTACCCTAACTCTCCAACCTCTTGACCTAAAGATGTGAAATTTGGAGGTTAGGAAGATGAAACTAAGAGGAACAAAAAGTTCTAAAGAACCCTTCCCTAATTACCTCGTTTGGGCATCCTAATTCCTTGATCTTCAGTGGTACTTTGCTTTGAATCCTAGGCTGCTATGACAGAATCAGCGACTTTAGAAGTCTTTATCTCCTTGGTTACTTGATCTCCTAACATGAAATTTTGAGGGTAGTTAGTCTAAACTGTTAGGAACAAAATACTCTAAAGAACTTACGAACAAACAAGTTTCATTTATGCTGTTGACATAAGGTGTACACCTTGATCAGAGGCCAGTACCCCCAGTTACTAATCATAAACTCCTATATTTGTTTCTGATCTAAAGCTACAAAGAGATTTTACACCTTTTGACAATAAGGGTACACCTTGATCAGAGGCCAGTACCCCTAGTTACTCAGTGAAACCACTCCTATAGATTTGACCAAATGAACAGAGTTATCCTGAAGCACTTCATGACTTAAGGTATTCTCCATTTCTTTGATGGAGACCTCAGTTTCTCGGTGCAATTCAGTCATTGCTCTGACACTTTGTTCAACTCTTTTCTTTTAATGATCTTATTTATGTTGCCCTTATAACTTTTTAGAGTGACGGTTTAAAGACAATACAAACTCTAGTTTTCTCCATCTAGACTTCACTAAGTCTGTTATGTTCAGGTACAGTGAAGACATTTTCTATTCTAGCCATGGGAAAAATAGAGGTTAAGAGCTATAAGCAGTTTCTAACACCTTATTTTCTGATGAACAGTCTCTAAACACTTCAGCCTATTAAGGTTAAACCTTCTATTCAGTCAAGAGGCAAATGTGATTCTTATAAATGAAGAGTTGCAATAACTGCAACTTACTGTAATGAACTGAAAGCAAGACTGGTATTCAATCAGAATGAAAAAATTAAGCATGAAAGCATAGTAGCAGCTCAAAGAATTCTCAGTCGAATGAAAATGATGTCATGAGATATGAACTTATGAGATTGAGGAGGGAGAGTGGGAAGACTAGAACTTAGATTAGACATCACTCAACTCCCCCTGATAACATGATGCATCGATCGTATCATGCATGATAAATACAATGCATTGACCTTAACGTGCAGAATGGAGACAATGCACCGACTTATGTATATGTGCGGTATGCAAGTGCACCGACCTGCCTGTGACTTAAATGCAAGATGCACCGACCTGTTCGCTGGAAAACTTATGCAAGGCATGGACTGAATGCAAGTCTTACAAAGACTTAGGCTTGGTGCGAGTATGTAATGCATTGACTTTGTGCAGTACGTGCAATAACAAAGGACTTTGTGCTGCTCATGCATCTATATCACAAATAGTCTGTGCAAGACATCAAGCAATCAATGTACTCAGTGCAAAATAATTATTCAAGCATCAAACATTCTTTATTCAAAATTGTAAAGAACAGACTGGCACAAACATCTGAAAGCACTTCAACAAACAGTTCAAGAATGAAATCATTCATCATTTTCCTGCTGAAATTTACAAAGCCCTAATTCTCTTCTTAAATATTTAAATCTTTCATTTCCAAGGGGTTTGGTAAAAATATCAGCAATCTATTTTTCAGTTTCAACGAACACTAATTCAATTTCATTTTTGCTCACTACATCTCTAAGAAAGTGGTGTTTAATTTCGATGTGCTTAGTCTAGAGTGGTGAACAAGATTTTTAGTTAGGCAAATAGCACTAGTGTTATCACATAGAAGTGGAATGTATCCCAGATTTATCTGATAATCTGAGAGCTGGTGTTTAATCTAGAGTACCTGGGCAGCACAGTTCCCTGCAGCAACATACTCAGCCTCTGCAGTGGAGAGTGCCACTGTGTGTTACTTTTTAGAAGCCCAAGATACTAGGCAACCACCTAGGAATTGGCAATAGCCACTAGTGCTCTTCCTATCTATCCGACACCTAGCATAGTCTGCATCGGTATAGGCTAGTAGCTGTGGCTCACACCTAGCAGGATACCATAGGCCTAGTTCTTGGGTGCCTGATAAAAACCTAAAGATCCTTTTCACTCCGCTAAAGTGTGATTCTTTAGGACTAGCCTGAAATCTAGCACATAAACACACTACAAATTGAATATCATGCCTAGATGTAGTGAGACACAAAAGGGATCCGATCATACCTCTGTACAGCTTTTGATCCACAAGGTTACCTTTGGTATCTTAATCAAGACTTGTTGAAGTGCCCATTGGAGCTGCAATGTCTTTGAGGTTGTCGAATTTGAGCTTCTTCAGGATGTCCCTTATGTATTTGGACTGAGTGATGAAGGTTCCATCTTTGGTCTGTGCCACCTGCAGTCCAAGAAATAGTTTTAGCTCACCCATTGAGCTCATCTCAAATTCTTTTATCATAAGTTCAGAAAATTCTTTACATAATTTAGGATTGGTTGAACCAAAGACTATGTTATCCACATAAATCTGAACAATGAGAATGTCATGATGACTTACCTTGGTGAACAAAGTTTGGTCAACCTCACCTCTTGTGAATTTCTTCTCGGTAAGGAATCCGCTGAGCCTGTCATACCAAGCTCTAGGAGCTTGCTTCAATCCATAAAGAGCTTTATTCAATTTATAAACATGAGAAGGGAAATATAAGCATTCAAAATCGGGAGGTTGTCGGACATAGACATCCTCTTTTATTTCCCCATTGTGGAAAGCAGATTTTACATCCATCTGCTGGAGAGTTATTCCAAGAGAGCATGCATAAGTTAGAAGAATTCTAATTGCCTCTAACATGGCTACAGGAGCAAATGACTCTTCAAAGTCAATTCTGAATTCCTGGTTGTACCCCTGAGCAACAAGTCTGGCCTTATTCTTCACTATATTACCTAGCTCATTAGTTTTATTTCTAAACGCCCATTTGGTTCCAGTGACAGTCCCATGATCAGGAGGTGGGACCAGGTGCCACACCTTGTTCCTGTCAAACTGATTAAGCTCCTCATGCATGGCATTGATCCAATGCACATCTTTGAGAGCACTGTCAATGGTCTTGGGCTCTATATGAGAAATCAATGCATATGCATTTAATTCATGCTGTGCTCTAAAGTAGCCTCTAGTCCTAGGGGGTTCATTTAAGTTACCAATGACATTATTTACTGGATGATCTCTTAAAAATCTGATATTGATAACTTGGTTACCTTGACCTTCATTTACCTCCCCCAGAACAGGAGGTTCCTCTATATTGTTCTCTTCAGGTTCTTCTTCATTATCTGATTGGTCTATAGACTTTCCTTCCTTCAGAATTTCTCCATCATCTTCTTTCCTGCATTGACCAACATCAGGCTTATTTAGAGACTCATCAAGGATAATGTGTGGAGATTCCTCAACAATTTTAGAATTAAGATTGTACACGCTATATGCTCTAGTGTTTTCAGAATATCCAAGAAAAATTCCTGGATCACTTTTAGGTTCGAATTTATCAAGGTCTCTTTTATCATTAACATGAATGAAGCACTTACAGCCAAAGACCTTGAAATAAGCAATTGAAGACTTCTTACCTTTTAGAAGCTCATAAGGAGTTTTCTGAGTGAAAGGTCTTATCATAGCTCTGTTGATTACATGACATGCAGTGTTAACTGCCTCTGCCCAGAATTTTCTTGGTAAGCCACCTTCGACTAGGAGTGTACAAGCCATCTCCACTAGTGTCCGGTTCCTCCTCTCCACTACTCCATTCTGCTCAGGTGTTCTTGGGGAGGAGAACCGATGAGTAATCCCATTATCCCTGCAAAAATCAGCAAATTGTGAGTTTTCAAACTCACCTCCATGATCAGACAAAATATTCTTAATTAAATTTTCATTTTTCTGTTTTATTTTCAAGTAGAACTCCTGAAACTCTGTGAATGCATCATTTTTGTGAGACAAGAAAAACACCCAAGTAAACCTAGAGAAGTCTTCCACTAGTACATACCCATACCTCCTACCTGATAAGCTGACAAATCTTGTAGGTCCAAATAGGTCCATATGTATCAGCTCATAAGGTTTGGAAGACAGGTCTTCAGTTCTAGATTTGAATGACTTTCTAGTTTGCTTGGACTATGTACATGCATCACAGACTTTGTTTTCCTTCTTAAAAGATATTTCAGGGAGTCCTTTAACCATGCTATGTTTATTTAATTTGTGCAAAATAGTGTAGCTAGCATGGCCTAACCTACGATGTCACAAAAAAGTAAGATCATCTTTATTAACAGTGAGGCATAGGTTAGAGTGAGAGAGATCATCTAAATCTACCATGTAGATGTTATTTACTCTCTTACCAGAAAATTTTATTATATCGGAATCAGGTTCATAAATCCTACAGCATTGAGAATCAAAAACTACTCTATGACCTTTGTCACATAGCTGGCTAATGCTGAGTGAGTTATAAGCGAGTCCCTCAACCAGCGTAACATCCTCAATGCAGTAGGTAGTGTACTTACCTACTTTACCTGATCCGATGATTTTACCCTTTGTGTTGTCGTCGAAGGTGACAAGGCCTCCATTCTTCTCTGTCAGCAAGCAAAACTTGGCCTTGTCTCCTGTCATATGCCTGGAGCAGCCACTATCCAGGTACCACATGTTGTTCTTGGCTGCCAGGCATACCTGCAAACACAATCAGAGAAAAGATTTTGGAACCCAAAAGTGTTTGGGCTCCGAAACATATGAAGAGCAATTTAAACAAGACAGTAAACTCTTGGGAATCCACATTTGTTTAAGCGTGGTTGACTTGGTGGATTTCCCAACATTCTTTTCATTGTTTCTTTTCTTCTCAGCACCAACAGAATTAGCCTTCTTTTTCTGGTGCTGTGTCCTGGCACTATTGTTGTTACAACCTTTGCTATTTTTGTGCTAGTGCCTAGGCCAATATGTATTCAGAAAATGGTGGCCATAATTGGTCCTAGGCTGACCAAAGAAAAATTGTCTACTAGGAGCCCACGTCCTAGACTGACCAACCCAATTTCTAACCTGAGGTATATAAGATTGAGTAGGAACGGACTGATACATAGACCTTCCTTGAAATTCATTCCATCTAGACCTATAGGATTGTTGTGGCTGTCTGTAATGGTAGGTCTGGACATTGGGTTGGGAGAACTGGCTCGGTTGACCTCTAACTGAATTCTGTCTCCCTTGCACCTTTGACCCACCTGGCTTGTGCATATGTGTATATTGAGTCTTCTCCTTGGTTGCTGGTGGTGGTGGAGACTTGGTGGCCTTGCTCTGGGGTTTGGGTGTGCAAATGGACTGACCCCTGACCTTAGACTTACCCTTAGGTGTAGAGCAGGGTGTGCTAGACTCACCAACCTTCTGCTTACCTTTGTCCTTAGCACTGGACATTTTGAAATTTACAATATTAGCAACAGAATTTTCATTATTCATTTTGATAAGGGGTCTCTTCTCCTTTTCTGCTACAAATGAAATTATCTTGACATTAAAACTTTTCTTAGCAGTAGGATTATACCCGAGACCCTCCTTCCTAAAATTGACATTTGACCCCAACAAAGTATTCAGATTATCAGATCCTTGGGTCATATTCTCAATTATTTTCACTTTGTCAGCATTTCCTTTTTCTAGCTATTCGATTGAATTTTTCAATTCATTGTTGACACCAAGAACAGCTTTATACTTTTCATCAACAATCTTCATTTCATTTTCATATTTTTGCAATGTTAGTTTCAAATCATCAATAACATTTTTCAGCATTTCATTTTCTTTTCTATATTCAATCAAAGCATGCTTTAATTCATCAAATTCAGAACAAGATTTTTTTAACCTATCATTTTCAGACTATAAACAGGCAAGTTTATCAGACATTGTCTTATCATTCAAAACAAAGTTAACCTTCTTCTTCAAATGCATGTTCTCTCTCCTAATATCGTCTACTTTGTCTAACAAATCTCCGTAGGCATCTTGCCAATCAGAAATGGTATAATGCTCAAAAGGAGATGAAACCTCATCGGAATATTCTTCTTTTTCTTCGTCATCTTTTGCCATCAGGCAGATGGGCTTTTCTTCGTCCTCACTCTCAGATGTGCAGCTGAATGTGCCCTCGTCCTCGTCGCTCCATGTGCTCACCATCGCCTTTCCTTTGGGAGCTTTCTTCTTTGACTTCTCTTTCAGCTTCTGGAGCTCGGGACAATCTGCCTTCATATGGCCGACCTTCCTGCAGTGATAGCAAACATTAGTGTCAACTTTTTTGGCAGGGTTAGATCTATACCTAGTTTGCCTCCTACCGCCACCAAACTGCCTTCGACAGAAGTTTCTTCCTTCCTTTCTCAGAAATCGCCTAAATTCTCTGGTCAGCATGGCCAGTTAGTCTCCATCGATTTCTGACCCAGAGGGGCTTTCCTCGCTTGATGATCCACTATGGCTGGATCTATTCGATCTGCTGAAGCTGGCCTTCAGAGCAATAGGCTTCTTCTTCTTCTCCAACTCCTCGGTCTTGGGAAGATTCATCTCGTAGGTCATTAGTGAACCGATGAGCTCGTCAACTTTCATATTCTGCAGATCCCTTGACTCCTCAACAACTGTAGCTTTTGTATGCCATACTGGAGTCAGGGACCGAAGGATCTTTCTCACAATTTCATAATCTGAATAATTCTTTCCCAGACTCCTGAGACCATTGGTGATGATCATGAGGCGCGCATACATTTCTGTGATGGTCTCACTGGACTTCATTCGAAAAGCTTCATATTCTGAGACCAGCAAGTTCACCTTGGTCTCCCTTACTTGAGAGGTTCCCTCGTAGATAACCTCCAACTTATCCCACATCTCCTTTGCAGTGGTGCATGATGAAACCCGGGAAAACTCGGTGGGATGAAGTGCGCACTGAATAGCATTGATTGCGCTCCAGTTGAGGGTAGATCTCCTGATCTCCTCTCTTGTCCAAACTTACTCATTCTCATGAAGCTTGAACTGACCTTTGCTAACTACCTTCCAGATCTCATAGTCTTTCGCCCTCAGAAATACTTGCATACGATTCTTCCAGTATGTATAGTTGGATCCTTCGAAGTATATGAAGCTTGGCAGTGGAGTGTCCCTCAACTGTCATTCCTTTAGCGTCCATGGCCGTTGACTCTTCAGGACGTTGATCCCTGCAGAAGAGTTAGGCTCTGATACCAATTGATAGGTGCGGATGGTATGCTCTGATACCAATAGATAGAACAGATGGACGCTCTAATGCCTATAGGTAGAATATCTATAGACGATCTAGAGGGGGGTGAATAGATCGGTCACCCACTAAAATTTATTACAGCAAAAACAGTTGCGAAAAATAAACAAATTGCTGTAGGATGATCGAAAGGCACTCAGTCACAATAAGAATGAACCAGATCAAGCGGATTAGCTCTCACGCGATCCTAAGAAATCATCTACCGAGTGATGAATATTGATAGAGGACGAAAGCAAACCACAAACAATCTCACAGTGGACAGATGATTTTTAAGGTTGTTCGATCTCAAACCTGAGATCTACGTCCGCCCCACACTCAAACTAGAGTGTGGTTTCACCGATGATGCACAGCTTCGGGGTACAAACCCTACACACCGCTGGGCCTTATAGCTTATGCCGACCAGAGGAGTCCTCCTCTGCAACTGCTGGGCATACAGCTTAACCCGTCCAGAGGATACTACACCTCTGCCCGCTGAGCGTCACAGCTTGCTCCGCTGACAAACAACTTGAGAAAGAGTATCTAAAACGAAAACGAAACAAAGCGAAAGACCAATATCCACAAAGGGAATATAGCTCAACACTGAGCGAATTTAGCTCCGATTCTGAACCTGGAGACTGAAGAACAATCTTTCTCTCTTAATTATCTCAAGGGACTTCTCTCAAAACTCTCTTTCTTTTCTGCTCTCTCTGTCTTCCTTTTTCTCTCTGGATCGTTCAGGCGTTTGCTCTCTCTGCTTCAGCTCTTGTAGCATGATCAGTCTTCTCTTGAGGGAGAAGCTTCTTATTTATAGAGCAGCAGAGAAATAGGGCGTGTGCTCTCCATGATTCACGCCCAAACACCTTGGTCGCGTGGCAGCATCCCAGCTTACTACTTTACACGTGTCACGATCCTGGCACCTTCTCCAATCTTGGATCACGTGCCATTCTTAATCTTTACGAAAAAGTATCTGTTAAGACATCAGACATAAGGTCATCTTCAGACAGTTATACGAGATGAACAGAGATTGCACGGAGTAGGTCTTCTGACAGAACTAAACTGCACCGACTCAATGTGGTGATCACACACACATGCACAGTCTTAACATTCATGCACGAGCAGATGCACAGACTTGATTTCACCACAAGGCCTACGGATGTGCTGACTATGTATATGCAATGTGCAAGAGTTGCACAGACCTTATCAACCCGTGAGTGGCATGCTTAGACTACAACAATGCGAGTATAAGAGATGCACAGACTTAATATGCAAGGTGCAAGTATTGCACCGCCTCGATGACATGCCACTAGAGGCGTTGCACTGACTTAGCTTAGAAGGAATGCACAGACTCTATATGCATGGCGCAGATATTGCACCGACTCAGAAGCTCAGGTGCTCAAGACGAGCATGAGGCAAACGTCGCACCGATGCAAGAGTTGCACCGACCGTGCTCAAACATTGCACCGACCTCGTTTGCGCACCCTTAGTCATATCATGAGACACAAATTGAGACATAGCACATACACTTACGTAGGCTATATGAGACGCAAGATAAAACAGGCACATGCACAGACCTAGACCTTATGAGACGCAGTATAAGATGGACACAGAATGTGCACCGACTTGTGTCTGTCAAATGCAAAGATGCACTGACTTGCAAGCATTGAACTTCACCCGTATGCACAGACTTTGCTCGGACTTAGTTGCGTGCTGTAGCTAAGGATGCACAGACTCAATGCAGACTAGTTAGATGTTGCACCGAGTCAATCTAATGCACGGACTAAGTGTAACTGAGCATGCAACATTTAGATGAACATCTGACAAGTTGCCAATCATCAAAACAAGATTTACAACAAGGCTAGCCCTCGGAATTCCATCATTCACTATAGGGTCCGGGTTGTCGTGACGACACACCCGTCTTGTGGTAACCCATGGATTATCGGAACCCCTCGTAGGCTAGCCCTCGGGGTCTCCGTCCATTCGGGTTCGCATGTCGCCGTATTTGACATCCCGATATTTAGGAGTCTGTCATTGAGGGCAGACCTCCATTTTTTCTCCAGATACTCCGGATCTAAGGGAGATGCTGCCGGATTTTTGTCAGGATATTTTGACCAATTACAAAACTAAAAAATATAAAATATAAATAATAAATAATATATATAATCATAAAATTAATATAATCATAAAAAAATGAATGACAAAAAATAATAAATCACAAAATTAATTTGCAAGAGAGTGTATTAAAAAAATTCCATACCATTTTCATCGACGTGAGTTAATCCCGCGTGAAAACATCAACGCCGGATCAACTTTTCCCACGCCATCCTCAATAAAAAAAATAAAAACAAAAAAAAAAAGAAATGCCATGCCGTTTTACCTCCCACACGTCACCCCGTGTCGTTTTCAATTTCCCACTCCCGTGCCGTTCTAAAATTTTTACCCCCGCGCCATTTTCAACTATTCCCCGCACTCTCACATGCACTCACATTTCTCCCGTCGTTTTCACGTTACACACGCTTAACACACACACGCCCCCATGTCCTCCTTAACAAATAAAAACAAAAAATAAAAAGGAAAACACTATGCCATTTTAACGTCCCACAATCTCCGCCGTTTTCACATTACATACTCATGTAACAAAAGCAAATGCATTCACAACGTACACATATGCATTTATACATTATACACCCCATTATAAATAGAAAAAAAAACATAACAATCACAAAACACACACATAACACACATACACCCAACGTCACGTGACAAAGCAAAAACACACACATGCACGTTATTTCCCTTTCTCCTTTATTTATATAAAAAAAACATGTTAAAAGAAAAACCAAACAAAACTCACCCACTCACTTTCACATAGGCACAGCACCTCATATGCGTAAAAATGTATATATGCATAAAAATAATAATAATAATAAAGGTCATAAAGAGCAAAAGTTAAAAAAATAAAAAAATAAAACATAATAAACAAATAATGGCTAAATAAATGATAATAAAAAATAAAAAAGGAACAAAAGTGATAAATAATAACAAAAAATGATGAATGAGAAACACCCAAATAAATGCCAATAAATAAAATTAAAAGATGTATACATGCAATATAAAAATAAATAAATAATGAAAAGGGAAACCACAGACAAAATAAGAATAGTGAGCTTAAGAAAAAGAAGCGTAAGCATGCACCTAAATAATAATAAATAAATAAAGGAATGACGAACGTGACTGTGTCCGCTCCGGCACTCTCACCTCCTCTAGACCTCGAGTATGGGAATATTAATCAAGTCCCGACAAGTCGTGCCTGGACCTCGGGATTCATCCCATTGTGGCTAAAGCATGACTTAGTCTCGGGCCAATAATCCACTGAATTTAATTTGTTTCGATCGGGTTTTAGCCGCATTCCCTCAATTCCCAAATATCAAATTTACCATACCCTGGCATACATTGTCTCGACAATATACGAGTCTACCCGAATACGGTCACCACAGGCCCACCTCATGGGTCCACATGTGTGCACTGTAATGCCGTGCGCAGCCTCAAAGTAAAAAGGCCCTGATATCCCTCAGAATAAGGGAGGTGTTGCCGAAATCTCTCTTGAAATTATAAATAAATGACCAAATAAATAATAAACAATAATACTAAATACCATTACACTGCATGCTTGCATGATCCGCCCCTGTGCCAAGAATCGATTTAATAAGATAAATGTTATCATACTATATGCTTGCAAGTGCAACCGCATCTTTCATATATTCTATTGGCGCCATGGTCTCTTTATTTTGGCGATTAATCAAGGGTCATCCCTCTTTCGGAGAGGTGTAATTAATGTCATAGCATTTATGGTGCGACGGGTTTTGAGTCCCGACACGATCACTCACTTTCGTCTGGTTAGTCAGACGGTGCGCATAATAAACTCGTCACTCAGTGACTGGCACGCCTACATAATAAATAAATAAATCTAATAAATCTAATGAATCCTAATTAATAAAAAATAAATAAAAGATTTAAATAAAAATCTCATTCCCACAAGCTGGCACGTCCGGTGTGACTCAACCTCACTTCATCTTTTTGAAGTCCCGCGATCAATGACACCCAAGAGGGGAGGTGAATTGGGTGATTACAAATTTTAGAAAACTTTTACCCTATTTAAAAGGTTATGATAAAACATCAACTAAGAAGTTCAGATCTGTTAAATAATAAAATAGATCTATCAAAATCTATCACCACGATAGTTCTTCGGTACTAGATGGAGGTATGAATCCGAGGATCCTGCTCACACAAGGTGTTATCGTCCTTACAAGATTGGCCTTGTCAATCCAAACACACCTTTCGATATACCAAAGATCTATTACTAAAATGATCAATTATGCTAGATCTACAAGATCAAACACAGAAGAATAATAAACACAAACGATCACACAGAATGGGGGTAGAAGAAAGGGTCCAAACCACACAAAGACAACAATTTTAAGGTGGTTCGGATGCAACGTCGACAACCTACGTCCACCCCTCACCAAAATCCGGTGAGACTTCACTACTCAGCACGGGGATAAATCCCTAACACGGAGCCAAGCTCCAGCAACACACAGGACGACGCCTGCACACACACGGGGAACAAACCCCAACACACACACGCACACATGAAGACGGAG
Source organism: Amorphophallus konjac (assembly GCA_022559845.1). NCBI lineage: Eukaryota > Viridiplantae > Streptophyta > Magnoliopsida > Alismatales > Araceae > Amorphophallus > Amorphophallus konjac. Next base: position 117,220,499 of record CM040125.1, on the reverse strand, counting down.
TCTGCAACACGATCCAACGACTGGATCTACAACGCACACACGACGCTGCAACAAACGCAGCATAAACTATGGATCTGAAAAGATCCTCACATACAAACATACAGATCTGGGTAAATCCATACACACTTAAGTGTAGATCTGAAACAATCCACATACACACACACTGACGTTCACAGATTTAGAAGATTACACACATGAAGCTCAAGACATTTAGAAGAAGAAACACAAATGGAAAACTTCTGATTTAGGCTCCCCCTGAGTAGATGATGTAGATTCTGGATGAAGCTTGTTTCTCCACTTGATTTCCAGTTGATTGGCTTCAGATTGATCTTGAAAAGCTTGAGGTTTGATGAAGAACTTCTGGACGGATCACTGTTCACGGAGGTGTTACAGCAGCTCTCTTTTTCCCTTTTGCAGCCTTCCTTTGATCCCCTTGTATCATTAGGGTTTCTTAGCCCAAGAGTTATTTTTATAAGACCTAGGATGGTCAAGGGACAAGCCAGGAACCAGATCCATGATTTTAGGAAAGTTGGAAAGCTTTTAGACCAAAAAGTCCAAGAAAGAGGCTTTGAACACGTTCATGAAACAAAGTCAACAAAGGGGGCTTCGAAGGGTTCGGTCGACCGAAATCTTCGGTCGGTCGACCGAACTCTGAAACTTTCTGAAACTTTCAGCGCTGGGAATTTAGGTCGACCGAACTCCATATTTAGGTCGACGAACTCTGTAAATTTACAGAGTTCTGCTTGCTGGGAATTTTGGTCGACCGAACCAAGTGCATTGGTCGACCGAACTCTGGAATTCTTGCAAAGCAGAATTGTTAGCCCACAATAACATGTCTATATAATCAAACTTGGGATTGAACGTATGTTTGCATCCATGTGAAGTTCATTTGAGCTCTTTCTATGCAATTTAAAGACGGTGAACATTTTGAGCATTTGATATGATGGAATTTAGCCTCAATCACATTCAATGCTTGCTTTTGAGTACTTAGGCATGGCATGAGGCAAAAACCAAGTTCGGGATTTTGTTATCATCAAATTCACCTAGAGAAACTCAACAATCTCCCCATTTTTGATGATGGCAAAATGTTAGTTCATTAAGTGCATTGGCTTGCCTTTAAACAAAATTTAAACAAAATTAGAATCTCAAAATCAACGCATTCCATACGTACAAGCTCCGACATGGGTCTTGTACGTGGCGGAGTTTGCACTCACACATAGTGAGGGATTTCAGACAGCATGGCCTATCTTTTATCCAACACCATTTAATATACATAGAACCCATGAATGGTTAACAATCTAATAATCCATAAGGCAACTTCAATCCCTTTAAGATACATCGTTCAAACCATTCAAGCCAACACAGATCATTCAATCATATTTGCCAAAAGGAAATTTGAGACGAAATGAAATAGAAATACCAACATGTATGTCCAAGACCAAGTGCATTCCATTTCATTTCATGTTCATTACATGGTGCAAAGACACTTGACACATTACAGGACAAATGCAGAATGACTCAACTAATGCAAAGGCAAAAGCAAATGCCAAATTGCATACACATAGACATTCACTCATGCATAAAATATAGATAAACCTATAGATAACTACTTCTCCCCCTTTGTCATCATCAGAGAGGGGAGGGGATACAAGAAACATGGATCAAAAGCAAACTACAAGGCCCGAAAACAACGACTAAGGTGAAGAGCCAGAAAATCCTCAGTTGCCGTCGGCAGGAGGTGACTGATCGCCAAGGCGGCGATGGATATCTTCAAGAGTGTGATCTTGAAACTGAAGGTGATGCTGAATATCTGCAAGGGAGGTCTCTTGAGCCTAGACACGGTGCTGAAGGCCCAAAAGTGTGCGGTTCATGAGATAAAAAACTTGGCCTGAATCTTCATGGCTGGAGGAGAGGGTAGCCACTTGGGTGGATAGGTTGGCCATATTGGTGGAGAGGGTGTCCAAGGCGGTGGAGAAGGAATCCATCCGGCTAGTCATGGTGTTCATAAAGGTGTCGAGTCGATCAAGTGATGACCCAAACCAAGTGTCAAGGTAGGAAACTTGTTCCCCAAAGACTTCCATACGATTTTCTAACCCAGAAAAGTGCCTACCCAAAGTCTCATAATCTGCCCAAGAAGGTGGTCCGGCACCTTGAGTAGAGGACTCCCTGTGAAAGAACTGAGGTGGAGGAGGCATCTCCGGATCTGCATGTGGAGGAGAAGGTGGCTGCTCCTCGGGCTGAACTGAAGATGGGACTTGCCCTTGAGCTTCCTGCTAACCTTCCTCTTCTTCTTCATCATTTTCAGACTCTTCCCCATAAACCTGGACATGTCTGTGGAGCTCGCCATCAGGACCCCAGTAGTAGCCAAAATCTGAGTTCATTTTGTGTTTGTTGTAGATATCATCTTGGCGCACAGGAATGAAAACCTCATCGGCCAAGCTAATCTCAGCATAAATAAAAACTCCAGTTAGTTGTGACGCATAAGGTAGAGATCACCTCCTTTGGGTATGGCAGGACCCAACTAAACTCATCATAAGGCAACCCATGTTGATGATCATCCCATTCATCACATGATATAATAGGAACCGGTGTACTTCAGTGACTTCATTTCGACTTCCACCCTTGGGATAGATGAGGGTGGTGAACATGTGATGCAGAATGCGCTGCAGTGGAGGGAAATAATTGGCATTTAACTTTATCAAGTTACTAACCCAATGCACATACTCACTTCAAGTCATTAGCATAAAGGTGTCCTCAACGAAGCCATGGCCAAAAACCATACATGCACCCCTAGCTGAAACTCCAAGGGCCCGCTCAAATAATTCTGGATCGACCGGAATTTGAACTCCTTTGACAACAGTGTATAGAATGTAACGCCCCGAGCCTTTATTACAGCGGAAGACTCGCTCGAGGAACGTGAACAGTCGGCATGGTAAGCCTCTTGCAAGCAAGAACGATCAGAGCGCAAGGCAATCACACATAAGAATGCAATCGCACGATAATTACTCAAATTCTAACTTTATTTCATTAATAATCAAGTATTCAAGTACAATAACCTTTTCATCCTTTTTCCATTCCACTAGACTCAAGAAACAAGAAATTACATAAACTCAATCTAAACATTGTAGACTTCCTAAGTCTTCACTCTCAATTTGATATGACTTTCATTCGCTCTCGGACCCGCTATTTGTATAACTCGAATCCAAATTCGTATCACTTCATCTCCTGAAAAAGATTGGAAATTGGTAATGAGCACACTTGCCCAGTAGATATCTTCGCATCAACATGATTAGTAATGTTTAAGTAATTATCATTTTAGCTCTAAAGAATTTAGGTAAAATCATGCGAATGCGATCAATCATGCGAATAACCAAAGCAACAAAGATGATAGAATGAGCAAGTGAGAACTAGCATGAATGTCACAAGAACATGATATGGCCTTTCATGAACAAGAACGTAACGAGCATGTACTAGCAAGCCACATAATCATCACTCCAGCATCTTTTGCTTATCAGCAAATACTTCGTGAATTTCTGTGGAATATCAAGCAATAGTCATGTACAAGTATTTTCATGATGCCGTGGATTTTCACTTATTTATAAAGAAAGTACTCCCAACGCAATGCGACGTCAGTAGCATCATACCCCATAGTTTACAATAGTATGTTTCCGGCAATCAGCCAAGGGGACTAGCATAGAGCCCTTGAACACAATCAGTGCTCGATCGCATCTTCAAGTATAAATCAAGCTATTTCCACGCATGTAACAACAAAGTATGTCCAAGAATGTAATAAGTTCAATAAGCTCATGATAACAATAATCAATGAATGAATGCTTCAATTTAGAATATGAGGGATCAAGAATGACGTATACTATGTTATGCTCATGGAAATAATTCGGCAGCATAACGATACATTTCTTAACTTTCATAATTTAAATTAAGTTTCTTTGGACAATATGACAAGTCCTAGATCAACAATCCATCTAGGAACTTTAGAATATCAACCATTTGGTCAAACCTTGGGTTAATGTACTCAAGAACTGTGACGATCTTATACTGGGCCGTTACATAACGTGACGCTCCAGTATTGGGCCGTTGCAATGGTCTGAATCTCAAAACAAGAAATTGGACTCAGTACAATGTGACGGCCGTTTATTGGGCCGTTAGATGAGCCTGATGGTCCAACAATGATCCGTTACATCTCCAAAATCAGAAATCATCGTTAGTATTTTTTAATGATTGGGCTTTCATGGTACAACCAACTCGGCGTCCAAGTGGGAATCCTAGGCTCGCGGAGAATTACGGAGGCCTTGAAACAATATTTCCTAGTCCATTGGAAGGAATATCCAATAGAGAGGTCCTCATGTTCAAGATAATGTTCCTATAGTGCAAAGTGTGAACTAATGGCCATATACCGGAATATATGCCATGTACTTAAAGAAAATGACTCTATAGATAGAAATAATTGGAAAACGATGTGAAACCATAATAAAACTCCGTCAATACATCATTTGAAATCATAAATTAAATACAACTATAAAGTTTTAGCCAATGAAATTAACATAACTCAAAATAACTTCAAATGCTTGTAATCATGCAATTCCTATCATGAATCAATAAATAAACTCAAAGTCATGATATCAGGTCAAAACTTAGATAACTAGACTTATCTATAAGTAGACTTGACTAATTTCCATTTCATCTCGATTTGACAGAAAATAGTGTTCTAACGGTCTAGCATAGGCGTGTTACAGTCCGTGTGATGGTTTGTCGAGGGACCATTAAAGTATGGTAACGCTCCTGCTATGGTGCGTCAGAGACAACAGAACAATTTAAATACAACAGAGAGTGTGACGGCTTATCGTAAGTCGTTACAGTAATGTGACGGTCCTACCCTCATCCGTCAGAACTTTTGCTGACAGTAAAGATAAGAAACTATGTCCATGCAAGAAGAATCATAATCACTAACTAGTCTGGTCAGGATAAACGAAGTAAAGGCCAGGTATATGCATAGGTCATAGTGAATAAACAGGATGATATCTTTTATCTTTGGTTAGGCTAAAGGTATGCATGTATGCATGAACTTACTAAAACATGAACTTCACAATCTATAATGCATAAAATCAAGTCAAATCAGAGGGCTTTTATCCCTAACAAGATCTTTTTGCTGTTTATGAGATGACCTACCTTTTCGCTGGGTTTTATACTTCCAATTTGGGTCTTCAAGATACGCCCTAGTTCTCTTCTTCCTGTAGTTTTTCAGCAACTTCACGTTGCCCTAACTCTCCAATCCCTTGACCTAAAGAGGTGAAATTTGGAGGGTTAGAAGATTAATCTAAGGGGAACAAAAAGTTCTAAAACAACGAACTCTAATTACCTCGTTTAGGCGTCCTAATTCCTTGATCTTCAGTGGTCCTTTGCTCTGAATCCTGGGTTGCTATGACAGAATTAGCGACTTTAGAAGCCCTTATCTCCTTGGTTACTTGATCTCCTAACATGAAATTTTGAGAGTTGTTAGACCTTAGTATTATAAACAAAAAGTTCCAAAGGACTTATCCGAAATTCTATCTCCTTACCTTGATTCTTCATGAGCCAAAAGTAAGGGTCGCTCAGTTCAGAATTGAGTCCTATTTATATAGATTTGGCTAGGGTTCAAGGATTAGATCGATTCTAGAGTCCTTAGTTGGCCAAAACCTGATTTTAAGAGTCCTTAACAGCCTTACACATCCTTCTAATTAGGTCTCTTAGTAGATAGGATCCCAAAGATCCAATCTTTTTGCAAGCTCTTCAACTTACGGAATCAGCAGGGTGTAACGGTCGTGTCTAGGTGCGTTACATCACTGTAGCGGTCGCCAGATAGACCGTTACGTCCAACGTGTGCAGAGTTTCAATTTAATAAAACTCTTGTATTCATTTTATCTATATAATTATCTATAAAAATAATATTTATCCTTAAAATTCGTGAATAGGCTAAATAACCTTCTAGAATATGGGCCAAACTTAATGGGCTTGATCCTTAAACCTTTTGAGTCTTAATTGAATAGGCTAGGCTAATTATTTAACACCATTGGGCCTTATAACCCATTTATTAGTTAAATAATCTATTTATTAATCTATTTAGCCCTTATAAATTCCTAATAAATTCCAGAAAATTCCATTTATAATCCAAAATTATTTATATAAATTCTGGGGCAGTACACCCTCCCCCACTTAAAAGAATTTGTTCCCCAAATTCAATACATGGATTGTGGAGAGTGTACTTACAGTTGAATAATTCTGGGAATCTTTTCCGCATAACTTCTTCGGTTTCCCATGTTGCTTCATATGGCCATGATTTCTTCCATTGTATCTTGGACATAGGAATAACTTTATTCCTTAGTTGACGCACTTCTCGCTCCAAAATCTTTATTGGTGTTTGCTCGTACGTCATGTCCTTCTGAATCTCCAAATTATCATAAGTGATAACATGGTCAGGATCATATACATACTTTTTCAGCATAGAGACGTGGAATACGTCATGAACTCCTGCTAATTGTGGAGGTAAAGCCAGTCTATAAGCCACTTCACCGACCCTTTCAAGAATTTCAAATGGGCCAATGAATCTTGGAGTTAGCTTTCCTTTAATGCCAAATCTTCGAATACCACGGCCTGGAGAAACTTTCAGATATACATGATCTCCCACCTGAAACTCCAAGTCACGTCTTCGATTGTCAGCATAATATTTCTGCCTATCTTGCGCCATCTTCATTCTTTCTTGAATGAGCTTGATCTTCTCTGAAGAATCTCTTATAAGATCGGGGCCTAGGAATTGCTTTTCCCCTATTTCATTCCAAGATATTGGTGATCTACAACTTTTTCCATATAAAGCTTCAAAGGGTGCCATCTGTATGCTGGCCTGATAACTGTTATTGTATGCAAACTCTACTAGAGGCAAGTGATCATGCCAACTTCCTCCGAAATCAATAGCACAGGCCCTGAGCATATATTCTACTACCTGATTTGTTCTTTCCGTCTGACCATCAGTTTGTGGATGAAATGATGTACTAAAGTTCAATCTAGTCCCTAGTGAGTTTTGTAGACCCTTTTAGAATTACAATGTGAATCGAGGATCTCTATCAGATATAATAGTGATAGGGACACCATGTAATTTCATAATTTCTTTTATGTATAATGCTGCTAGAATATCCACAGACCATCGACTTCTAATGGGTATAAAATGTGCAGACTTTGTCAATCGGTCTATGATTACCCATATACCATCATGTCCACCTCTGGTATTAGGTAAACCCATGATGAAATCCATCCCTATACTTTCCCATTTCTATTCGGGAATATTTAAGTGATGCAATTTACCTGCGGGTATAAAATGCTCTGCTTTTACTTATTGGCAGGTGAGACAACGGAACACGAAATCAGCTATTTCTCTCTTCATATTGGGCCACCAGAAATTTCTTTTAAGATCATGATACATCTTTGTACCACCTGGGTGAATGGTGTACTTGGAATTATGTGCTTCTTCTAGGATCAATTTCTTTATATCTTCATGATCTGGTACACACACTCGCCCCTTAAATAACAATCTTCCGTCTTTGGAAACAGAGAAATTCGGTCTTTGTTTAATATTGGCTTTAATCTCTAGTAGTATGGGATCATCATTTTGCAGCTTGGCCAGATCCTCTATCAATGTAGGTTGAGCTTGGATATTAGCTATGAGACAATCTTCCTTCATGTCAATATCTAGGTTCAACTGAGCAAATTATGGAATAAGATTAGTCATACGAATCATAAGACTTGATAGCATTCCCATTGGTTTCCTGCTGAGTGCATCTGCTACAACATTCGCCTTGCCGGGATGATATTGAATAGCAAAATCAAAGTCTTTAAGATATTCTAACCATCTCCTCTGCCTCATATTTAACTCCTTTTGAGAAAATAAGTATTTCAAGCTCTTGTGGTCCGAATAGACCTTGAACTTCTCTCCATAGAGATAATGACGCCAAATTTTCAAGGCGAAGATAACAGTTGCTAGTTCTAAATCGTGCACGGGATAATTTTCCTCGTGATGTTTCAATTGTCTTGAGGAATAACATATTACATTTCCATCTTGCATGAGAACGCATCCCAAGCCAATGCCAGATGCATCCGTATATACTTCGAATCCACCACCTTCTACCGGTAATGCTAAAATAGGTGCTGTAGTAAGATAATTCTTAAGCATTTGAAAACTCTTTTCACATTCCTCTGACCAGACAAAAAGATTTTCTTTTCTTGTGAGTCTAGTTAAAGGAGCTGTAATCTTTGAGAAGTCCTTAATGAACCTCCTATAGTAACCAGCTAGACCCAAAAAGCTTCTTACTTCTGAGACAGTCGTTGGCAGGCTCCAATTTCTGACAGCTTCCACTTTCGAAGGATCTACAGCTATACCTTCCTTGGAAATAATGTGGCCTAGGAATGAAACTTCTTTGAGCCAGAATTCACATTTGTTAAGCTTGACATAAAGTTTATGTTCCCTAAGTGTTTGCAAAACTATTATCAGATGTTCTTCATGTTCCTCTTTTATCTTGGAATATATCAAGATGTCATCGATGAAGACGACGATGAATTGGTCCAGATATTGTTGAAAAATAATGTTCATAAGTTGCATAAATGCTGCTGGGGTATTTGTTAACCAGAATGGCATTACCATGAATTCATAGTGGCCATAACGACTTCGAAAAGTCGATTTATAAATGTCTTCTTCTTTAATTCTAAGCTGATGATAACTTGATCTGAGATCTATCTTGGAGAAATACTTTACTCCCGAAAGTTGATCGAAGAGCTCATCAATATGCGGCAACGGATACTTATTTTTGATTGTAAGTTGATTCAGTCACCGGTAGTCGATGCATATCCTGAGAGAGCCATCCTTCTTCTTGACAAAAAGAACTGGCACACCCCAAGGGAATGTGCTAGGTCTAATAAAACCCTTGTCTAGTAGCTCCTGCAACTGCCTCTTTAGTTCCTTGAGGTCTGTGGGGGACATCCTATAAGGGGCTATAGAAACATGTGCTGCTCTTGAAATGAGTTCAATAGTGAAGTTCACTTCCCTTTCGGGTGGTAAACTGGGTAATTCGGATGGAAACACGTCTGGAAACTCATTTACAATGGGAATGTCCGCTAGGATAATCTCCTTGGATTTGGGAACAATGACATAAGCAAGAAAAGCTTTACATCCTTGTGAGATGAGTTTGCAAGCGTGAAGAGAAGATATGATAGTGGGGTGTTTCTTGTATTTGATGCCAAGGAAAGAGAATCTTGGAAGACCTAATTTTCGGAAGGATATAATCCTATTTCTGCAATTGATATAAGCATCATGATCTACAAGCCAATCTACCCCTAAAATGGCATCATAACCTTTCATGTCAAGACATACTAAGTTTGCGGGGAGATTATGACCTTATACTATCACTTCACTATCAGGATAATATTCGGTAAGCTTAGTTCCAGATCCTAAGGGTGTGGTAATAGCAAGATCTGAAGGTAGAGGAACTGATGCAATTTGTAATGTTTTTGTGAAAGTAGTGGAGATAAAAGAATGAGAGGCACCAGTATCAAATAGCACAAATGCAGGACGAGAGCACATTGGAAGTGTACCTTCCATAAGCCCACCATCCCTGGGCGCTTCCTCTTCTTCTAAAACGGCATTGAGGCGAGTTGCCTCCTGCGTCCACCACTAGATGACTGGTCCTTCATAAGGGGGCAATCCGGCATGCGATGCTCCCTACTTCCACAGCGTAAACAAGCGCCAAGACGCTTCCAACACTCTTCAGCCGAATGGTCGAACTTTTCACAAAAGTGTAAGCCGTGGCGACTTGTTCCTCCTCCTTAATCTTTTTATTCTTCTAAGAACTTCCACTGTTCCCGCTCCTGGATCGCTTCTTACTATCACGGCTTTTGTGAGGCTCCGTGATATTGAACCTTTCTTTCTTATTACGCCGATCAGATCGTCGGCTGGACTCTTCTCCTTTCCCCTTCAATTTCTCGACCTTTTCTAAGATCCTTTCACATAAATATACCCGATGAACCATTTCCGCATAAGTACAGATATTCTGGGTCCCGAGTTGCTGAATAAAGTCAGGTCATAACCTGTCCAAAAATCGATTTACCTTCAATAGATCGGTACTGATTAGATGCGGTGCATAAGGTGCTATCCTTGAGAATTGCAATTCATATTCTGCCACTATCATCATTCCTTGTCGAAGAGAGGTGAACTCCACAGCCTTTCTTTCTTTCACATGCTCAGAAAAGTACTTAGCATGGAACAAGGTAAGAAAACCATCCCACGTATGAGGTGCATCGGCCGGAGGTGCCGAAACTGACTTCCACCATGTACGGGCATCCTTGTTGAGTTGGAAAGTTGCAAGACGTCAAATATACGGTTCATCTTGTCAATCCAGTTCTCTGCTTCGTTCAGATTAGAAGAACCATAGAAACGCGGAGGGTTTAAACTCCGGAAATTACGATGTAAATCCCCAGCTCTTGCCCCTGCGCCAGCTTGCACCATGGTTTGTAACGCTTGAGTAAGGCCGAAAACTGTTTGTTGCATGCCATTCCAATCTACGTGATGAGCCATGGTAATAATAAGGTACCTGAGAGAAATATAACAACTTATTATTTCTCGTGGAATTTGGAAGAAAATAAATCTTAAAGCTAATTAACTATCTTATCCCGGGCTCTACCCAATTCTCACATGGTATGGGAATTTCTTCCTTAGTTCATAGGTAGGGGTCCTTAAACCTTGGACTTATCCAATGACATGATTCTCCTCCCTAAGTCCTGAGACTTAGGCTCTGATACCAACTTAACTGTCACGCCACGAGCCCTTATTACAGCATAAGACTCGCTCGAGGAACACGAACAGCCGGCATGGTAAGCCTCTTGCAAGCAAGAACGATCAGAGCGCAAGGCAATCACATATAAGAATGCAATCACATGATAATTACTTAAATTCCAACTTTATTTCATTAATAATCAAGTATTCAAGTACAATAACATTTTCATCCTTTTTCCATTCCACTAGACTCAAGAAACAAGAAATTACATAAACTCAATCTAAACATTGTAGACTTCCTAAGTCTTCACTCTCAATTTGATATGACTTTCATTCGCTCTCGGACCCGCTATTTGTATAACTCGAATCCGAATTCGTATCACTTCCATCTCCTAAAAAAGATTGGAAATAGGTAATGAGCACACTTGCCCAGTAGATATCTTCGCATCAACATGATTAGCAACGTTTAAGTAATTATCATTTTAGCTCTAAAGAATTTAGATAAAATTATGCGAATGCGATCAATCATGCGAATAACCTAAGTAATAAAGATGATAGAATGAGCAAGTAAGAACTAGCATGAATGTCACAAGAACATGATATGGCCTTTCATGAACAAGAACATAACAAGAATGTACTAGCAAGCCACATAATCATCACTCCAGCATCTTTTGCTTATGAGCAAATACTTCGTGAATTTCTGTGGAATATCAAGCAATAGTCATGTACAAGTATTTTCATGATGCCCTGGATTTTCACTTATTTATAAAGAAAGTACTCCCAGCGTAATGCGACGCCAGTAGCATCATATCCCATGGTTTATAATAGTATGTTTCCGACAATCAGCCGAGGGGACTAGTATAGAGCCATTGAACACAATCAGTGCTCGATCGCATCTTCAAGTATAAATCAAGCTATTTTCACGCATGTAACAACAAAGTATGGCCAAGAATGTAATAAGTTCAATAAGCTCATGATAACAATAATCAATGAATGAACGCTTCAATTTAGAATATGAGGGATCAAGAATGACTTACACTATGTTATGCTCATGGAAATAATTCGGCAGCATAACTATACATTTCTTAACTTTCATAATTTAAATTAAGTTTCTTTGGACAATATGACAAGTCCTAGATCAACAATCCATCTAGGAACTTTAGAATATCAACTCTTTGGTCAAACATTGGGTTAAGGTACTCAAGAACTATGACGGTCTTATACTGGGCCGTTACATAACGTGACGCTCCAGTATTGGGCCGTTGCAATGGTCTGAATCCCGAAACAAGAAATTAGACTCAGTACAATGTGACGGCCGTTTATTGGGCCGTTAGATGAGCCTGACGGTCCAACATTGATCCGTTACATCTCCAAAATTAGAAACCATCGTTAGTATTTTCTAATGATTGGGCTTTCATGGTACAACCAACTCGGCGTCCTAGTGGGAATCCCAGGCTCGCGGAGAATTACGGAGGCCTTGAAACAATATTTCCTAGTCCATTGGAAGGAATATCCAATAGAGAGGTCCTCATGTTCAAGATAATGTTCATATAGTGCAAAGTGTGAACTAATGGCCATATACTGGAATATATGCCATGTACTTAAAGAAAATGACTCTATAGATAGAAAAGATTGGAAAACGATGTGAAACCATAATAAAACTCCGTCAATACATCATTTGAAATCATAAATTAAATACAACTATAAAGTTTTAGCCAATGAAATTAACATAACTCAAAATAACTTCAAATGCTTGTAATCATGCAATTCCTATCATGAATCAATAAATAAACTCAAAGTCATGATATCAGGTCAAAACTTAGATAACTAGGCTTATCTATAAGTAGACTTGACTAATTTCCATTCCGTCTCGATTTGACAGAAAATAGTGTTCTAACGGTCTAGCATAGGCGCATTACAGTCCGTGTGACGGTTTGTCGAGGGACCGTTAAAGTATGGTAACGCTCCTACTATGGTGCATCAGAGACAATAGAACAATTTAAATACAACAGAGAGTGTGACGGCTTATCGTAAGGCCGTAACAGTAATGTGACGGTCCTACCCTCATCCGTCAGAGCTTCTGCTGATAGTAAAGATAAGAAACTATGTCCATGCAAGAAGAATCATAATCACTAACTAGTCTGGTCATGATAAACGAAGTAAAGGCCAGGTATATGCATAGGTCGTAGTGAATAAACAGGATGATATCTTTTATCTTTGGTTAGGCTAAAGGTATGCATGTATGCATGAACTTACTAAAACATGAACTTCACAATCTATAATGCATGAAATCAAGTCAAATCAGAGGGCTTTTATCCCTAACGAGATCTTTTTACTGTTCATGAGATGACCTACCTTTTCCCTGGGCTTTATACTTCCAATTTGGGTCTTCAAGATACACCCTAGTTCTCTTCTTCCTGTAGTTTTTTAGCAACTTCACGTTGCCCTAACTCTCCAATCCCTTGACCTAAAGAGGTGAAATTTGGAGGGTAAGAAGATTAATTTAAGGGGAACAAAAAGTTCTAAAATAATGAACTCTAATTACCTCGTTTAGGCGTCCTAATTCCTTGATCTTCAGTGGTCCTTTACTCTGAATCCTGGGTTGCTATGACAGAATTAGCGACTTTAGAAGCCCTTATCTCCTTGGTTACTTGATCTCCTAACATGAAATTTTGAGAGTTGTTAGACCTTAGTATTATAAACAAAAAGTTCCAAAGGACTTATCCGAAATTCTATCTCCTTACCTTGATTCTTCACGAGCCAAAAGTAAGGGTCGCTCAGTTCAGAACTGGGTCCTATTTATATAGATTTGGCTAGGGTTCAAGGATTAGATCGATTCTAGAGTCCTTAGTTGGCCAAAACCTGATTTTTAAGAGTCCTTAACAGCCTTACACATCCTTCTAATTAGGTCTCTTAGTAGATAGGATCCCAAAGATCCAATCTTTTTGCAAGCTCTTCAACTTACGGAATCAGCAGGGTGTAACGGTCGTGTCTAGGTGCGTTACATCACTGTAGTGGTCGCCAGATAGACCGTTACGTCCAACGTGTGCAGAGTTTCAATTTAATAAAACTCTTGTATTCATTTTATCTATATAATTATCTATAAAAATAGTATTTATCCTTAAAATTCGTGAATAGGCTAAATAACCTTCTAGAATATGGGCCAAACTTAATGGGCTTGATCCTTAAACCTTTTGAGTCTTAATTGAATAGGCTAGGCTAATTATTTAACACCATTGGGCCTTATAACCCATTTATTAGTTAAATAATCTATTTATTAATCTATTTATCCCTTATAAATTCCTAATAAATTCCAGAAAATTCCATTTATAATCTAAAATTATTTATATAAATTCTAGGGCACTGCACAAAACCTCATTTCTCCGGTTAGATTTCTATAGAACTGTTTGTTAGGTGCGTAGCTCGGATCTAGAAGGGGGGGTTGAATATATCCCCAATAAAAACTTAGGTCCAATCACAAAAATAACCCAATTTATTAATCAAACCATTTACGGTAATATCTCAACAACAATACTATTATCCTAAACCACGACAAGCAGTTTAAGATAAAACCAGAGTATAGTGAGGGTGAGATTTCTCAAACTGAATTAAGTTCACGCAAGATATATTCTTCAGAAAACTGCTCAATCAGAAATCAGATTAACGCTAAAAAATTCAGCCACACCTGTTTTCGAGCACATGACAGATTGAAGATGCGAACATTTATGACTGAATCAAACAATATGAATTATCGTCAAGGCAATACGGCAAACACTACATGTATGCCTAAGCTGCATTGCAAAGAGAATAACCTTGAGATAGAAAATGATAGACAAATTCATGCACTTAATAGAATCACACAGCAGACAACCCTCGAGAGTGATCCTGTGAAAGGAGGTGGATGAAAGGGAGCAAACGCACAAGCCAAACCACTGCACACTGGATTTTTAGGTGGTTCAGCTAGACACCAGTCTGCCTACATCCACCCCTCACTCCAAACCGGAGTGAGGCTTCTCTACTAAAGTAGACGCAGACTCAGTCTGCTACAAATGCCTAATAGATTGACCCAGAGGAACACTCTCCTCTCTTCTTCTGATCAAATCAGAAGGAAACTTGAGTAACACCCAGTTACTCAAAAACACTAGAGGATCAAACCTCCCTTCTTCCAAACCGGAGGGGAACCACTAGTGACACCCCGTCACTAGCAACTGGAGACACCGTCTCCCTTCTTCTGCAAATGCAGAAGGGACGTGAACAGCAACCAACTACTAACCAAAACCCAGAAGATTAGATCCTCTCTTCCTCTGAATCCACAGAGGGAAACTGGAGATGAATCTCCCTTCCTCTAAACCAGAGGGAAACACTAGTGACACCCCGTCACTAGCAACTGGAGACACGGTCTCCCTTCTCCTGGATCCTCAAGAGGAACCCGACCCCCAAGATAGGAAATCGGAACACAGCGGTAAAAAGGTAAATGAACAAAGTGGAAATACAAGCAGGAAAATAAAAATGTAGCTCTGAGTAGAGCAAGATAGTTCAGGATCTGATCCTTGAACTGATGGAATCAAATCTTCAATCACGAGCAGGCTTCTCTCAGATTCTTTTATCTTTCTCTTCTTCTTCTTCAACTCTCTAGTTCTTCTCTCAGGATATTCTCTGGCTGCCTCTAGTCTCTTCTTTTCTCTCTAACTCTTCTCTTTTTCGAGCTCTGGCTCTTCTTCTTTTCTTTCTTTTGTGGCTCTCTTCTTTGGTTGGCGGCCCCCCTTTCTCTTCTGAGATGATGCCGTCTATTTATCTCCGGCACAGGGTATCGGATTTTACAAACAGCGAATCATATAAATCCACATGGCATTGAGAATATTCCTTAATCATTGGTCTCTTAGAGACCCTGCCACGTAGACATGATTTTTCACGCCAACCTGGGATCACGTGCCCATCATTAGGTAACCTGGGATTGTGTGCCAATACTTGGTTCAAGATCACGTGCCTGGAGTATCCACGCTGGCCTTTGATTATTGCTGCTGTCATTATGATGCTTGCTGAAATGCCAACCTTAGTGACTTAATGGCTTTTGCTCCTTCAACTTGTATCTCTGCTGCTGCTGCCTTAGTATGTATGAAATGCAACTAGCGTCGACCTCGGCTGTGTAAGAACACAACGAGCACCGACCCTAGCTATCATGAACTACAACTAGCATCGACCTTAGCTGTGTGAAAACACAACTAGCACCGACCCTAGTATGCATGATGCAATTGGCGTTGACTCTATATAAGCACAATGCACTATGAAAATGCATCTACCTGAAATACTGTGCATGTATCATGCAAATGATTATGATGACAACATTAATGCACAAAAATCAATGCACAGCAAACAATCCTCCTTAATGCACAGTGCAATGACCAGATGCATAATCAAATGCATATTTCATCATCATTCAATCTCTCATGCAAACATATGATGACTTATAGTGTTTGCTATCATCAAAACCACAGGGACATAATAATCTCCCCCTTTTTGATGATGGCAACACTATGAGTCATAAGGATAAAGCAAGATGCTAACTCATGTCAACCTATTCTCCCCCTTTGACTTCATCAAAAAGAAAATAGGTTGATGCGATAAATACAAGCATGCATGATATGATTGAATCATTAACTAAAATGCAGACAGCAGACAAATCTCCCCCTGAGAGCTATAAGGGGTACTGGGAAGACACTCTCCCCCTTGGAAAGAAATGATTAGAATGTATTAGCAAAAGCACAGGGGCAGAGTAAAGTTAGGGACAATTGACCAGATTGAAGACCCAAAGGATCAAGATATGTACTACTCTTCCATTCTCCCCAAACACAATGAGAATTCATGTAGAACCTGATGTTTACGTGATGCAGATGGGATAAAGATTAATCAACCTTAATCTTCACCCTGACTTAATCAAATAGTGGTCAAGAAGCAGCAAACACGGTGAGAAGGATCTGAGCCAATGTAATGACAGACATATGTTCACAGAATTTCCATAAGAAATAATTGAGATGAAGAGATTTTCAGTGAGATACCACTTCCATAATTCCAAGTTTAAGTTTCAGATTCTTCTATTATAAGAGCTTATGAAATGACTTTAATTGACAAGCAAGGTTTAAGAATGATGTACACAATATTTGTCAATCAGATTCAATACTCATATCTGAAAAACAACTTTTAATAAAGATGAACCAATTGCTCATATAACCTTTTAGTCCAACCTTCATTCATCTTACTCAATTATTTTTAATGATTTCCTTAGGAGTTACACAAAGTAGTATTGAGATTAAACACACATGAATCCATCCGAATTTGACATTACTTGCAAAGATTTTTTCTGGTTTTTGTTTTTGAACAACAATCTATTTTTCAAAGAGTAATTTTGGTTAATCAACACCGTTTTACATGAGTCACAACACGTCTTAGGCGAAATGACCTAATTACTCAGTATGATAACTGTATTGCTTCTCAATTAAAGAACAGAGTTAACATTAGAAGTATCTTTTAACGTGAGGAGACACCTTGGTCAGAGGCAGGAATCCCTAGTTACTCAATACAACCATGCCATTGCTCTGTCAGATTTTCACATAATTTTTAACCAATTTTCAACAAAGTTAACTATGGTACTTCATGACACAGTCCTTTGGACAGGTTTCTCGGTAATCATAGCCATTGCTCTGTCCATAATTTTCATTAAGATAATTTTGGACAGATTAAAAGTTTAAGAACAATACTTACATTATGTATCGCAACCAAGGTATACCATGGTTTTAACTTTTCAGATTTCAGGAAGGTCTTGCTTGAATTTACATGAGACAGTCAGTTAAGGTTTATTAAAAGACTGATTCAGATATTTTCAAGTCCTTCAAATTCAAACTTAGGAATACATTAGACTCAAACCAATTCAAATCAACAAACATTTCTAAGCCTGTATAATAGAAGATTCTTCATTAGAGATGATTTCTGATTTATGAAAGTGAGCGCAAACTGATGTTTCTTCAAGTCTCAGTTCAATCAACATTTTGACATTAACATTCGGCAGCAAAGACATTAACAAGCATGCATAGAAAGTGAGAGAATTGGAACTCATACTTGTAGCAGATGTGATCAATATGCATCAGACGGATTTTCAGAAAGATCAGTTAAAGAACAGTGAATTTACAAAGCTGCAGCAAGAAGTTTGCACTTGAGCAATGTAGTTCAGAATTAACTGAATTCAAATGAAGCTCTCCTTCAGCAGATTGAGGAGTAGCAGATAGAAATTTCAGGTTCAAGAGAGGTATGAATTCAGATGATGAATAATTCAGAAGCAGTCAACAGAAATCATTTGATGATGTGAATCACTGTCACCTAGATATAGCAAGATGAGTTAAAAATGTGTAGACAGTGAGAATTCAGACAGTGATAGACTGATGAATTAGAATGCTCCCCCTATCTATATGCAGTGAGTCACTTCTTTTTGTAATTTTCTAAAGATAATTGACATGCAATGCAATTAATTACATGTATGCATATGCAGTGACTTCCCTTTAGCTAAGTGCATTACATGGTCACATGTGGCATGAAGACATGTAAAGGCTAGACAGACTCCCCCTAACATTATGCAATATATGCAATGAAGGCTAAACATATGATTTTATGATTCATGCTCATGATCATTGAGACTGCCCTATATGCAATATGACCCATGGTACCAGGCAGAGGACTTGGTCTAAAAGACCACCTCACACATAGTAAGAACCTCCAGACAGATTTCATCTGCCCTTTAGTAACTTACCATTTTTTATACCATAATGGTCGTGCATGATAATGCAGTGTCAAAGTAGTCCTATATGCATCAGAATTTCAATGAACTATGCAACAAATGTCTGTGTAAGATATGTAATGTAATACAGACAAATTTCAAACATCATTCATATGCATTTCAGATTTTCAGAAAGTGATATACAATTCAGTTCACTCTCAGCTCAATATAAGCACAAATAATTCAGCATATGCATTTGAAGATGTGTAAAAGTCAATTTTAGATATGAGAATGTATGCATGAAATTCTGAATACCAGATCAAACATGATATGCATCTAACAAGAGAATTCAAGTAATCAACCTGACAAGTACATGGATGTTACCTGAATTTTACAGACATGGGGTTTTACCTAGTTCGGTGCCTTGGTTTATTAATCCCTTTTATTTCTCAGCTCCAAGGCACACCTGCAAAACAAACAAACTACTTTGCACAAATAGGCACCCAAGATGTCTTGGGTCCTAAAATGACAGTGGCACCTTTGACTGGTGCTCTAAACAGTTTCTGTGCTTGAGAATCATCAAACTTCATCAGATAACAGTTAGACATAGAATGTCCTAACTGTCCACAATAATAGCATGATGCAACAGGTTTAAGATTCTTTCTATACACATTACTGTAATCATTGAATCTATGTGCATTTTTATAGAAACTTCTATTAACAGAATGAACATTCTGTTTACTAAAACCAGCCACCTAGCAATCAACAGTTTTTTGGTTTGCAGGGAATTTACCAGATTTAAAATCAAATTTCTTTCCCTGAGCATGCAAACAGTCCTTGACTGTATGGCCATGCTTCCACAATAGAAGCACACAATGTGCTTGCCCCTAGAATCCTTTTTAATAAAAACCTTTTTATTGACAGGGAAATTACCAAATTTAGAATTAGATTTTCCTTGCTGGGCAAACCAGCAATGTGGCCTATCTTGCCACAGCAAAAACACTGAACATTCCTTTTCTGAAAGACATGATTTCTAACATAAGGTTTCTTAGTATGCTTTGTACCAAAGTTCTGATTCTCCTTGATCATTAAATTGCAAGAATGCATTAAATGACCGAACCTACCACAATAATGGCATGAATTTTTCTTTGCATGAATGTGTGGAGGTGCATGTGACTTGTGTGCAATGCTTTTTATCTTTTTCTGTGAGATTTCTTTCTTTTTCAGTCTCTGAGTTTGTTCAATAGTTTTGGGACTGACAGTGGATTTTTGTTTTCTCTGAGCATTGAATTGGAAGATAGGTGTACTGGATGTGCTAGTCAGCTTAGAACTACACACAAATGAAGTGTAAAACTTAATGTCAAAGCCCTTTTTATTAGCTGGGTTAAAACCCAGACCCTCACGTAGGAAATTAATTTTGCTGCCAAGGAGCTTGTCTAAATTTTCTTTTCCACTTACAAATTTAGCCAAATATTCTTTCAAACTTGAGATCTCAGATTGCAGTTTGGAAACATGGAGCTCATAGTTAGCAATTTTATCTTCATAGCACACAGCCTTTTTGTTTAACATCTGATTGATGGTCCTTAGGCTAGCAATTTCTTGTTCAGCATTCAGCAACTCATCAGAGCTATCCTGGCTTACACTCTTCCCTTTTTCAAAAGTGATTAGCCTCTCATATAGAGCTGTCTTTAGGTGTTTCAGCTTGTTAATTTTCTCCTTCAATTTACAGTTTTGCTCCTAGAGTTCATCATCAAACACCCAATTATCTAAGGAAGACTGACATTCATCAAACATTTCTTGTTGATTTTCAGATTGAAGTTTGTCAAGATTTTTCTGAAGCTCTAAATTTATCACTCTATCAGCCTCCAATTTTTCAAACATCAATTTATTTTCACTTTCAAAATTCATTGATTTATGTTCGGATTTCTTAGACTATTTTTTGAGTTTTTCATTCTCAGATTTCAAATATTCCAGTTCTGAAGTAATAGCATCAAAATCTTTTAGTTGTCTTCTGAATATCTCATTTTCTATTTTCAGAATTTCATTGTCCTCACCAGCAGAGTTAGCATTCTCAAGGTTGTTTAACTTCTTTTTCAGGGTTTTATTCTTCTTTCTTAGTTTTTCAAAAGATTCTAGCAAGTTAACATATGCTTCTTCCCAATCATCTAAGGTAAAGCTAGCGAAAGGGTTGTTTACCTCTTCTTCATCCTCACTTTCATTGCTCCCTTCAGCCATCATGTATTTTTGGTTTTCCTTTTCACGGCTGGCATTCTTCAGTTTGTTTAATATGTCCTTGGCAGATCTGCATTCATAAAGACATGGAAGAATAGCAATATCAACAGCTGTCTTCATTAAATTTAATGCCTTCAAATTAACAGCATTCTTTGATCTATGATTTTCAGTCCACTTAGATTTATCTTTTGGTATTCTGTGTGGATGTCACGCCCCGAACCGATAGCAGCGGAACGTGTTCGTTTGCTCGGAACGTGGCAGTTAAACAGTCGTGTCAATCAGAACATAGTCAAGACAAAATAAAGTTTTAACAAAATATAATTTTATTTCAAATATAAGTTAATTACAAATTTGACCCAAAGTAAAGAAAAGACTCAATAACGGAAAATTACAATGAGAAACTTGACTAGACTTAACGTAAGACACAAGATAGCCAGACTAGATGGTTCGTCTAGATGTCAGAGTACTCATCACTCTTGCCCTTGCCCATCATGTTCGGTCTCGTCATCGCTAAGGTCATTACCTGAAAAATATTGGAAAACACAGGGTAAGCGAACGCTCAGTAGGACTTAATATCTCATGCTCTAAACTAGCTTTAAGTAAATTACAATTTAACATGTTCATGCAGGTCACGCAAAAGTAAGGCAAATCAAGAACTATAATAGCACGAGTTATAACGATAAAGCGATGATAAATTAAAACCATAAAGACGAGTAAGCAAGATGCTGGATACATTTATGAAGTGTAAAGACGAGGATAACAAGAGAATATAGCAAGAACTTTCATGACGAGATAACAAGTACCTTTCATAATATAGCATTCACGAGGAAACAATAACAATCTTCTCTCTATGATGAGTATTATCATGAGAGCGGTTAATGACACTAGTACAATATTCTCTCTATGATGACATTATCACGAGAGCTTTCATGTAACTAGTACTATGAAGGAATGGCCACACTTTAAGGGGTGCTCACGACTGTATGATTGCCCCTCATGGACTAGCACTAGGTAGTATTTGGTCACACACTTAGGAGTTCTCACAACTGTATGATTACCCCTAATTGCCGTAGACCGAGTTGGTGAATGCCAGCACCCGATCATCATGATATCGGTACACGTTTGGACTTTGCCTCGCCCAATAGGGTCAGATCAGGACCCGTAGCATTTAAAATGTCATTTATTTGAGACTCATAGCCCCTGACATTCGACTAGACTAATTCCACTTTAATCGCCAAGAATTTCAAGGATCAAGCATGTACAAACAATAGGGTAGATTTCATTGAACAGAGATGAAGTCTCGAGATCAATGACACCCAAGAGGGGGGTGAATTGGGTGATTACAAATTTTACGAAAACTTTTATCCTTTTCAAAATATGTGATACAATGCTAATCAAAAGGTTCAAATCTATTTGTTTACAAATTAGATTTATCAAACTTAATTAGATGATGATATAGATTGTGCACGATATACCAAGATAAATCCAGAACAACAATAAACACTAACACTCACTTAGAATGGAGGTAGAGGAAAAGGACCAAACCACACCAATCAAACCATAGTGCACAGCGGATTTTAAGGTGGTTCGGATGCAACGACAGTAATCCTACGTCCACCCCTCACCAAACCCGGTGAGGCTTCACTCGGGGATAAATCTCCAAACGGAGACGAAGCTCCAACCACACACGCAGGACGACACCTGCCCACACACACAGGGACGCACCCCAACACACACACACACACACACACACACACACACACACACACACACACACACACACACACACACACACACGAAGATGAGGTCTCCAACACGATCCAACAAGCGGATCACCAACACAAACACTCGCTGCCACAGGTGCAGCAATCCACACACACGAGACAGAACGGATCTAAAAGACCCACACACACACAAACGCAGATCTAGGAAGATCTACGCACACACACACGAATAGAACATAATGACCACACACGACCACGGATCCACAACGATACAAATGTTTCCAGATTATAAAGAACACAAATATAAAGCCCAAAACACAAAAATAATGAAGCATAGTTTAGAAGACTCCTGATTTGGCTTCCACTGAGTGTATGATGTAGAGCTTGGAACGATGCTTCCTACTTCACTTGAATGGCTTTGAATGGATCTTGAAAGGCTTGTGTAGGGATGAAGAAATCTTCCACGAGGTACTGTTCACGGCTACAGTACAGCTTCTTCTTCCTTGGACAGCTTTCTTGATCTCCTTGATGTTTGCTTGCTTCTCCTCTTCCTCTTTGATTGTTGGCTTCAGATGGAGCTTGAATACCTTCAGATGGATGAAGAAGTTGCTGGACGGAGTACTGTTCACGGAGGGTTGCATCAACCTTCTTCTTCCTTTGATAGCTCTCTCCCTTGATCTCCCCTTTGATCTCTTGGATAGTTAGGGTTTCTAACCCTCTTGTGTGTATTTTATAGACTTGGAATGGTCCATAGACATCCCCCAGACCAGATCCACGTTTTGTGGGTGATTGGGTGTCTTTGGGATTAAATAATTACAATGGAAGAGGCACTTCTCGAAGTGGAAATCAAAGTCAACTTTTGTTGGCTCGGGGCTGGCGGTCGACCGGAACCTTCTGGCGGTCGACCGCTACTGAGAAACGCTGTAGAAATTTAGTCCCTGATATTTCCGGTCGACCGCTACTAGGCTGGCGGTCGACCGCCACTGAGAGTTCTATAGACAGTGGACTATTGGCTGGGGCGGTCGACCGCCCCTGGGCTGGCGGTCGACCGCCAGCTGGGCAGACCCCGGGATTCCCCGGGTCAATCCATTAACCCCGTTAGCTCCGTCGCCTAAGTCCTCTAGCAGTCCGTCCTCATCTGTGGCATCAACCTTGACAGCCTTGAAGGTGTCAACTGAATCTTTGACCTTGGGTTCTCTTGGCTATGCTTCATTGTACATTGACATTGGCTATGTGAAGTGCCGAATGTGAAGATCTAGTCCTGCAAAGTTGAAGTGTTAGCCCAATGAAATACATCCAAATAACAATGACTTTAAGTAGATGTTTATTTCATACATTTGGGGGTTGGATTTCACTTGGTTTATGCATTAGACCATTTGAGCATTTCTAAAATTTGCTCCGGGGGCTCCGGGCCACCGGAAACCCCCGCAAGGGGTGCTGCCCCCTTGATCCCCGCGACCTGACCGCGCAAGTCGATCCGCGGGCGAGGGTGCATGATGGCTTGAATGGTTTCAGGTTTAATGTGCATGAATGAGGTGTATTAAGGAGAGGTATATGAGATACACATGGTGAGATCGATGCTAAGACAAGGTAAGAGTCTCACCAATGGTTCTTGACAGTAAATGACATATACCACCTATTTTGGATTGTAGAGGAGCAGAGTTTTGGTTCACCAGGTGACTGCCATGAGTTTGATCCTGCAAGCAAGATAGTCAGGGTTAATGCCATACTTGTTGACATTAAAGAGGTTTAAACCTCTTGCCTCTTATAAAACCAACATATGCAACCAGCATAAACAACAAGATGAATGAACACAATCATCAAGAACATGTGTAATCAACCATAAGTTTAGTTATCATCACGTAATCACACATTAAGTTTAGTTATCATCAAAATCATAACTTAACAATTACAACAATCATCAAAACCATAACTCAACAAGAGTTTCAAGATAGACCTCGATAAGCCTAGTACGATGGCACAAAAAACCGAGACAATTCGAGAAATCTGGGAGATTAGCATCTCGTTAAAGCGCCGTATATTTAAGAAGTCGCGCCCACAGTGGTGGTCACTCATTCTCTAAACAAAGCATTGAAGAATTGCTGCCTCCACAATACGGTTGCTATTACACTGAGCGCCCGTCAATAAGGTCACCCCTTCAACATGCTCACGATAGAAAATAGCGATAGCCAATGTAGTCGCTAATCAAATTAGCACCTTATAAGTCAGATAGAGACAGATCTCTCACATAATCGCCATAACAGCGTTCTATGAGGGTCGGGTGTCATGTTTTCTTTAGAGTGACATGACTAACGGGGTTCCAAGGCTACGAGGAGACTTACGGAGATCCCAATGACTAAGTTGCCAGTCCTGAAGGAACGGAATGTCCAACGGAGAGCTCGTATGTCACCGAGAGTTGAGGGTGTATCGGGAAACCAACGTGAAACATGGGACTACGTCTACGGACTGAGACGTAGTGCCAATATGATCCACGGTACAGATCAAATCTCGAGAAAAATAGAATAAATCACGTCCATGCAAATAGGTGTCAATTAATATCCTAACTTATATTTAATCTAATAATATAGAAAATAGCATCTCTTTAAAAGGACGGATACTATTTTTAGAACTAATTACATGGTAATTAAGGGAAATTTACAAGGATCACGACTATATATATATTATAATTTTTACCGACTTTGATCATAAGATATGAATTTTTTAGGGATTTAATCATGATTTGTAGTTTTTAATTTGATCATGATGAATAGTAATATTTTTTCAATAAAAGAAAATTATCAGAACTAAATATATGATAATTAAGAGAAAAAATCTAAGGATTCTAAAAATATATATATTATAATTTTATTTTACATAGTTTTATAAATATGAATTTTTAAAGATATGCGTAAAAAGTTATACGGTTTATATACATATATATATATTTATATATATATATATATATATTTATATATATATATTTATATATATATATATTAAAGAAACGACGTCGTTATTTCCTTAATGAATAGTGTTGATATCGTTGAACCTCAAGTTCTCGACGTACACACGTCGGAATCGAGCAATCTATATACCGAAATGAAGGGCTCGAAAAACTCTATCTAATCTGATGTTCAAAAATATTTTTACTTGAGAGTAGGGCTATCTTGAGTTAGGAGGACCGGAAAAAGGAGGTACCAACTCCACTACCTCGGTCACTATCCCAATAACATGCTCGTGAAATTTCATGACCAAAGGACACTCTGGTGCCCATGAAAAGGCCATCAAAGTAAAAACATGTAACTATGGTGCTACAGTAAATACTGCATTTCGCAGTATGATTATTAGAAATTCATATATTTAATAAAGTTAATCATTAACCGGTTAACACTCCATATAATCAAATGAGAATTTAGAGTAAATCATGGGAATTCTAGTGGTATGAAATTTGTGATTTTTAGACATACGGTTTCATGGATAAAATATTTTAAGCATGTTTTTCATATTAATTAACTAAAGATAATACATGCAAACACAGTATAAATCACGTAGAATCATACATGCTATTAAGAGTTATTGAACGGATGAGAAAAACCTACATGTACTATATACTATCATCTAGTATGCTTTTTTTATGATGCTTTTGCTTGGGAGATTGCCTATCTCTTGGCGTTTATACGGACGGAGATGTTACAGGGAAGAAGAAGAAGAAGATGTAGTAGCAGACAGTGGCAGCCACAAGTCCTTAACGGGAAGAAGATAGAGGAGGAAGCCTTGCTTGCCCCCACACGTACGACAATAGCAGCCGCACGGAAGGGTATGCAGGAAGAAAATAGCAGCTGCAGCCACAGTAGCCACCCACGCGCAGGTTGAAGAGGGAAGGAGAGGATGACGATCCTCCTTGATCGGGTAAAGGTCGACGCACTAACGGCTTACGAACAACAGCGAGGTTTTCACGAACGTAGCAGCAACAGGGTTCGTTTGCTCGAAGAGCAAGATATTTATAGAGGAGACAAAGGTCTTTGAGAGGGTTCGAATGCTATTAAGGAAAAATTTTAATCCATGCCATGGATTGGTTACTAGCTTTCCAATTCGCTAGCTGCCTGCCGTGTATTTCATACGAAAACCCTAAACCTCACCCTTCGAACAAGTATATGGGTTGGCTGGGTTAATAACGTTGGGTTTACATGGCCCATCTTTTATAACGTTGGATTCATATTAAAGCCGATGCATAATATACACAAATATGTATCTTAGCCTATGTATTATATGCCCTTGCTTTTCTGTTAAAGCCCTTCATATGTTTACTTATATTTATCCCAAAACTGTAAGGCCCATTATACATATGTCTATATATATATATGCTGCCCTTGCTAGTGGTTTACGGTTATAGCGAAGACCCATTTATGTGTTTATATATATATATATATATATATATATATATATATATATATATATATATATATATATATATATATATATATATGTCAATAGCCCATGGCCTTTCCCATATGGTTTACTTATAGGTTTAATAGGGAAGTCCACTATTCTCAACTAATGACCTACATGAATATGTATCAACGTGGAAGCCCACTTATTCAGCCATGATTATTAAGCCCATTACGTGAGTTGCATTAATATAAATTCTCAGAGGTCCATTATTATTATCATTATTATTATTATTATTATTACTTACAGCCTATTGAGTATACTCTTAGCTTAATATTATTGGGTTGGACTTTAATCCTTTTGAATGAACTCTTTACAACCTTTTAATTAATATGTAGCCCCATTTTTTCTTTTTAGACTATTTCTTTTATCAAAAAAAATTTTACCCATATTTGTTTTATGACGAATATGAATATCTATCCTTTTAAAAATTTCGGGGTGCAACACCCTCCCCCACTTAAAAGAATTTGGTCCCCAAAATCACATGATTTTCTTCTAAAATTAGTGGGGTATGATCACCATATCTAAAACATGTGTTCTAACTAGATCTATTCTCGCAGTATGCTAAGTACTTAAGGTCATATCCGATTAATGCAAATTTCAGAGTTTAACCTATAGCTCTACCCAAATCACACGGGGTTCCTATAGGATAACTGACAAGGAGAACTCAATCTAGGACTTGAACTTGATGACCTAAGGATTTAGAATGCCTAGGCTCTGACACCACCTTCTGTTACGCCCCGAACCGATAGTAGCGGAACGTGTTCATTTGCTCGGAACGTAGCAGTTAAACAGTCGTGTCAATCAGAACATAGTCAAGACAAAATATAATTTTAACAAAATATAATTTTATTTCAAATATAAGTTAATTAAAAATTAGACCCAAAGTAAAGAAAAGACTCAATAACGGAAAATTATAATGAGAAACTTGACTAGACTTAATGTAAGACACAAGATAGCCAGACTAGATGGTTCGTCTAGATGTCAGAGTACTCATCACTCTTACCCTTGCCCATCATGTTCGGTCTCGTCATCGCTAAGGTCATTACCTGAAAAATATTGGAAAACGCAGGGTGAGCGAACGCTCAGTAGGACTTAATATCTCCTGCTCCAAGCTACCTTTAAGTAAATTACAATTTAACATGTTCATGCAGGTCACGCAAAAGTAAGGCAAATCAAGAACTATAATGGCATGAGTTATAACGATAAAGCGATGATAAATTAAAACCATAAAGATGAGTAAGCAAGATGCTGGATACATTTATGAAGTGTAAAGAAGAGGATAACAAGAGAGTATAGCAAGAACTTTCATGACGAGATAACAAGTACCTTTCATAATATAGCATTCACGAGGAAACAATAACAATCTTCTCTCAATGACGAGTATTGTCACGAGAGCGGTTAATGACACTAGTACAATATTCTCTCTATGATGACATTATCAAGAGAGCTTTCATGTAACTAGTACTATGAAGGAATGGCCACACTTTAAGGGGTGCTCACGACTGTATGATTGCCCCTCATGGACTAGCACTAGGTAGTATTTGGTCACACACTTAGGAGTTCTCACAACTGTATGATTACCCCTAATTGCCGTAGACCGAGTTGGTGAATGCCAGCACCCGATCATCATGATACCGGTACACGTTTGGACTTTGTCTCGCCTAATAGGGTCAGATCAGGACCCGTAGCATTTAAAATGTCATTTATTTGGGACCCATAGCCCCTGACATTCGACTAGACTAATTCCACTTTAATGGCCAAGAATTTCAAGGATCAAGCATGTACGAACAATAGTGTAGATTTCATTGAACAGAGATTCAAGATGGACCTCGACAAGCCTAGTACGATGGCACACAAAACGGAGACAATTCGAGAAATCTGGGAGATTAGCGTCTCGTCAGAGCGCCGTATATTTAAGAATCGCGCCCACAGTGGTGGTCACTCATTCTCGGAACAAAGCATTGAAGAATTGGTGCATCCACAATACGGTTGCTTTTACACTAAGTGCTCGTCAATACGGTCACCCCTTCAACATGCTCACGACAGAAAACGGCGATAACCAATGTAGTCGCTAATCAAATTAGCACCTTATAAGTCAGATAGAGACAGATCTCTCACAGATTCGCCATAACAGCGTTCTATGAGCGCCGGGTGTCATGTTTTCTTTAGAGTGACATGACTAACGGGATTCTAGGGTTCTTGTGGTACAACCAGCTCAGTCGACCTTGAGGGAATCCAAGGCTACGAGGAGACTTACGGAGGTCCCAATGACTAAGTTGCCACTCCTGAAGGAACGGAATGTCCAACAGAGGGCTCGTATGTCACCGAGAGTTGAGGGTGTATCGGGAAACCAACGTGAAACGTGGGACTGCTGTTGGTTTTAATGTGCCCCTTCTTTTGCAAGGTGGGCTATGATGCCAACTATGAGCAAATAATGAGCCAAGTAATGAAATCAATCAACCTATGAACATGTGAATCATGAACCTAGGGAACCGACATAAGCTCTAGCACGGGCATGCTATCTCAATCAAAACTAAACTAACCAAGGAAAGAAAAACACACGCCGGGGCGTGGAATAAGGAATAAGGAAAACACACCATAGAGGTGGAACAAGTAAAAGTAAAGAAGAGATATGATGAGAGAGAAAAGCTAATGCCCAAACTAAGAAAAGATGTGATCGCCACCAAGGTAAAAATAAGCCAAAGACCTGATAAATACCTTAGAATAGGAGGATGATGCACCCGCCCACGGGAGAGAGAAAATAATCAGGAAACTGCAGCTCTGCGATATGTGACGGTCGAAGGATGGTGCGTCACAGGACTGTGACGGTCCCACGATAGACCGCTACAACACTCTAACGCGCCTGTGATGGACCGTCAAAGCTTTTGCAGAATAAGATTGGGAATCTTTTGATCTCCAAGCTTTCCAGCCGGCCAGAGAGCTTGGGCCTCATGTTAAGGAATCTGTAAACCTGCAAAAGAGTGTAGAGCACAAGAAAAATAACCCAGATTAGCCCTTTCACAAAGTAGTATCAACAATCCAAAGAACTTATGAACATGCAAAAGGAGAGGGAAATACCGGGGAGATTGGTTTTTTAAACCCCTCTGGGGCGTTTTAAAAGATGGGATGATGTTTTAAATGAATGCAACAGATGAAAGAACGTGAAAGATGGAGAGGGACAATGCCATGATTGCTTAGAAGAGGGAAAAGCACTAAGAACAATGACTTGACTGAATTAAACCCTTGAAACTGATACTCCCTGGACTTTGGAAGTAGATGGACGTGGGAAGCAGTTCTCCTTGGTTGGTTCTAGCTCCAGGATGCGACAGCACTTCGACGCAAACTCCATATTTCTCATCCCCAAGCCAAGAAGTCAAGGGTTCTATTTATAGGCCCTCAAAGTCTAGGTTCGAGTTGAGGATAACCCAACTAGAAAGAAGGATGTTTCATAGCAAACTCTTGAAGATAATACTCCCAAGAGTCCATAGAATCGAACGGAAGGTTCTTAGGATGAGATATGAAATAGAAATCACAAGATCAAACTCTTAGTTCGATCACGGAATAGCAGAGAAAAGGCCAGGCTTGGCAGGACTCTCTGTTGGATGTAATGGCTGCACGATAGACCGCCACAGTGATGTAACGCTCCAGGAAGGGGCCGTCACACAACCCTATCCTCTAAGAAGATAAGATCAACGGGGGAAGTTTTCAAACGTTGGACTCTAGATGAATGTAACGGTCTAGGGTAGATGCGTTACAATAAGTTAACGGTCGCACGATAGACCGTCACACTCAACGGATAGGCAAAAGATAAGCTTGAAAGGAAGCCTCAAGCTTAAGGACTCTAGAAGGATGTAACGCACCAAGGAAGATGCGTTAGAGGACTGTAACGCCCCATCAAAGGACCGTTAGAGACAATAGAGTTCAAAATAAAAATGAGAGCTTGCTAAGCCTCGTCCAGCAGAAAGGGATAAGGAACCCGACCCAACCAAGGAGGTATGACTCAAGAAATGAACCTCAAATAGACCAAAAAGGCTCAACAAAAGAGTGAACAACTCGGAGCATCATATAGAATGAACAAGGAGATGACCCAACTTATCTGTCATAAAACGGGTGTCAACAGATGCCCCTCCTTAACGTCCTCTTTGCAGGGGAGCGAGCAGAGGTGAAGCGAATGCGAAATGGAATATGGAGATGAAGCGGAGCGGACTGAAAAGCAGCCGTTAAGGCAAACGACACCCGTTCTCAACCAACAAGCAACAGGAATTTTCCGGAAAACCTCAAACTAATCACAAGGAAATAGCCAACAAAATGACGCATGTCTGGAGGAACTAACAACTAAGGAAAGGGAAACAGGGCTAGCCGCCGGAGCAACAGAAAGGAAAGAGATGATCAACTAAACTCCAAACAGGAATCTTCAGCTAAACAAATCAAGCGAGCAGATCGAAGGAAACCTTCCAATTCAGAGTGGAATGACTCTCCTCACTCAGAATTAAGAAAACATAGTTATTCATCATCACTGAGACACCTCGGACAAATGAAGGCTCATGAATGCTCAAAACTACATGTGATGCATGCTGGGCTAAAAGAAAAGAAATCATCAAAATAAATGCAAAGAAAGATAAAATAACAAGATACTCGAGAATAATATTGCTAGACCGGAGAAACCAGGGTCAGGACACCATCTGCAACCACGGCGTGCAAGAGAGAACCATCCTCCCCAAACTTTTTCAACCTAATGGCCTATCCAACGATTAAACATGTGCACTTAGATCATCATCGTTTTTGTTTAAGGGGAACATCAGATCCCAGAACCCATGAATGACCAGCCGGTTCTCGAGATAATATATCATAAATAACATATAGTAATGCAATAAGGGATAAAGGAATCAGGATACCGTACCTGACTTACCTGCCCGACGAAAGGTGAGGCGTGATGACTTGTGGGATCTCATGAAATGAAGAAAGGTTAGAGGCATAACCATTTGTAAACATGAATTGCATTAAAAGATAGGCCACGAAAAATGCAATCATTCAACATTAATTGGAGCATTATTACTCATCAAAACATTCTGAAGATTGTAACAGTCTAACAAGGGTGCGTTAGACAGTTCTGACAGATCAACATTGGGCCGTCAGAGTCTGGCGGTTCACATCCCCCAAT
This sequence comes from Amorphophallus konjac, assembly GCA_022559845.1. Taxonomy (NCBI): domain Eukaryota; kingdom Viridiplantae; phylum Streptophyta; class Magnoliopsida; order Alismatales; family Araceae; genus Amorphophallus; species Amorphophallus konjac. The sequence goes on along the minus strand of CM040125.1, from coordinate 117,188,355 downwards.
GTATCATTCAAATGGCCTAATGGTCCAATGCAGACGCGTCAGGGAAGTGTGGCGGTCCTACGATAGACCGTCACATTTCCTGAGTGTTAAAAACAAACAAACCCGAACGGTCATTCGTTCCATTCAACACTCAATCACCCAAAACACGAAACCCCAAAACCACAGTGCAAACCCTCCCATCGGTGAAGATGACCGGCGACGAGCTCCCCCGGCCGCCCGTGGCAAGGGAAAAAGGGAAGAAGGCGAAAGCGATTAAGCGCCTCCAATGCCGGATAGAACGAGAAGAAAGTCCACCGACGGCGAGCCCTCCGGCGGCGACGGTAGAAGCAATGGTGGAGGAGGACCCTCCTACGGCCGAGGAAAAAGGAGAGGAAGCCATCGATGAAGGAGAGGAAGCCATAGCCCCAGAGAAGAAGAGGAAAAGAGGGCAAGACCATGAGGTAGGCCGCCCACCCCTAAAATTTCAAATTTTAATTTTTATGTTCATGTATGCATGAATGGGGGGTAGAAATGGGTCTGAGAACCCATTAGGAATGATTGTAGGCCATTTGACCACTTTGGGAAGCCAAGGGAACCAAAGAGGAGAACGCCCCTTTTCAGGCAACGTGACGGTCGTTGCAGCGACCGTCACAGCTCTGACGCACCACCCCAGGTGCGTTAGGGTGCTGTGACGCACCACCACAGGGCCGTCAAAGTAACCAGAGGCAAAGACAATTTTTAGGGGTTTTCAATTATTCAATTTTTTTGTTGTTTTTCATTATATTAATGCAATGCATTGAATTTATGATGCAAATGACTCACTTATGCTCTACATGTGCAGGGGAAAAGAAGAACGAGGATTTCTTGGCTGCAGATCCGGGCAGTGTACCAGGTATTGCCCGAGTTCCAGAGGGAGAGATTGACTGCAATGGGCTTCGCCGAAGTGCTGAGCATTGAGGTGATCAGAATGGACACTCCACTCCTGTACGCGCTCCATGAGAGATGGGATCCGATCAGCCGAGCTTTCATCTTCCCCTGGGGTCACATGATCCCAACACTGGAAGACATTGCCAGGATCGCTGGATTGAGAGTGCAAGGAGCAGCGGTGACTGGGTGGACATACGGTGACTACAGAGAGCTAGCCCAGGGGTTGCTACGACTGGACTTGATCAGGCCGGGGCAAACATCATCCCAGCTTTCGAGATCGAGACTGCAGGATAGCCTGGGATTGAGAGGAGCAGTGATAGCGGTCGGTGAGCTACCCGAGCAGCATCTAGATAGGGTGATTGAGCAAGTACGCCCATGAGTGGCGGCGGAGGCTGGACAGGAAGGAGACCAAGTCCTGAGACGGTTCCTGATGCTATTGTTCGGGAAACTGCTCTTTCCGACTCGAGCTGATGTCATCAGCTGCAGACTGCTGCCCTTGCTGGAGGATTTGGGCAGAGTGGGGAAGTACGCATGGGGAGCGGCAACGCTTGCCTTCCTCTTCGAGTCGTTCAGCACCACGGACCGATGGACGATGCTGGGCGGCTTCTCGCATTTCCTACATGTAATGCCTTCTTATATGATTATGCAATGCAATTCATGAATGCAACTGATATGTTGGCACTCGACCTAAAATGTAGATCTGGAGCTTCGTCTACCTCCCGGGGATTGGGTGAGGTATACAGCTACATCCTGAGCGGACCCCGATCGCGAGGCGATGGGTAGTCGTGAGGGACACGGGGTCGATCAGCAGATTGACCCAGGTAATCCAGGATGATCTAGCCTCATTCCCGCATACGGCGGTAAGCTCCAAACTTAAAACGCTCCTACATGCCTTAAAAATGCTTTTAAATGCCTCTAAATGCTTCTAAACGGACTGACATGACTTTCAGGTGAGATGGACCCCATACCGAGACGAGGGCCACGAGAGACAGCCATGGGTCAAGGCATCCTTGGCGTACAGTGGGTGAGATGTATGGCTGCACTGCATCAACGTCATCGAGCCCTTGCACTACCGACTGATCCTGAGGACTCGGGGATTCCATCAGCCAGAGGTGACGTTCTCGCGTAGAAATGACGAGCGTCCGAGGAAGTCTTCCAAGGGTATTGGCGGCAATGTGGATTGGTGCGCCCGAAAGGCCAAGTACGTGCATGATTAGAACAAGAGAGGCCGACGGTGAAGGATCGGGCAGAAAGTGACGAGGCTTACCTCAAAGCCTACTCGCAGCGGTACGGGGACCAGGTGTTCAGAGGCACCCAACGACCGGTATGAACTTTCTAAACTTAACCCTTGTCTATATTAAAGTTATATGTACACTGACTCATGCTTTCTAAATGCAGCTAGACCCTCAAGGACGCATAGCCGAGCTCGAGGGACTCCTTCACGCCACCATCCAGTAGCGGGATGAGTACCGGACCGCTTTAGAGCTCCTGGTGAGTTTCCCTAGAACCTTAGACTTAAATGCTTATGTTTATGATGTGAATGTGATTAACTTTGACTTCTAAATGCAGCGGGCCGAAGGGGCCCAAAGAGCGGGACCAGATGCACCGTCCTCTTCGTCACAGCCTGCCAGGGGCAGAGCTGAGCGAGATGCCGATTTTGCTCGAGCAGTCACTCGGGCCGAGGAGGCAGAGGCCACCCTCGCAGAGCTGGTAAGACACTAAATGCTTGACTTAAAAATGCTTATGTTTATGCACTAAATGCTTAATACACCGATAATGCAAAACACAAACTGCAGGCGAGAGAGCTGACCGCAGCAGTGGCTGAGGCGGAGCGAGCTCGGGGAGAGACTGAGAACCTGTGGGCAGAGGTAGCCCGACTGAGAGGGGAGCTAGAGCGGACAGTTACCCAGACGGCAGACCTTGAGAGATATCGGTCCGAGGCTCGGGCGGCACAGCTTTAGATTCACGATTTGAAGATTGAGCTGCGGGCCTTGGAGCGGACGGTCCGGACGATCAGCCGTGGGCCGGGACTGAGTGGATCCCGAAGCGCGGCAGCGGGGAGCATTCGGAGTGCAGCACCGAGCGGATCGGTCGGTGATTACTTAGCTAGTTCTTCCGGACGCCGGAGGAACGAGGAGGCAGATCAGCGACAACCCCGAGAGGAGGAGCACAGCACCATGGGACCACCAGCCAGGCGGCAGGAGGGTGCTGGTGACAGTGAGGGCCCGGGGGACAAACCGGCTGAGTGACTTGTTTTCTTCTTTATTACCCCTTACTTGTACATGACACATGATAAATGGAATGAAATGAAAATTCTTTTCTATGTTTTGTGTGTTACGTAGATGAATGTGTGAATGAGTGTGTATGGATGTGAGAATGAGATTGAATGTGAACGTGTAAATGCATGTGAATGAATGAATGAAGTGTGAACAGTGTAAGACCGGCAGGGAGAAAGGAAAGAACCAAACCCATAGCAGAAAGCGTGACGGTCTAGAGAAGACGCGTCAGACCAATGTACCGCACCATGAAGAGGTCGTCAGAAATGACAGAGGGTGGACCTCAAGCAGGGTAGCAGAAAATGTGACGGTCCAGGAATAGAGCGTTAGAGTTAGGTGACGGTCAAACGCCAGACCGTTAGAAATGACAGAACGAAGATGGATTTGAAGCAGAATGCAGAAAATGTGACGGTCCAGGAACGGAGCGCCAGACTGAAGTAACGGCCATAACTCAGACCGTCAGAAATGACAATGAAAAATTAAGCCAATAAGGTGTAGTAGGAAGGTGACGGCCCAGGAATGGAGCGTCAGAGAAAGTAACGGTCATAGCTCAGACCGTCAGACATGACAGAATGAGGTTGAACTAAAAAACATGAGCAGGAAATGTAACGGCCCAGGAATGGAGCGTCAGAGGCATCTGACGGTCTTACGATAGACTGCCAGAGAACAAAGCCTACTCCGAGACGGATTGTGCCGTGAGAGTCCAAACTCGAAGCAAGGACGCCTTAATCCTATCTAGAACTCTCCTAGACTTGGGATAAGGCCTTCTAACCCAAATCTTATCATTCTAGAACCATAATCAAGCCTTTAAAAGCAAGAAACCAGCCCAAAAATCGTAGCTTTCACCAATTCTCTGCTATAAGGGCAGAAAACCTCCATCAAAGGGCAAGGAACACCATGAAGAGAAGCTTCGAAGCGATAAGCCTGGAGGAGAATGTTTACACCGGGCCTAAAGCAGCCAGGAAGGAGCATGGGGATCTGCAAAGGCTGACATCAATCCCCAAGCATCTTAGCTCAAGTTCCCAAAAAGTGGTAAGTTCTAATGATTTCAACAAAGTTCATCAATCAATTTCTGCACTTCCTTCTTATGATTCTCTCTTCTTCTTCTTCTTCCATCTTTCTAGCCTCTTCCTGGTCCAAGGTGTTACTCCAGCTTAAAGTGGGTGGCTCCCATTGTTGACACCCGTTTTTAGCCTGCAAGTTGCGTTATTTCTCTTATTCATCAATTTTGGATGTCCCAAATTACCCATTATTTTGGAGCGTTCCTTGGATGGATTTCGAGCCCATTTCATTATTCCATTCCCATTGAGCCTTGGAGATCATTATTTCTTAGAGCCTTGGAGCTTATCTTATCAACTTCCGGCCTTCTGAGTCGACTTACGGCCCATTTAGGTCGACTTCCCTCAAGCGTTCGGCCCCTTTCGCTGTGCAGTCTTAAAAAGTGGTCCTTTTTCATCCTCTTCCTTTCTTCTATTCATTAAGTGTCCTTCACCAAAGTTGTTTCATTTTTAAAGCCCTACATTTTCTTCTTCTACTCCATTATCCAGTTCTCCACCGTTTTCAGGCCTCAGTATTTTTCTCTATTCCCACCCTATTTTCTCTCTCCTCTGTTCATTTTTTCATCTTGTTCTCTTCATGAAAGTTGTTCCTCTCTCCGTTATCTACAATTTCTTCTTCTACCACTTTCGCTAGTTCTGCACCGTTTGAGAGATATGCTCTAATTCCCAAAGTCGCGCGAGCTTGGCAGCCTAACCTTGATAAACGGTCAACTGTTGACCGTTACTCTTCACACGGTCCCATGTGGATCGCCCAACACCTATAAACGGTCAACAGTTGACCGTCCATGAACAGTGATTTTTTTAATTTTTTTAATTTTATTTTTAAAATGTATAAAAACGGTCTTCTTGAGACCGTTTATGTGGAAAAACGGTCTTTGGAAGACCGTTTATCTATTTTCATGCCAAAAGCTCTCTGGTCGCCCCCAGTCGTTAGGCGGTCACACCATGACCGTTTATATTATTAAGGACGGTCTTTCCTAGACCGTTTATCTTAAAAGCGGTCTATCGTGCGATCGTCCAACTAACAGAGAGTCCACAAGTTTCTGAACTCCGTCTTCTTCGCCGCCGGATTCTAAGGTCGAACCTGTGCAACGAGGCCTCTTTGTTATGGCTCTATCTTCTAGAATCCTCCACCAAATTGACCTCTGTTTGTTTCTATCTCTTGCCCTTTGTATTATCTTCAATTTGATCCATAGGGCACGACTTTTCATGCACCGTATCTTCTGGAATCTTGGCCGCAAGTTAGGGATTTACTCATTTCGTGCAACCAAAAATCCATGCAGATTAGGTTCCGGAGCCTTCTTCCAAGAGCCATAACCTCCACAATCTTCAACCAAAAAGAGTCCCGTTTGTTCCTACCTCTTATCCTATCTATTATCTCGAGATTGATCCATAGATCTCGAGATTTGGTGGACTCTATCCTCTGAAATCGCAGCAGAAAGTTAAGGTTTTGACCCTTTTTCTATATAAACCTGCCCAGTTCGCCTACGCGACGGGGGGCTCTTCTTGAACTTGGGGCGAAGCCATGCCAAATCGTCATCTCAAACCTTCGACCCCAGGCTATTGAGGGAAGTATAGGCTTCATTTTGATACCTTATTTGCTGGATTTCATCTTCGTTTACCCTCCTAACTTCGCCCATACTCTTTGCAAATCATCACGAGTTCTTGAACCTGTGCGACGGGGCGCCCTTCGTCGGCTCGGGGCGGAGTCATCCGGCATCCTCTTCATCCTCCATTGGTCTCATCTTGAAGAGGGGAGTATCTTCTTCATTTTTCATCTCCCCGGGCTCTCTTTCTTCATACCTAGGCTTAGTTCTCTCCCTCTACTTTTCACAAATCATCACAGTTTTACACTTAGTTTTTTTGTGCTGTTTCGGCACGTTCATGCATTTTTCTCCCTTTTACACAACATTTTTCTCCCCCATTTCTCCATCAAATTCCATGATTTCAAATTCTACGCATGCACAACACTCCCACCTTGCTTTTGCACCCATTTATAGGGGTTAAAAACCCTCCCCCGGTGCGTTCTCCCCCATTCTTTCATGTTAATTTATCATTTCGAGATACATGCTACACTTTCATGATCTAATGGGTGTTCTTTTGTTTTCATGGCTTTGTTTTGCAGGAGACCATCAATAGGACGTGAGGCCCTTGCTTTCTAGCCGGCTAGGAGGTGAGGAGGTGCACCCACATCGGCTTCCCGCATCCCATTTCAAGCGCGATCACACGTTGTAGCGGCTTCCCATTAGGCCGCTTCTTCTTCTTCATTTTCCAAGGTACACGGCACCGTATTCATCCTTTCTTCATCCTTTTGATGCCGTAGAACCTTGGTGGCGATCACGGTCAGGTTCCTCTTCTTTGTTGCCCCTTTCCATTTCATGCACTTTCACGCTTATATGCATGGTTATATTGTTTAGCTCGGGGCGAGGTAGATTACATTTGTATCTACAGTTTTTTGGCGATCACGGTGGGACACCTAGTGCCCATCACGTTATATTTTTAGTCTCTTGCATGTTGGGTGGGTGTTCATGCATGTTTGGATAGTCTTCTCCACGTTTCTCTATCATTTTGTCCATTTTCAAGTCTGTCAGGGTTGCACGGTCTATCGTAGGGCCGCCTAACGCGTTAAACGGCCTATCCAAGACCGCCCAAACCCTCTGGAGTTATAAACGGTCCTCCCTAGACCGTCCATCAGTTGGGCGGTCATATGGTAGACCGCACAAAGGGTATAAACGGTCATTCAGGGACCTTTTAACTGTTCTGGCCTGGCAGGATTTCTATTCACAGGGGCCTTATTCATTTGGGCATAACTTTGTCTCCCGACGTCGGATTGGGCTGATTATTTTTGCGTTCTGATGTCCTTTGTATTGTCTTTCCATACATATAGAGTTTGCATCAATTGGACATCATTTACATATTTAAAAAGTGCCTCTATTTTTACATTTTTGCATCTAGTTTGTAGGCAGATTCGGGACAGATTCACATGGCCGTTTTGTTTGCTGATTTAAATTACCTTCCAGGGCCTGTTTTGGCTATATTTTGATTCCATTGTATAGTCTTTTGTATTATCTTCACATCCATATATTATTTGCATGCATTGGACTTCATTTGCCTTCTTAAATATTGCCTTCATTTTTGCATTTTATGCATAAAACTGACTTGTAGGTCCGGGGGCAAACACAAAGGTACATTTTCCTTTGATGATTTTTCTTACCTTTTAGTGCCTAGTTGTCCCTATTTTAGGTCTTGCATCATTGTTATTCATATTGTTTTACATTTTTCATACATTTTTATAATGTTAGCATGATTTCATGATTGTCTTGATTTGCTAGACTTAGGCTAGAAATTGCATGCACCCCGGTGCATATAGGATCATGCATATTGGCATATTGTAGTTGCATTCCCCCTCGATAAGTGATCCTATCGCTCCCATATTCCTTGGGCTTGACTAGGTGATCTTATCTGGGACCTCCGTAAGTCCCGCGAGCTGTGGATTCCCATACGGACGCCGAGCCGGTTGTATCTTTCCACCCCTCAGGCTTGCATTTGCATACGTTGTGAAGGAATTAACCTTAGTCAAACCAAAGTTTGGACCTTATTCCCTATAAGACACCTATCTTGAGGGAATTAATCTCAATTCAAATCATTAAAAGGCCCACCCAAAACTTTGACAATAAAATACTTCCCATCATATTAACTTGTTTGACTTGGGTGAAATCCTTCATATTGTTTGTGTTGTGTGGGCTTGTCCAAGCCCACTTGTGTTATTTTATGTTGCATCCCCCATCATCCATATAAGTTTTGTTGTTAGGCCCATTTAGGGTAGTCCATTCTGTGTGTCCATTTGTCTAGTCTCATTGTCCTAGGTTTCTTTTTCTTTTTCTTTGCATTATTGAGTCAGCCCCCCTCCTTTGAGCCCTTACTTCCCTCATTGTATTTCCCTGATTTTTCTGTATAAAGTCTCCATTTGCCCTCATGGAGCGTCATTTTTCTTCTGTATATTACCCTTCTTCCTCCCCGTCTTCTTATCCCCGCGTGGATTCCTCTTCCCATGCGGGCCCATCTCCTTATTCCTCCATTGGACCCTATTCTTCTAACGGGCCTTCTTGTCCCGCCCGTGCTGCTGTTGGCCCAATCAATTCTCATTCCCACCTTCGTAATTCTTCCAGGCCCATGTATTCCTCAATTCCCAGAGCGGACTTTCCTTCTTCTCAGGCCGGATCCCCTTATCCGGCCCATCAACATTATCCTGGTCTAAATTCATCATCTCTTGCTCAAGCTGGCCCATATCCTTCTCGGACTCTTCCTACTAGGAGATGATCGCTCAGGCCCAACGCCAGCTTGATGAATTGCAGCGACAAATCAGTCCTCAAACTTCTTTGGATATCCCATTTACATTCCGAGGTCTTCAGCTTCCCCCACGTCAACAGATTCCGGCTTATCGTCGCTATGGTGGAGTCGGTGACCCCTACGTGCATTTAAGGAGTTCTTATATGAGTCGGCCCAGTTCCAGCATGATCAACGCTTGATGGCCTATTTGTTTGGCCTATCTTTAGAGGGCCCGGCCAAGGATTGGTTCTTCACGTTACCGCAAGAGCAGATGATGAATTTTCAAGCCGTTCAAGCAAGATTCATTCAGCAGTACCAGGATCAGGTTGGGCCCAGACATTCTTTGGTTGATCTGGCCCAAGAGAAGATGACGCCCGACGAGGAATTCTCCACGTTTGCCGACCGCTGGCGTCGCTTGGCCGCTCAAGTCCCGGGGCATATTCGGAGGGAGAGCAAATCAAAATGATCATTTCTAATGCAACGCCCGAGTATCGGTTCATTTTAGCCTTGAGTGATATCACCTCCTGGCAACAGCTTTATAGCCGAGCCCGCTTCATCCACCAACAACTTTTAAGTTCCCTTGACCCAGAGTCCCCTTCACCTTCACCTTCAACGCCCACATATTCCACCTATCCATCATCTTCCATGAGTCAGCCCTCCACCACATATCCTTCCATGAGTCGGCCTTCCACTCCCCCACACCCATATACCTCCACATATCCATATACCTCCATATATCAACCCTCCACGAGTCAACCTTCCGCCTCTTCATACCCGCACGAACCCCCACCTCCGGTCAAGGAAACACCACACCCCGAGTAGGTGGATGCCGTCTATATACCCCCTCATCCTGCTCCGCATATGCCTTCATGAAATCCATCCCTTAGCCATGCGCCATTGCCTATGCAACTTCCGCTTCCATCCCCGCAACCTTCTCTATCACCTTCCCATATCCCTCGGCATCCACCGTACCCGAAGCGGGCTCCTTCTCCGCCGTTGTCGGAGTCTTTTACAGACATTTTTAGGGCTTTGATGGCCGCTCACGCATTGCAGCTCCCTCTGATTGTGCCTTACCGACCCGCGGTCGGGAATGTGTTTCAGTATTGTGAATTTCACCGCCAGCAGGGGCATTTGGTTGAGGATTGCCCCGAGTTTCAAGAAATTGTTTATGGTCTGGAAGGCAAGAAGATGATCGATTGGGCCGCCATGCATGAAGTTATCTTAAATCTCCATAGCCAGCAGCAGCAGCAGTCGCTGCCCAGGCAGCCGTTTCCACTACAAGACCAGGGGCACCCCTATGATTCTTTATCGGGCATTACACCTGCTCCGCCACCTACTCCATCACCTATGATTTTGCCTACCTCGTTGCCTACCTCGTCACCCTCTTCATCTCCACCTACCCCCTCACCTTCACCATCTCCTATTCAACCTCCAGAACCTCCACCATCCCAAGCCTCTGCTCAGGCTAGTGCTACCTCTTCTTCCTCCTCCATTTCCACCATCACTTTTACTCCCGATGCCGCTCGACGTGTCGTGTCGATAAGTCGAAGGTGGGCGCCACGACCCTCCAATTCCTATGCCTCACCACCACTTTCACCATCTTCACCTCCATTACCTTCATTGACCACATCACCCTCTCTACCATCTCTAATACCCCTACCGCCATCACTCCCGCCCTCACCGCCTCCTCTCCCAAAGACCCTTATCCCATCACCTCCACCATCTCCACCGCCTTTGCCCTCCCCTTCGCCATCATCGCCCGAGCTTGAGCAGGCTATACCTATACCCACAACTCCACCTTCGCCTTTACCCCCTCCTACGCCGCCACCTTTGCCCTTACCCCCACTTACGCCTTCTGAGCCTTTACCCACACCTTCCAAGCCTATTACCTCCACTTCTCCATCCCCTTCCATCCCACGGAGCGGGTGTGCGTTATCTTTGGTGCCCCTTGGGTCTGGTCCCCAGGGAGATAATGAGCCAAGCCATGTTTCGATTGTGCTTTTCAAGATTCAAGATGTGATTTGCCGCATGCCAATCCGGGTCCTAGTCCCTGGCTATTTTGGGAATAAAGAGCCTGCATTTTCAGAAATGTTTATAAAGAAGAGTTCCCTTGCACTAGTGCCAGTTTCTTCACAAGCAAGGCTGGTGGCAATCTCATTGCTCGCCGGAGGATTCACTATCGATGATGTTATTTCTCCTCGCTCCATTGCTATTCAGTTCACTAGCCAAGAGGGGTTCTCTACCCAGATGGTGCTCACTCACGCGGCCGCCAAGATCCTGATGAATTCTATATGCAAGGGGCAGTTGGCCATGTTTTCTGCATTCTCTAAGGACATTCTGCATCTGTTATGCAATCTCCCTCGGTTTATTGGTAAGTCGGCCACGTCAACGCTGTACATTACTCCCCCTCAGTTCTATCTTGCTTTTCTGGTAAGGGAGTTATGCTTCGCGCCCAGTTGCCGAGTAGAGTTACCGAATCTCCATGTTCTAGTGCCAAGAGATAAGACTCCATGGTTCCATGATACTCATCATCTTGAGGAGTCAGTTGCTCAAGAATGTCCACAGCATGTTAGCACCGTGAGTCTGGGGGCAACCGCCCCGATCAAGCTGCATATTCATAACCGGGCTAGGTCGTCTGCCAGGTGGGCCCGTTATTTAAGAAAGTATTGCAAGACAAGAAGCCCGAAGGCCCGAGTCCACGCCAGGCAGAGTTGTTTCAAGAAGATTTCTGCCAAGAAGAGGTGGCGACATAAGTATAAAGGCCGTCAGTTGTGCATTCGAGGGTCCACTTCCTTCTCTCCTTCCTCCGTCCATTCATCTTTTCTTTTGCTCAGTTCTTATCCTTGGGTGGTGTACCTTCCACCACCTGACTATATTTCTACCATCTTCTCCTGTCCTCACCATTCTAGGTCTTGGCCTATGTCCTCCTCTTCCCCTGATCCGGGGGCATCTTGTAGTTTTTCTCCCCGGATACATCCGAATTCCGCTTCTCATCCTTTTCCCCCGACCCTATTGGGGATTCCTTGCGCTCGTTCCCCGACCTTGTCGGGTGGTTTTTCTGATCCTCCCCCAACTTTGTCGGGTGATTTTCATTTCTTCTCCCCAACCTGGTTGGGTGTTTATGCATATCCTTCCCCGCCTCTGGCGGGTGATCGTTATTCCTTTTCTCTGACCACGTCGGATGATCACCCCTCTTCTCCCTTATCTTCGCAACTATCCTTGCGTCATCTTTCTGTTTTTTCCTCCTCACCCTTTCGGGGTTCTCACCCTTTTTCTTGCTATTTTCGAGGCTTTAGCCCGCCTTGATCTCAGTTGATCCATGTTTATTCTGTATCTGGCTCCTTGTTATCAGGGTCTCAATGCCTTAATGAGAGAGTTCTAGCCCTCGTCTCTCTTCCTTTTTTTCTCCTTATTCGTCCAGTTTGATGTCTGTCACTCGTCTGTGTCGAGGAATCCAATCCTTTGCTCTCCTTTCATCTTTATCCTGGCAAGCAAGGAATACAAAGCTACTCGCGCTCCTTAAAGCTTGATGATCGAGATCGCTTCAGGATGTCCTTTTCCACGCCATGGATTTGCAAAGGTATCTTTGATTTTGTGTCGAAACATGTTATCATTACTATTACTGTGTTATTTCTGCACGCGCTTATAATGTTGGTTCCTTAACATGATTGAGTGGCTTTAGGAGTCTTTGTTTAATTAGATCTTAACTTTGTGTCAAATAAAAAAGGTTATTTTCTGCAGCATCCTTAGGCTGGTAATAGCTCCGCGCTGGGAGTCTAGTTTCTTTCCCTGATTGTTGAGGGTGACCTTTAGGCATGGGTTTTTCACACACTACACGGCAAGCCATAGCTGATCTCTCTGGGGCTCACCGTTGCTGCTTTGGCCATACTTTGGGTATGCACAAAGGTCTTTTCTTTTCTCTGCTCAGCCAAGTGCAGGGGCAAGAGATGGATGGATAAGATGACCAACCTAGGCACTCCCCAATACGAGAGAGGTCTCAAATAGGGGCAGTCTTGACCCTCAAAAGTGAGCTTTCATACTATATCTGGCCAATAAGGGCTACCAAAATGAGAAAATGAATCAATGCAAAATTATGAATCAAAGGCATGGCAAGAGTGACCGTACAGTTCCCCGCGGGACGTCATGAGCCCGGTCGCATGTGTGCCTAATAAATATGGGTCTAAAAATCAAAGACACAAAGCCCCGGCGCAACAGGCTATCTCTTTGAGGGGTAGTGCCCTAGAAGGAATTCGAGCCTTGATATCTCCCATCCTGCACGAAGCTTGTCTCCAATTTATCTTCTGCTTCTCCCTCTTAGGCTGGGTTGTATCCCGGGTATGGCCTTAGTAGGGGCACCGTTCTTTAGAAGCAGTTGGTTGTGGTAAGCCACCCACACATGCACGCCCTGCTTAAGGGAATCCTTTAGTGAAAGGGGTAGGAACGTTGATCCCTAGCTAGTAGTTTGAGCCCGTCTTTAGGTGCTGCGGATTGCTATGTCAAAATCCAAAAAAAATCAAATATTACCAAAAGTCTAAAAAAAAATCAAATACTTCAAAAAAATCTAAAAAATCAAATATTATCAAAAATCTAAAAAAAATAAAATACTTCAAAATTTCTATAAAAAATCAAATATTTCAAAAACTTAAAAAAATCAAATATTTCAAAAAATCCAAAAAAATGAAATACTGTTGAAAATCTAAAAAAATAAAAAAAATCCAAAAAAATGTGTCTTTTTTATACATTTACATTTATTTTAAGGACAGATACATAATCTGTTTGCTAAGTGTGCAGGTTGCAAGTACTCAGGCGTTCCTTGCTATATCTTTGTGCTCTGCCTCCTGTCCACATCTTTGATCTGTTCTTTCCTTCTTCGATCCACTCTCTCGATCTGTTCTGAAGCTCATGTCCTTCTCAGTTTTTATTTGTAATAATCATATCTTTATGAGAGGGCTTTGCCTCACGATTATGAACCTGGCGGTTCTGCTTCATTCTGATCTTGGGTTTGATTGAAGGGCATATCTGTTTATGTCTTTTATCCCGCCGTATCCTTGTCACGTGTTTATGTCCCACCGTGTTGTCCCACACATGTTGTTTTATCCTTCACCGAGTGTTGTTAGTTGTCTTGCACATGTTGTTAGTCACCCCTTTATGTCCCATGTTCTTGTCCCAACCGTGTGGTCATCCGTCATGTTCTTGTCCCAACCGTGTGTTGTCCCACCGCGTTGTTGTCTTGTCACACCGTGTTCATGCATGCATGTTGTTTGTTCATGCCATTGCATATGTGCTCGTGTGCCTTTGTTATGTTATGTTGCATTGTCTCCCATTTCATTTGACCACTATGTTATGTCATGTTGTTTGTCGTTCAGTTGATAGTTATGTTTATCATATTTGTCTTATACATGAAAAAATCAAAAGAAATCAGAAAATGAAAATCAAAAAATGTCATTTCGCCTGCACAGGTAAGTCAGGTATGGCCTTCTATCCCTACTCATTGTTGCATTACTATATGGTATCTATATTATTATATTATCTCGAGAACCGGTTGGTCATTCACGTGTTCCAGGATCTGATGTTCCCCTCTAACAAAAATGATGATCCAGGTGCACATGTTTAATCATCGGATAGGCTGTTAGGTTGGGAAAATTAGGGAATGATGGTTCTACCATGCGTGCCGTGGTTGCGGATAGTGTCTTGACCCTGATTGTTCCGGTCTAGCAATACTATTCTCGAGTACTTTCTATTTTAACTTTCTTTGCATTCGTTTTGATGCTTTCTTTATTTTAGCCCAGCATGCATCATGTCAAATTTTGAGCACGCACGCCTCGTGATCCGTTCAAAGTTGTTCCTCAGTAATGGTTAATTGCACTTCAATTCACTTGGATAAGAGATTCTCATTCCACTCTGAATTTGAACGATTTCTCTGATCTTGCCGCTTGGTCTGGTTGGCCAGCGTGATTCATGTCTGGATTTTATCTCAGTTATATTTCTCATGCTTTTTGCGTTGTGCTCTTTCTGACCCCCTCATTGTCTGTGGATTGTGTCCCCGATGAGGTTGGTCGTGTTTCCACTTCCTTTTGTTAGTTTAGTTCTCCAGACATGTTTCATTTGCGTCAGCCATTCCGGGTGGGTAGTTCGGCGTTTTCAGGAGAATTCCTGTTGCTTGTTGGTTATGACGGGTGTCTTTTGTCTTGATGGCCGCTTATCAGTTCTCTCAGCTTCATCTCCGCGTCATCTCCATTTCACGTCGCTATCGCTTTCACTCCATCTCCTTTCCATTTCGCCTCCGCGTCGCTTTCGCTCGCTCCCTTGCAAAGCGGACATAAAGGAGGGGCATCTGTTGACACCCGTTTTTAGCCTGCAAGTTGTGTTATTTCTCTTATTCATCAATTTTGGATGTCCCAAATTACCCATTATTTTGGAACGTTCCTTGGATGGATTTCGAGCCCATTTCATTATTCCATTCCCATTGAGCCTTGGAGATCATTATTTCTTAGAGCCTTGGAGCTTATCTTATCAACTTCCGGCCTTCTGAGTCGACTTACGGCCCATTTCGGTCGACTTCCCTCAAGCGTTCGGCCCCTTTCGCTGCGCAGTCTTAAAAAGTGGTACTTTTTCATCCTCTTCCTTTCTTCTATTCATTAAGTGTCCTTCACCAAAGTTGTTCCATTTTTAAAGCCCTACATTTTCTTCTTCTACTCCATTATCCAGTTCTCCACCGTTTTCAGGCCTCAGTATTTTTCTCTATTCCCACCCTATTTTCTCTCTCCTCTGATCATTTTTTCATCTTGTTCTCTTCATGAAAGTTACTCCTCTCTCCGTTATCTACAATTTCTTCTTCTACTACTTTCGCTAGTTCTGCACCGTTTGAGAGATATGCTCTAATTCCCAAAGTTGCGCGAGCTTGGCAGCCTAACCTTGATAAACGGTCAATTGTTGACCGTTACTGTTCACACAGTCCCATGTGGACCGCCCAACACCTATAAACGGTCAACAGTTGACCGTCCATGAACGGTAATTTTTTTAATTTTTTTTTTAAAATGTATAAAAATGGTCTTCTTGAGACCGTTTATGTGGAAAAACGGTCTTTGGAAGACCGTTTATCTATTTTCATGCCAAAAGCTCTCCGGTCGCCCCCAGTCGTTAGGCGGTCACACCATGACCGTTTATATTATTAAGGACGGTCTTTCCTAGACCGTTTATCTTAAAAAGCGGTCTATCGTGCGATCGTCCAACTAACAGAGAGTCCACAAGTTCCTGAACTCCGTCTTCTTCGCCGCCGGATTCTAAGGTCGAACCTGTGCAACGAGGCCTCTTTGTTATGGCTCTATCTTCTAGAATCCTCCACCAAATTGACCTCCGTTTGTTTCTATCTCTTGCCCTTTGTATTATCTTCAATTTGATCCATAGGGCATGACTTTTCATGCACCGGATCTCCTGGAATCTTGGCCGCAAGTTAGGGATTTACTCATTTCGTGCAACCAAAAATCCATGCAGATTAGGTTCCGGAGCCTTCTTCCAAGAGCCATAACCTCCACAATCTTCAACCAAAAAGAGTCTCGTTTGTTCCTACCTCTTATCCTATCTATTATCTCGAGATTGATCCATAGATCTCAAGATTTGGTGGACTCTATCCTCTGAAATCGCAGCAGAAAGTTAAGGTTTTGACCCTT
The DNA here is from genome assembly GCA_022559845.1 of Amorphophallus konjac. Taxonomy (NCBI): domain Eukaryota; kingdom Viridiplantae; phylum Streptophyta; class Magnoliopsida; order Alismatales; family Araceae; genus Amorphophallus; species Amorphophallus konjac. The sequence continues at coordinate 117,172,116 of CM040125.1, read as the reverse complement.
TTTCTATATAAACCTGCCCAGTTCGCCTGCGCGACGGGGGGCTCTTCTTGAACTTGGGGCGAAGCCATGCCAAATCGTCATCTCAAACCTTCGACCCCAGGTTATTGAGGGAAGTATAGGCTTCATTTTGATACCTTATTTGCTGGATTTCATCTTCGTTTACCCTCCTAACTTCTCCCATACTCTTTGCAAATCATCATGAGTTCTTGAACCTGTGCGACGGGGCGCCCTTCGTCGGCTCGGGGCGGAGTCATCCGGCATCCTCTTCGTCCTCCATTGGTCTCATCTTGAAGAGGGGAGTATCTTCTTCATTTTTCATCTCTCCGGGCTCTCTTTCTTCATACCTAGGCTTAGTTCTCTCCCTCTACTTTTCACAAATCATCACAGTTTTACACTTAGTTTTTTTGTGCTGTTTTGGCACGTTCATGCATTTTTCTCCGTTTTACACAACGTTTTTCTCCCCCATTTCTCCATCAAATTCCATGATTTCAAATTCTACGCATGCACAACACTCCCACCTTGCTTTTGCACCCATTTATAGGGGTTAAAAACCCTCCCCCGGTGCGTTCTCCCCCATTCTTTCATGTTAATTTATCATTTCGGGACACATGCTACACTTTCATGATCTAATGGATGTTCTTTTGTTTTCATGGCTTTGTTTTGCAGGAGACCATCAATAGGACGTGAGGCCCTTGCTTTCTAGCCGGCTAGGAGGTGAGGAGGTGCACCCACATCGGCTTCCCGCATCCCATTTCAAGCGCGATCACATGTTGTAGCGGCTTCCCGTTAGGCCGCATCTTCTTCTTCATTTTCCAAGGTACACGGCACCGTATTCATCCTTTCTTCATCCTTTTGATGCCGTAGAACCTTGGTGGCGATCACGGTCAGGTTCCTCTTCTTTGTTGCCCCTTTCCATTTCATGCACTTTCACGCTTATATGCATGGTTATATTGTTTAGCTCGGGGCGAGGTAGATTACATTTGTATCTACACCCATGGTCAAAGAACTCCCTTTAGAAGTCTTAACCATCCTTAGGGCATGGCACCTCCAACCTTTATTGGTTCTGGCCAAAAACTTTCAGAAATTGTCCTTAGATTGGGCAAGCATTTCAGCTCTTATAGAATTATGGCATCCACAAACACATACCTTCGTTTTCCCTTCCTTTGAAGCCACAGTCCTATTGGAGGAGGTAGAGACCTACCTAGCCCTTGCTAAGACTAAAGTGGGGGATGAAGATCTAGTGTGCCATACGGTCGAACCTATTGACCCATCCTTGATCCTAAGTGATTTCATACACAACCCAAAGGACGTGAGGACTATGATAAGCCCAAACCATATTCACTTGATACCCATGGCTCAATGGATAGTCTCTCATTGCAAGAACAAGTGGGAGAGATACGAAGCAATCGCCAAAGCCATGTCGGTTTGCCTATGCGGAGTCTTCCTTTTCACTACCACTGACCACCTCTTAGATATCCAAAACCTTAGCATCATCAGCGGGTTGTGGCAGGGTTTGTCCATATCTCAAGCAATCCTTTCATACCTTTACGAGGGACTTAGTTCCGCTTGCTTAGGAGGACCTTTGTTCGGCTCCATGATAGTCATCGAGTGTTTGATAGGCGTAAGAATTAAGTTCCAACCCAAGGAGAACATAACTTCAACCAGCCGGATCTTTGGGAGCCACCCTTTGTTCTTCATTGGAGGTGCCTTTGGATTTTCTTCACAGGTTGAATGCAGGACGGCGGACAAGAAAACACGGGATGAATGGCGCCTCTTCCTCAACACTTTGCCAATGGAGAGGTTCATGATGCATCCAAGAGTCCTTCGGAACACCTTGCTTAGAGTACCTCGGCGACCAGGCCTTGATCTTCAGCTAGTGGGGAATACTACCATGGCAATCTACAACCCGCACCGGTGCCATCTTCAAATTGGGCTACCCCGAACCGAAGTTCCTGCACCATCACACAACCCTCCCCTTCTAGCTAGGAAGATGGGGATCAAAGAAGATGAAAGAGCGATCCGGAACGCGCTAACCATGTAGGAGATCAGCAAAGTGTGCCCGTGGCAAGAAGAGGTGGAAGAAGACGGCGAGGGACGCCGTAGCTACGTGAAGGAATTGCGCAAGATTCGCCCTCTTACGGATAGAAAATTGAATGTAGCTTGAGTCTTCTTCATGAATGATGTAATTGATAATTTAAGTTTTATCAATCAAATTTATGTTTCATTGAGTTCAATTTAATGACATGGAAAGTGCCTTAGTTGAATGGATATGAGATTGTTGCTTGACTTAGCTTGAATGTTCTGGAAAATATAGCCTCTGGAGAGTGTAACGGTCCTGTTTAGGGCCGTCACAAGAGTTTGACGGTCTTGCGATAAGTCGTCGGGTGGGATAGACTGAGAGTTCTGTCCTCAGGAGAGTGTAATGGTCTAACGCAGACCGTTATAGTGAGGTGACGGTCTAACATAGACGCGTCAGAGAAAGCCTGCTGAGAGGAAATGAGTGCCAATCCTTCTGGCGAGTGTGACGGTCAAAGGGTGACTGTTACAGGATGTGACGGTCTGATACTGGTGCGTTACAGACCTGAACCTGGAGATTTATGAATCTTCAGTCCTAGGTTTGAACCTGCGTTCTGCACACACTTAGACAAAAAATAAGTCAGATGCGTTCTTAGGCTCAACCCCTTGCCTTAATGCAAGTTAGAGAATGACCAATTCTTGATATTTGGTCAAGGGGTGAAGCCTTATTAAATAGGCGGAAAACGTTATGGAAATAATGCAATGCGTGCGATGCATATGATGAAACTTTTTTGGATTTTGAAGAATATCTGGATTTTTGTGAAATTTTGAAAATATCTGATGTTTTTTTTGAATTTTGGAATATATGATTTTTTTTGGAAATATGTGATTTTGGACTTTGAAAATATGTGATTTTTTTGGATTTTTGAAATATGTGATTTTTTTTGGATTTTTGAAATATGTGATTTTTTTTGGATTTTGAAAATATGTGATTTTTTTTGGACTTTTGAAAATATGTGATTTTTTTTTATTTTTGAAAACCAGTGCCTCCCTAGGAAGGAGAGTCCTCCCAATTCCGTTCAGAGTTTCCGAGGTTGGCATGTAATGGAGGTGACAATCCCTGGCCGGGGCCTAACTTGCGTGACGGTATCTCTGCTAAGGCCATACCCAGGGTACTTGTCTTAGTCCTGAAAAGGAAAAATAGAACATGGGGACAAGCTTAGGCCAGATATAAAAGTTTTTAGGGCTTGAGTCCCTTTCCAGACAAGCCGGGGCTTTATGTCCGTCATCGAACCTTGATCCACTCTAGGCACGCATACGACCGGGCCCATGCGTCCCGCGGGGAAACTATACTGCCACTCTTGCCATGCCTAGTTTTTCTCTTTCTTGCCTTTCTGGAGCTTTGGAACTGTGATTTGATAGACTTTTGAGAAAAACTTTTATTTTTTTTTGTCACAAAGATCACTTCTTTGCTTTACTTTTTTCCTTCTTGCTTTCTGTGGCGTCAGGTCATAAAGGACTGCCCCTGTTTGAGACCTCTTCTCGTTAGGGTGCCTAGATTGGTCATCGCCTCCTTATTCACCTCTTGCCCCTAGATTCAGCCGAAGAAGGAAACGGACAGGGACTTCGACTTTCCCTGAAAGCATGGCCAGAGAGAAATGATGTCTACAAAGTGGGAATCCTGACCAGGGATGTCATGTAGTGTGTGATTGCCGCACTCGGGGTCCTCTTTTATGGCGAAAGGAAAGACACCTCACTGCTGGGGTGGCACGTGGTTAGACTCTAAGGAAAGAAACGCTTAAGATACAACCCATTCCAAGCGTGAGTGAGCTCTTCACCTTCTGCGTTTACCAAGCGATAAGCATTCCCTGGATAAGCTTCTTTGACAACGAATGGCCCTTCCCAGTTAGGTTGTAATTTAGACCTAGGACCTGCAGACCGAATGAATTTGCGTTTCAAAACCATATCACCTTTTTGAAATTTGCGCTCGATTACCTTCTTTTGAAAATAACGCGAAACTCTCTTTTGATAAACAGATACGTGATCGGCCGCATTCATCCTCTTCTCGTCTAAGAGTTCCAACTGGACGAGCAACGCCTCTCGACGTTCATCGAAATTAAGTTCCTTATCGAGCTGTACCCTTAGGGAAGGGATTAAGATCTCATATGGGAGCACCGCCTCCATCCCGTAGGTGAGAGCATAGGGAGTTTGTCCCGTAGGAGTACGAACGGAGGTGCGGTAAGCCCATAGAGCCTCTACTAATCTTTCTGGTCAATCAGAAAATTTATGAGATTCGCATGTTTTCTTTATGATTTTGAGAAGTGTTTTATTAGTGGCTTCGGCTTGACCGTTGCCTTGTGGATAATATGGAGATGAATGATGTAATGCAATATTGAACTTCTTACATAGGTCCTTGAGCCCTTGAGAGGCGAACTGGGGTCCGTTGTCGGTGACGATGCTACTTGGCACTCCAAACCGCGAGACAATGTTCTTCATGATGAAGCGGCACACCGTGGTAGCTTTAATCTCTGCGTAAGCTTCAACTTCGGCCCATTTGGTGAAGTACTCAGTGGCGGTAAGGATGAAGGATTTTTGCTTGATCTGAGAATTGGGATCACCGAGCGGGCCGACAATGTCGAAAGCCCACATAGAGAACGGCCAAAGAGCAGAAAGAGGATGTAAGGATGAAGCTGGAGCATGAATTTTATCAGCATGGAGTTGGCATTTAAGACATCTCCGGACATAGAGGGAGCAATCTTCCTCTAGAGTGGGCCAATAATAGCCCTGCCTAAGGATCTTCTTCACTAGAGCCTGGCCATTAACATGACCTCCACACTCACTAGAATGGGCTGCTTCGGCCACCTTCCAAGCTTCATCATCGTCTAAGCATCTCATGAGCATTCCATTAGTAGCGCGCCTGTATAGTTCTCCAGCAATGATAGTATACCTTGAGGCGGCTCTTCTTATTGACTTGCGCTGCTCAGCATTTGCCCCTTCCGGGAACGATCCATCTTTGCAAAACAACTCAATCTCATGATACCAGGGCAATTCTTCTTCCTCTAAGATCTCTTCCAATTCTATCAAAGATACTTCCTTAAGCTCTTCCTTCTCAACCCTCGCCTCCATAGTCTTCCTAAGGTTGACATACCAAGGATCCTGAAGAGAGGGTGTGTCCAATCTCTAACGATGATAGTCTCAATACTCCGACTGAGAGGGAAAGATAGAGAGGAAGCGAGGGATGCTAAAGTATCGGCTAGAATGTTCTGAGACCGGGGAGTATGGATGTAGATCAACTTGTGAAATTGCCTAGCGAGGAGCGTGACCAAATCTTGATATGGTTTGAGCTTAGGGTCACGGGTGCGGTAAGTGGACAGAACTTGCCGCAGGACAAGCTGACAGTCCCCTATGATATTCAAGTAACGCGTGCCTAGAAGGTAGGCGTGCTTCAATCCAGCTAGGAGAGCCTCATACTCGGCGATATTGTTGGTAGCAGGAAATTGAAGTTGATAAGCAAAAGGAATCGTCACTCCTTCCGGAGTGAGCAGAACAACGCCTATCCCTTGGCCCTGAGAATTGAGTGCACCATCAAAGTGCAGAGACCAAAAGGGATGATGAGTGAGAACAGAGAGATGCTCATCAGCGAAGTCATCCAGAATAGAGTCAGTGCAGGGAATCAGGAGATGGGCAAGATGCTCAACGATGGCATTTCCTTTGACTGCCTTCTGAACGACGAACGTGATATCAAACTGAGAGAGGAAACTTTACCAGCGAGCTAACCTACTAGAGAGGATGGGCTTTTCTAAGAGATAGCGGATCGGGTCCATTCCAGAGATCAGCCTAACTGGGTGGGCAAGGAAATAGTGTTTAAGCTTCTGAGCTACCCACACTAAGGCGGCACAAATCTTCTCCATAGCGGTGTATTTAGCCTCAGCTGGGTTGAACAACCTGGAGAGGTAATAAGCTGCCCGCTCTTTTCCTTCATCGTCTACTTGTGCTAAGACCGCCCCTAGGGAGTCCTCAATGACCGAGATGTATAGGATTAGGGGTTTCCCAGGGACAGAAGGTTGCAAAACCGGGGGATTGGATAGATATTCCTTTAGGTCCCCATAGGCCTTTTGACAATCTTGATTCCATTCAAATTTGACTCCCGCCTTTAGCAATTCATAAAACGGGCGGCACCTCTGAGAATGTTGGGAAATGAATCTTCTGATGAATTGCAATCTACCAATTAGTCCTCGAAGTTCCGTAATGTTCTTTGGCGGAGGCATGTCCATGACGGCCTTTGCTTTATTAGGATCAATCTGAATCCCCCGTTTGCTAACTATAAAGCCTAGCAACTTCCCTGATGAGACTCCAAAAACACACTTCTTCAGATTCATTTTCAGCTTGTACTCCCTAGCTCTCTGCAGCACCTTAGCCAGGATAGAGGGGTGTTCTTCCTTGGTTCTTGATTTCACCAAGATGTCATCCACGTAGGCTTCCATATAGATATGCATCATGTCATGGAAAATGGCCATCATTGCCTATGATAGGTGGCACATGCGTTCTTCAAACCGAACGGCATAACCACGTAGCAGTATGTGCCCCAGGGCGTGGTGAAGGAAGTTTTCCTCTTGATCCTCCGGAGCGAGACGAATCTGATTATAACCTGAGTAACCGTCCATGAATGACAAAGCTTCGTACCTGGCAGTGTTATCGACCAGGATGTCTATGTGAGGCAGCGGGAAATCATCTTTGGGACATGCTTTATTAAGATCCCTGAAATCGATGCAAATACGCACCTTTCCATCCTTCTTGATAACAGGGACTATGTTCGCCACCCACTGGGGATATAGAACAACTCTAATAAACCTGGCCTTGTATAACTTATCAACTTCTTCTTTGATCCTTAAGGCCATGTGGGGGTGAAATCTTCTCGACCTCTGTTTTACGGGTGTTACCCCTGGTTTAAGTACCAGTCGGTGTTCCACTAAAGAGGGGTCAAGACCCGGCATGTCCTCGTAAGACCAGGCAAAAGAATCACTATACTCCCTCAGAATCTTGACTAGATCTTCTTCCACTTGCGGAGGGAGATTAGCGGCAATAATGATGGGCCTTGGGTCTTCTTCAGTTCCTAAATTTATTTCCTTCGTAGGTTCATCCACTGCCGACGATGGCTCGTTGAATCTCTTTAATCCTTGCGCATACAGATCGACAGTGTCATCTACGTTGTCGTCCTCATCCTCAATCGGGTCTTTCTCATCCAAGACTTCATAGACACCGAGTCTGTCATCGCTCCACACCCCTTCTATTTCCTCTTCGTCTTCTATCACGATTGCCGTAGCACGAACTCTGGACATTTCAAAAGAGCATGACATCGCTGAGCCAGATCCTGCAAGAACCTATCAGGAATGGATTTGGAAGGACGCGCAAGCAAGCGCAGCTCAAGCTCGGAAGGATTGGACGACCTAGAACAGGACCCTACTTCTCTAGTTCTAACTGACTCTACTTCCCTAGACTCGACGGACCCTACGCCTAACCTAGGAGAAAGGAAATCTAGTGGAAAGGAAGGAGTAGATGACTCGTGCCCCTGGGAGAAGGATGGAGACAAGATAGCATAATCTTCCACCGAAATCTCTGTTTCAAATTTGACGTTTTTTTTTGGAGATCAGTGGAGATCATGCAGCGGGATGGAGGAGGAGGAAGTTGCATGGGGAACAACTCGGGGAAGATGCAATCGAAGAATGGATCAGAGGATCGAAACCACATCTCGTGGAGTGGGGTGGTGGAGAAAGGAGGAGTGAATAGAATTGATAGATCAATGGGTGGGCAGCGCCCATATGCACATGGGACAAACAAGATTTCAAGTGGTCTTTCTGTGAAATACGGATTGACCATGATCGGGGGTGAATGGGGTATGGACTCCAATTGTTGAAAGAGAGATGAGAGGCGGGAGGGAGACCAATAAATGATAATGGGTGAGCTCCCCTTTTCTTGCAGATAGCTAATTGGTTTCTTCGGCCTCCACTGAGCAAGCCTGGTTTCTTGATTCATCCTCTGACCATGGCCATCTGGTTCGCTGAACATTCTGGCAAAAGATTGACTAAAATCTGACATATCATCAACAGGCCCTTTTCGTAGCAGAGGTGGACTGGCGATTGTGCAAGCTGTATCTTTCTTTTCCGACTGTGCTAATTGTGAATTTAGGGTGCCTGGCTGAAGAGGTCCTTTAACAAAGTGTTGACGATAGTCCCATGTAAGTGGCCCTGAATCGCCCAAAATTGATAATGCGGACTCTCGGTAACCGAGACCACGCCTGCTCATCTTTCTTCCTTTGGGTACTAGCTTAGTTTTCCCTTGTAACTGCGCACCGAGGCCTCTCCCCGGTTGATAACCCAGCTTCAATATGATATCCCAACCCTTGGAATCTCGGATCTAAGGTTTCACTTTGATATTGACGGGTGTAGTGGCGGGCTTGCGTGGCGTATAAGCCCAAGGGAAATCCAGATCTAGTATAGAAATAACGGGCCGGTGGCTGGGCCATAATGTGGGTAGAATCTTCTCTGAAATAACTTTGACTGACTGGACCGTGGATGAGCTTTTTACTTTAACCACCCTCCCTTGAAAAGGGAACTTGAGACATTGGTGCGCGGTGGAGGGCACGGCACTGAGAGTGTCGATCCACGGACGACCCAAGATAGCTTTGAACATGGGGTCGATGTCCAGCACATAGAATTCAATGGGCATGGTGAGAGGCCCAAGCTCAGCTTGAATAGTAACAATCCCATGACATGCCCTCCAAGAATTGTCATAAGCAGCTATAGTAGTGGGGGTCGGGCGTAGAAGCTCTTCTGACAGATTGCAGGCTCTGAGAGTGCTGAGCGGGCACACATTGATAGATGCCCCTGTATCAACTAATGCCGCATCGATGCTGATTTTATTCAAGATAAGGGTAATGCAAAGCGGCATTTGCCGAGCTTCTGGAGGTGCTAGCTCGGTTTCAGAGAAGGTTATAGCTGGTCCTTTAGAAATAGTTGCCAATGCCGTAGGTAAACTATCGGCTGCCACGTCTTCATTGAGCATCACCTTTTGAAGGAAGTTTCTGAGAGCATCTTGGTGAAGGGTAGATATTTTGATAAGCTCCAGTACGGATATCTTAGCAGGCACCCTATCTAAGTGATGCAACAGATCGTATTGGGTTCCTGGTAACGGCTCGGCTTCTTCCTGCTCATCAACCGGTTGGGAAGAATGGGGGTTGGAGGTAGAAGGATAATTGCGGTGAAACATGCGCCCGCTCCGCAGGGCGAAGTTATAGGCTGCCGCGGCATCAGATGGGCTCAAGATAAGGGATTTAGTAGGCCCGGTGGGTTGGATGAGTGGTGCGGAAGAGGATGTGGTGGAAAGGATGATGGGTGAGGGGTTGGTGGTAGCAGGTGTGAGCGGAAGTGGGGATACAAAGGTAGGCGGAGGTGTAATGAGTGGAGGGTTAGATGGAGGTACGGTGATAGCGGGTGAAAAGGTGAGCAGAGGGGTAGTGATGGAAGCGGGGGTGAGTAATGGCGGGGGTGATGGAAGTGCGGGTGATGACGTATTTATGGGGGTGTATGGGAGAACAAGTGGAGAAGGGGTTTCGTGCGTAGGTATGAGGATGGAGGAAGCGGGGGAATTAAGGTAGTTGTGGTGAAGGGCCATAACCTGTGGCGTGGAGCTATCATCATCAAAGGACCACCCGGCGTTAGGAGCTGGGGGTTGGACAACATTGACCTGAGCCGGCGCCGGCAACTGAGGCTGTGGAGCTGGAGGATGGTTCGGCATCGGGTTCTGGTGGATCCCCAAGTCTTGAACCGGCTACTGTTACTGTTGCGGCTGCTGTTGCGACTGCGGTGCCTGTTGTTGCTGCAGTTGCTGCCTCGACGGCTACCTTCTTTTCTCTTTAATTTCTGTAATGGCCCTATGCATTTCGGCCCAATCAATCCTTTGTCCTTCATGGAGGTCATAGACCAAATCCCTGAACTGAAAACACCCTTCAATAGTATGTCCTGGCTGCCTGTGGAACATATAATACTTTGTCTGATCAACGGCTGGGTTCCAGTTGGGCCATCCCGGAGGGAGTTGTATAGCACTAACTGACATGAGAGCGGAAAAGATATCCGTGAGGGTTTCTGGCAGGGGTGGGTACTGTGCTCTTTTAGGAGCCGGGCGCTTGTTGTTGTTGTTGTAGCCATTGGGTGGAGGGACATTATGGTATTGCAAAGGGTGTGGAGGTTGTTGTGGAGCGGTAAAGGTATTTTGTGGAGCGGCAAAGGTAGGCAGAGGATTTTGTGGAATGGTTGGGAAGTTTTATGGAGCGGAGTTTTGCGAAGTGCGGGGGTTTTGAGGGAAGCGGAAAGGTACGGCTTGGAAAGGGAAGTTAACGGCTTGAACTTGTTCATTGGTCTGAACCCCCTCGGTGACAGGCCCTTGAGGTTTCTTGTGGTATTTTGGCTTTTGGTTCTCAAAGAGCGAGTGGATGGGGGAATCTTTGAATTGCGTTTGAATGAATCGTGCCCGGCTATAGAGTTGGTGCATGTTGGCTATATCATTCATAGCCAGAATGTTTCGGAAGGTCGGAGTAGCATTGGAGATGAGTAACTTGACCTTCTCTTCCTCCGGAATGTGGCCTGGCACCCTAGCGGCCATCTGTCTCCATCTGTTAGCGTAAGTTGCAAACTCCTCATCTGGCTTCATCTTTTCGGCCACCAAGTCGATAAATGAATATTCCAGGCCGACCCTATCTTGGAACCGCTTGATGAACTTATCTTTTACTATCTTGAAACTTTCAGCATCCTCTAATGGCAGAGAGTAGAACCATTCCAGTGCAACGCCATCCAGCGATCGGCGGAACAGGTACGCCATAAGGCGATCATCATACTGAAATTGAGCCGATTCGTATAAAAAGTCCCTTACATGAATAAAGGGATTGTCGTTCCCATCATATTTCCTGTAGTTGGGGAGCTCGGATTGTGGAGGGAATCGAATATTCTGGAAGCTGGGGACTGGAACGTCTACCAAAGATTGAGGGCCAACCCGCTTCTGAAGGAAGTCAAGTTGCTGCTGCATGGCGGCCCATTTGTCAAGGAGTTCATGTTCCCTAGACGGAGCAGGGGTAGTGAAAGACGAAGGTTGAAATTGAGGAGCGGAAGGGTAGACTGTTGTTGGAGGTGGAAGCCCAGAAGGGTAGGCGGATAAAGTGGGAAGCCCATAAGAAGGATACTGGGCCGGAGACTGACCCAAACTAGAATGGACTTGGGCAACCCCTTGCTGAGGGTGTAAGAAGTCTGAAGGGTCAACGAGGATTTGTGGCACCGAGGGAGGGGTCGGATATGTGATGATCCGCCTGAATGAACGAAGGGAGAATAGACTTTCCCTTATCAGAAAATTGTTGGGCCGAAGTAGAAGATTGGCCCGTTTTCATGCCAGCAAATGTGATGGTCCGAGGTTGGACCGAAGTAAGATCAATTGGAGTAGGCTGGATGGAGGGCCCACCAACTCTAGATTGGTCGATGGAAAGATTAGATTGGCCTTGCACAATCGTAGGAGATGGGGCATTGGCCCCCTGCATGGCCTAGTAGACAACCTGGAGTTGGGTCGGATCCAACTGGGCCATCATTTGGAGAATGGAGCCAGCAGAAGGAGAAGAGAAGGAAGGAGTGGTTTGGCCGCCCTCCATAGGGACAGAGGACGGAAGAGAGGCGGACCCCTCTCCAGACGGGAATGAGATAACCCTAGGGGGGTTTTCAAGAAGCCCTTGAGGAAGAGAATCCTCTTAGGAACGGGGAGGATTGAAAGAAGCCATGATGGGTTCGAAGAGCGGATTGGAGTAGAACTTGGAGAAGGAATTGACCCTAGGAGAGACAACTCCACATGCAACGGAAATCCTTAGACAAAACAGCAAACAACACACAACAAACACACAATGAGCGATCAAACTTAGATAACTTTGACAAAGATGCAAGTGAAAACGAGATCACAACACTCAAATTCAACCAAGTTACTTAGATGATGCAACAAAGTTTTTATGATTTCTTCCTTTAGAACCTTAGTGATTTGATTAGGATGTGCTCTCCACAAGTAGGTTTCTAATAGGAAAGGATGTGTGGCTTGGTTGACTCTAAATGTAATCACTCCTTCACCTATGCAATCCTAGACACGGGGTAGAAAAGGTACAACCGGCCCGGTATCCGTGTGGGAATCCACGGCTCACAGGGACTTATAGAGGTCCCTGATGTGATTCCCTAGTCGGCCCCAAGGAATATGGAGACGAGAGGTCCACACACCAAGGTAGGAGAATGCAATCTAATGTATGGAAATATACATGAACCTATGTGCACCGGGGTGCATGCAAATCCTAGCCTAAGATCTAACAATCAATTATGCACACAATGATATGAATATATGAACCAACCAAGGAGGAGACCAGATAACATCCAAGCACAAAGATCATAGCAAAAATTGCGGAAATAAAATGCACCTCGGGATGCGTACCTATCTGGAGCATGTGACGGTCTATAACCCCTGCGTCAGAGAAGTGTGACGGTCGAAGACCAGACCGTCAGAATAGTGTAACGCGGGGACACGGGACCGTTAGAGGAGCCAGAAAACCAGAAACAACAGGAAATAAAGGGAAAATCTGGGGAACACACGGGCAACCAAGGTAAGCAAACGAAAGTAGGTTTTAACAGAGATCCAAAGCACGATTGGCACTAGATGTCCCACCGTGATCGCCAAAAAACTGTTGGTTTTAATGTGCCCCTTCTTTTGCAAGGTGGGCTATGATGCCAACTATGAGCAGATAATGAGCCAAGTAATGAAATCAATCAACCTATGAACATGCGAATCATGAACCTAGGCAACCGACATAAGCTCTAGCACGGGCATGCTATCTCAATCAAAACTAAACTAAGCAAGGAAAGAAAAACACACGCCGGGGCGTGGAATAAGGAATAAGGAAAACACACCGTAGAGGTAGAACAAGCAAAAGTAAAGAAGAGATATGATGAGAGAGAAAAGCTAATGCCCAAACTAAGAAAAGATGTGATCGCCACCAAGGTAAAAACAAGCCAAAGACCTGATAAATACCTTAGAATATGAGGATGATGCACCCGCCCACGGTAGAGAGAAAACAATCAGGAAACTACAGCTCTGTGATATGTGACGGTCGAAGGATGGTGTGTCACAGGACTGTGACGGTCCCACGATAGACCGCTACAACACTCTAACGCGCCTGTGATGGACCGTCAAAGCTTCTGCAGAATAAGATTGGGAATCTTTTGATCTCCAAGCTTTCCAGCCGGCCAAAGAGCTTGGGCCTCGTGCTAAGGAATCTGTAAACCTGCAAAAGAGTGTAGAGCACAAGAAAAATAACCCAGATTAGCCCTTTCAAAAAGTAGTATCAACAATCCAAAGAACTTATGAACATGCAAAAGGAGAGGGAAATACCGGGGAGTTTGGTTTTTTTAAACCCCTCTGGGGCGTTTTAAAAGATGGAAGGATGTTTTAAATGAATGCAACAGATGAAAGAACGTGAAAGATGGAGAGGGACAATGCCATGATTGCTTAGAAGAGGGAAAAGCACTAAGAACAATGACTTGACTGAATTAAACCCTTGAAACCGATACTCCCTGGACTTTGGAAGTAGATGGACGTGGGAAGCAGTTCTCCTTGGTTGGTTCTAGCTCCAGGATGCGACAGCACTTCGACGCAAACTCCATATTTCTCATCCCCAAGCCAAGAAGTCAAGGGTTCTATTTATAGGCCCTCAAAGTCTAGGTTCGAGTTGAGGATAACCCAGCTAGAAAGAAGGACGTTTCATAGCAAACTCTTGAAGATAATACTCCCAAGAGTCCATAGAATCGAACGGAAGGTTCTTAGGATGAGATATGAAAGAGAAATCACAAGATCAAACTCTTAGTTCGATCACGGAATAGCAGAGAAAAGGCCAGGCTTGGCAGGACTCTCTGTTGGATGTAACGGCTGCACGATAGACCGCCACAGTGATGTAACGCTCCAGGAAGGGGCCGTCACACAACCCTATCCTCTAAGAAGATAAGATCAACGGGGGAAGTTTTCAAACGTTGGACTCTAGATGAATGTAACGGTCTAGGGTAGATGCGTTACAATAAGTTAACGGTCGCACGATAGACCGTCACACTCAACGGCTAGGCAAAAGATAAGCTTGAAAGGAAGCCTCAAGCTTAAGGACTCTGGAAGGATGTAACGCACCAGGGAAGATGCGTTAGAGGACTGTAACGCCCCATCAAAGGACCGTTAGAGACAATAGAGTTCAAAATAAAAATGAGAGCTTGCTAAGCCTCATCCAGCGAAAAGGGATAAGGAACCAGACCCAACCAAAGAGGTACGACTCAAGAAATGAACCTCAAATAGACCAAAAAGGCTCAACAAAAGAGTGAACAACTCGGAGCATCATATAGAATGAACAAGGAGATGACCCAACTTATCAGTCATAAAACGGGTGTCAACAACTGCGTCTACGGACTGAGACGTAGTACCAATATGATCCACGGTACATCTCAAATATCAAGAAAAATAGAATAAATCGCGTCTATGCAAGTAGGTGTCAATTCATATCTTAACTTATATTTAATCTAATAATTTAGAAAATAGCATCTCTTTAAAAGGACGGATACTATTTTTAGAACTAATTACATGGTAATTAAGGGAAATTTACAAGGATCACGACTATATATATATTGTAATTTTTACCGACTTTGATCATAAGATATAATTTTTTTAGGATTTAATCATAATATGTAGATTTTAATTTGATCATGATGAATAGTAATATTTTTCTAATTAAAGAAAATTATCGAAACTAAATATATGATAATTAAGAGAAAAATCTAAGGATTTCAAATATATATATATTATAATTTTGGTTTACATAATTTTATAAATATGAATTTTAAAAAATATGCGTAAAAAGTTATACGGTTTATATACATATATATATATTTATATTATAATCAACGACGACAACGCACGCATGTTGTCGTTATTTCCTTAATGAATAGTGTCGATATCTTTGAACCTCAAGTTCTCGACGTACACACGTCAGAATTGCGCAATCTATATATCGAAATGAAGGGCTCAAAAAACTCTATCTAATCTGATGTTTAAAAATATTTTAACTTGAGAGTAGGGCTATCTTGAGTTAGGAGGACCGGAAAAAGGAGGCACCAACTCCACTACCTCGCTCACTATCCCAATAACACGCTCGTGAAATTTCATGACCAAAAGATACTCTGGTGCCCATGAAAAGGCCATCAAAGTAAAAACATGTAACTATGGTGCTACAATAAATACTGCAATTCGCCGTGTAATTATTAGAAATTTATATATTTAATAAAGTTAACCATTAACCGGTTAACACTCCATATAATCAAATGAGAATTTAGAGTAAATCATGGGGATTCTAGTGGTATGAAATTTGTGATTTTTAGACATACGGTTTCATGGATAAAATATTTTAAGCATATTTTTCATATTAATTAACTAAAGATAATACATGCAAACACAATATAAATCACGTAGAATCATGCATGCTATTAAGTGTTATTGAACGGATGAGAAAAACCTACATGTACTATGTACTATCATCTAGTATGCTTTTTTATGATGCTTTCGCTTGGGAGATTGCCTACCTCTTGGCATTTATACGGATGGAGATTTTACAGGGAAGAAGAAGAAGAAGATGTAGTAGCAGACAGCGGCAGCCACAAGTCCTTAACGGGAAGAAGATAGAGGAGGAAGTCTTGCTTGCCCCCACACGTACGACAATAGCAGCAGCACGGAAGGGTATGGAGGAAGAAAATAGCAGCTGTAGCCACGGCAGCCACCCACGCGTAGGTCAAAGAGGGAAGGAGAGGACGACGATCCTCCTTGATCGGGTGAAGGTCGACGCACTAACGGCTTACGAACAACAGCGAGGTTTTCACGAACGTAGCAGCAACAGGGTTCCTTTGTTCGAAGAGCAAGATATTTATAGAGGAGATAAAGGTCTTTGAGAGGGTTCGAATGCTATTAAGGCAAAATTTTAATCCCTGCCATGGATTGGTTACGAGCTTTCCAATTCGCTAGCCGCCTGCCGTGTATTTCATACGAAAACCCTAAGCCTCACCCTTCGAACAAGTATATGGGTTGGCTGGGTTAATAACATTGGGTTTACATGGCCCATCTTTTATAACGTTGGATTCATATTAAAGCCGATGCATAATATACACAAATATGTATCTTAGCCTATGTATTATATGCCCTTGCTATTCTGTTAAAGCCCTTCATATGTTTACTTATATTCATCCCAAAACCGTAAGGCCCATTATACATATGTCTATATATATATGCTGCCCCTGCTAGTGGTTTACGGTTATAGCAAAGACCCATTTATGTTTATATATATATATATATATATATCAATAGCCCATGGCCTTTCCCATATGGTTTACTTATAGGTTTAATAGGGAAGTCAACTATTCTCAACTAATGGCCTGTATGCATATGTATCAACGTGGAAGCCCACTTATTCAGCCATGATTATTAAGCCCATTACGTGAGTTGCATTAATATAAATTCTCAAAGGTCCATTATTATTATCATTATTATTGTTATTATTATTATTATTATTATTATTATTTACAGCCTATTGAGTATCCTCTTAGCTTAATATTATTGGGTTGGACTTTAATCCTTTTGAAGGAACTCTTTATAACCTTTTAATTAATATGTAGCCCCATTTTTCTTTTTAGACTATTTCTTTTATCAAAAAACTTTTTACCCATATTTGTTTTATGATGAATATGAATATCTATCCTTTTAAAAATTTCGGGGTGCTACACCCTCCCCCACTTAAAAGAATTTGGTCTCCAAATTCACATGATTTTCTTCTAAAATTAGTGGGGTAAGATCACCATATCTAAAACATGTGTTCTAACTAGATCTATTCTCGCAGTATGCTAAGTACTTAAGGTCTTATCCGATTAATGTAAATTTTAGAGTTTAACCCATAGCTCTACCCAAATCTCACGAGGTTCCTATAGGATAACTGACTAGGAGAACTCAATCTAGGACTTGAACTTGATGACCTAGGGATTTAGAATGCCTAGGCTCTGATACCACCTTCTGTTACGCCCCGAACCGATAGCAGCGGAACGTGTTCGTTTGCTCGGAACGTGACTGTTAAACAGTCGTGTTAATCAGAACATAGTCAAGACAAAATATAATTTAAACAAAATAAAATTTTATTTCAAAAATAAGTTAATTACAAATTGGACCCAAAGTAAAGAGAAGACTCAATAACAGAAAATTACAATGAGAAATTTGACTAGACTTAATGTAAGACACAAGATAGCCAGACTAGATGGTTCATCTAGATGTCGGAGTACTCATCACTCTTGCCCTTGCCCATCATGTTCGGTCTCGTCATCGCTAAGGTCATTACCTGAAAAATATTAGAAAACGTAGGGTGAGCGAACGCTCAGTAGGACTTAATATCTCATGCTCCAAGCTAGCTTTAAGTAAATTACAATTTAACATGTTCATGCAGGTCACACAAAAGTAAGGCAAATCAAGAACTATAATGGCACGAGTTATAACGATAAAGCGATGATAAATTAAAACCATAAAGACGAGTAAGCAAGATGCTGGATACATTTATGAAGTCTAAAGACGAGGATAACAATAGAGTATAGCAAGAACTTTCATGACGAGATAACAAGTACCTTTCATAATATAGTATTCACGAGGAAACAATAACAATCTTCTCTCTATGACGAGTATTATCACGAGAGCGATTAATGACACTAGTACAATATTCTTTCTATGATGACATTATCACGAGAGCTTTTATGTAACTAGTACTATGAAGGAATAGCCACACTTTAAGGGGTGCTCATGACTGTATGATTGCCTCTCATGGACTAGCACTAGGTAGTATTTGGTCACACACTTAGGACTTCTCTCAACTATATGATTACCCCTAATTACCGTAGACCGAGTTGGTGAATGCCAGCACCCGATCATCATGATACCGGTACACGTTTAGACTTTGTCTCGCCCAATAGGGTCAGATCAGGACCCGTAGCATTTAAAATGTCATTTATTTGGGACCCATAGCCCCTGACATTCGACTAGACTAATTCCACTTTAATGGCCAAGAATTCCAAGGATCAAGCATGTACGAACAATAGGGTAGATTTCATTGAACAGAGATTCAAGATAGACCTCGACAAGCCTAGTACGATGGCACACAAAACCGAGACAATTCGAGAAATCTGAGAGATTAGCATCTCGTTAGAGCGCCATATATTTAAGAAGTCGCGCCCATAGTGGTGGTCACTCATTCTCTGAACAAAGCATTGAAGAATTGGTGTCTCTACAATACGGTTGCTTTTACACTAAGCGCCCGTCGATAAGGTCACCCCTTCAACATGCTCACGACAGAAAACGACGATAACCAATGTAGTCGCTAATCAAATTAGCACCTTATAAGTCAGATAGAGACAGATCTCTCACATAAT
This sequence comes from Amorphophallus konjac, assembly GCA_022559845.1. NCBI lineage: Eukaryota > Viridiplantae > Streptophyta > Magnoliopsida > Alismatales > Araceae > Amorphophallus > Amorphophallus konjac. Next base: position 117,153,550 of record CM040125.1, on the reverse strand, counting down.
CACCATAACACCGTTCTATGAGGGCCGGGTGTCATGTTTTCTTTAGAGTGACATGACTAACGGGGTTCTAGGGTTCTTGTTGTACAACCAGCTCAGTCGACCTTGAGGGAATCCAAGACTACGAGGAGACTTACGGAGGTCCCAATGACTAACTTGTCAGTCTTGAAGGAACAGAATGTCCAACGGAGGGCTCGTATGTCACCGAGAGTTGAGGGTGTATCAGGAAACCAACGTGAAACGTGGTACTGCGTCTACGGACTGAGACGTAGTGCCAATATGATCCACGGTACAAATCAAATCTCGAGAAAAATAGAATAAATTGCGTCCATGCAAGTAGGTGTCAATTCATATCTTAACTTCTATTTAATCTAATAATTTAGAAAATAGCATCTCTTTAAAAGGACGGATACTATTTTTAGAACTAATTACATGGTAATTAAGAGAAATTTACAGGGATCACGACTATATATATTGTAATTTTTACCGACTTTGATCATAAGATATGATTTTTTTAAGATTTAATCATGATATGCAGTTTTTAATTTGATCATGATGAATAGTAATACTTTTCCAATAAAAGAAAATTATCGGAACTAAATATATGATAATTAAGAGATAAAATCTCAGGATTCCAAATATATATATATATATTATAATTTTATTTTACATACTTTTAGAAATACGAATTTTTAAATATATGTGTAAAAAATTATACGATTTATATATACATATATATATATATATATATATATATATATATATATATATATATATATATATTAAAGAAACGACCGATAACGCACGTTGTCGTTATTTCCTTAATGAATAGTGTTGATATCTTTGAACCTCAAGTTCTCGACGTACACACGTCGGAATCGCGCAATCTATATACTGAAATGAAAGGCTCGAAAAACTCTATCTAATCTGATGTTCAAAAATATTTTTACTTGAGAGTAGGGCTATCTTGAGTTAGGAGGACCGAAAATAGGAGGTACCAACTCCACTACCTCAGTCACTACCCTAATAACACGCTCGTGAAATTTCATGACCAAAGGACACTCCGGTGCCCATGAAAAGGCCATCAAAATAAAAACATGTAACTATGGTGCTACAGTAAATACTGTAATTCACCGTATAATTATTAGAAATTCATATATTTAATAAAGTAAATCATTAACCGGTTAACACTTCATATAATCAAATGAGAATTTAGAGTAAATCATGGAAATTCTAGTGGTATGAAATTTGTGATTTTTAGATGTACGGTTTCATGGATAAAATATTTTAAGCATGTTTTTCATATTAATTAACTAAAGATAATACATGCAAACATAGTATAAATCACGTAGAATCATGCATGCTATTAAGAGTTGTTGAACGAATGAGAAAAACCTACATGTACTATGTACTATCATCTAGTATGCTTTTTTTATGATGATTTTGCTTGGGAGATTGCCTACCTCTTGGCGTTTATACGAACGGAGATGTTGCAAAGAAGAAGAAGAAGAAGATGTAGTAGCAGACAGCGGCAGCCACAAGTCCTTAATGGGAAGAAGATAGAGGAGGAAGCCTTGCTTGCCCCCACACGTACGACAATAGCAGTCGCACGGAAGGGTATGGAGGAAGAAAAAAGTAGCTGTAGCCATAGCAGCCACCCACGCGCAGGTCGAAGAGGGAAGGAGAGGACGACGATCCTCCTTGATCGGGTGAAAGTCGATGCAATAACGGCTTACGAACAACAACGAGGTTTTCACGAACGTAGCAGCAACAGGGTTCCTTTGTTCGAAGAGCAAGATATTTATAGAAGAGATAAAGGACTTTGAGAGGGTTCGAATGCTATTAAGGCAAAATTTTAATCCCTGCCATGGATTGGTTACGAGCTTTCCAATTCACTAGCCGCCTGCTGTGTTTTTCATACGAAAACCCTAAGCCTCACCCTTCGAACAAGTATATGGGTTGGCTGGGTTAATAACGTTGGGTTTACATGGCCCATCTTTTATAACGTTGGATTCATATTAAAGCCGATGCATAATATACACAAATATGTATCTTAGCCTATGTATTATATGCCCTTGCTTTTCTGTTAAAGCCCTTCATATGTTTACTTATATTCATCCCAAAACCGTAAGGCCCATTATACATATGTCTATATATATATGCTGCCCCTGCTAGTGATTTATGGTTATAGCGAAGACCCATTTATGTGTTTATATATATATATCCATATATATATATATATATATATATATATATATATATATATATATATATATATAGCCCATGGCCTTTCCCATTTGATTTACTTATAGGTTTAATAGGGAAGTCCACTATTCTCAACTAATGGCCTGCATGCATATGTATCAACGTGGAAGCCCACTTATTCAGCCATGATTATTAAGCCCATTACGTGAGTTGCATTAATATAAATTCTCAAAGATCCATTATTATTACCATTATTATTATTATTATTATTATTATTATTATTATTATTTACAGCCTATTGAGTATAATCTTAGCTTAATATTAATAGGTTGGACTTTCATCCTTTTGAAGGAACTCTTTATAACCTTTTAATTAATATGTAGCCCCATTTTTCTTTTTAGACTTACTTTTATCAAAAAAAAATGTACCCATATTTGTTTTATGACGAATATGAATATCTATCCTTTTAAAAATTTCGGGATGCTACAGTGGACCACATGACATTACCTTCCATAGATCATGATCTATTGTTCTAACATAGCTATGCATGTTGTTGAGCCATGAATCAAAGTTGGAGCAGTTGAAAACCGGTGGATGAGCCATAAAAGCAAATCAACAAACAATTCAATGCAACAGACTGAACACACTCAGAAATGCACTAAAGAGTCTGCAGGATCTACTGCAGATCGTTGGATCCAATGAGACAGTAACCTGCTCTGATACCAATTGTTAGGTGCGTAGCTATGATCTAGAACGGGGGGGTTGAATAGATCCCCAATAAAAACTTAGGTCCAATCACAAAAGCAACCCAATTTTTTAATCAAACTATTTACGGCAATATCTCAACAACAATACCATTATCCTAAACCACAACGAGCAGTTTAAGATAAAACCAGAGTATAGTGAGGGTGAGATTTCTCAAACTGAATTAAGTTCACGCAAGATATATTCTTCAGAAAACTGCTCAATCAGAAATCAGATTAACGCTAAAACATTCATCCACACTTGTTGTCGAGCACGTGACAGATTGAAGATGTGAATATTTATGACTGAATCAAACAGTATGAATTATCGTCAAGGCAATACGGCAAACACTACATGTGTGCCTAAGCTGCATTGCAAAGAGAATAACCTTGAGACATAAAACGATAGATAAATTCGTGCACTTAATAGAATCACATAGCAGACAACCCTCGAGAGTGATCCTATGAAAGGAGGTGGATGAAAGGGAGCAAACGCACAAGGCAAACCACTGCACACTGGATTTTTAGGTGGTTCGGCCAGACACCAGTCTGCCTACATCCACCCCTCACTCCAAACTGGAGTGAGACTTCTCTACCAAAGTAGACGCAGACTCAGTCTGCTACAAATGCTACCTAACAGCTTGACTCAGAGGAACACTCTCCTCTCTTCTTCTGATCAAATCAAAAAGAAACTTGAGTAACATCCAGTTACTCAAAAACACCAGAGGATCAAACCTCCCTTCCTCCAAACCGGAGGGGAACCACTAGTGACACCCCGTCACTAGCAACTGGAGACACCGTCTCCCTTCTTCTGCAAATGCAGAAGGGACGTGAACAGCAACCAATTGCTCACAAAAACCCAAAGGATTAGATCCTCTCTTCCTCTGAATCCACAGAGGGAAACTTGAGATGAATCTCCCTTCCTCTAAACCAGAGCGAAACACTAGTGACACCCCGTCACTAGCAACTGGAGACACGGTCTCCCTTCTCCTGAATCCTCAAGAGGAACCCAACCCCCAAGATAGAAAATCGGAACACAGCGGTAAAAATGTAAATGAACAAAGGGGAAATACAAGCAGGAAAATAAAAATGTAGCTCTGAGTAGAGCAAGATAGTTCAGGATCTGATCCTTGAACTGATGGAATCAAATCTTCAATCACAAGCAGGCATCTCTTAGATTCATTTATATTTCTATTCTTCTTCTTCAACTCTCTAGTTCTTCTCTCAGGATATTCTCTGGCTGCCTCTAGTCTCTTCTTTTCTCTCTAACTCTTCTTTTTTTCGAGCTCTGGCTCTTCTTCTTTTCTTTCTTCTGCGGCTCTCTTCTTTGGTTGGCGGCCCCCCTTTCTCTTCTGAGACGATGCCGTCTATTTATCTCCAGGACGGGGTATCGGATTTTGCAGACAGTGAATCATATAAATCAACATGGCGTTGAGAATATTCCTTAATCGTTGGTCTCTGAGAGACCCTGCCACGTAGACATGATTTTTCGCACCAACCTGGGATCACGTGCCCATCATTAGGTAACCTGGGATTGCGTGCCAATACTTGGTTCGAGATCACGTGCTTTGAGTATCCACGCTGGCCTTTGATTATTGCTGTTGTCATTATGATGCTTGCTGAAATGCCAACCTCAGTGACTTAATGGCTTTTGCTCCTTCAACTTGTATCTCTGTTGTTGCTGCTTAAATGTTTACTGAGGCATTTCATCAATCACTTTGTTAACAACATCAAATGCAAGCTTGGTCAACTTCACACTACTCAGACATTCAAATCAGAGCCATATAAAATGATGCATATGCATTAAGGTGATGAATGAGAACAGGAACTAATGAAGATGCCAGCCTTAATGATGCACAGACATTAACAACTCTAGATAATGCATGTGCAGACCTGGCAAGACTACATGTGTCGAGACTCACATGTGCTCAGACCTAGATAGCACCGTATGCACAGACCTACCAATGTCATTTGCAAACGAGCACAGACCTTACAATGACTATCATGATAATATGCACAGACTTTAAACATCGAAGCAAAAATTGCACCGACCCTGGAGACTCATGTGCACAGACTTTGCGTGAAGGAGGAAAATATGCACCGACCCTTGCATGCCAAATTAGAAAAGATGCACAAACCTTAGGTAGTATAAAACAAAGGATGCACCGACCTTCTATATGCAGACCAGCACCGACCTGACTATTCAGTCAATGGTGACTAGCACCGACTATGTATGCAAGATACATGTCACTAGCACCGACCCTTTATGCGACTAGCACCGACTATGTATGCAAGATATATGACACTAGCACCGACCCTTTATGCAACTAGCACCGACCTTAGTATGCACAAGGTGCAACTAGCATCGACTATGTATGAAGCAAGATGACTAGTGTCTACTTTGTATGCAATATGCTTAGTACTAGCATCAACCTTAGTATGTATGAAATGCAACTAGCGTCGACCTCGGCTGTGTAAGAACACAACTAGCACCGACCCTAGCTATGCATGAACTACAACTAGCATCGACCTTAGCTGTGTGAAAACACAACTAGCACCGACCCTAGTTATGCATGATGCAACTGGCGTTGACTCTATATAAGCACAATGCAGTATGAAAATGCATCTACCTGAAAGACTATGCATGTATCATGCAAATGATTATGATGACAACATTAATGCACAAAAATCAATGCACAGCAAACAATCCTCCTTAATGCACAGTGCAATGACCAGATGCATAATGAAATGCATATTTCATCATCATTCAATCTTTCATGCAAACATATGATGACTTATAGTGTTTGCTATCATCAAAATCGTAGGGACACAACACGGTTGTACAATATTGGGATAATATTTGGTATATCTTGTGACAAAATCACTTCAACCATTCTGAACCTCAAAAATAGCACTTAGATCTGGAAGAAACTCATGCATCTCACCAAAATCGACCAAACGGGGGTCGAGTATCGACTGTGGGCACTGTGGCGGTGCACATGGAGGTGTGGCTGGCCACTGTGGTGGAGGAGCTTGTTCCTCAGCTCTTCTGGCACTGGACTCCCCTAGGGTAGAACGCCGAGAACTTCTTCTAGGCGCAATCTAGACAGAAAACGTAGTAGAAAACCTAAGGGGAACAAAGATTATTCCTTGGGATGGAATGGAATGAAAAGATGCAGCAAGACACCGTAGAATGGGATGCTCCACACACTGGAACCCTAGGAATGGCTTCAAGGTCGCACAGTCCGCCGCGGAGATTTCATCCCGAAGTGATGACGAACACGCCGGATCGTGTGCGGATGGAAGAAGAATGGGGTTCTAGGGCTTAAGAGGAGGTGGATTGGGGTTTTTAAGGCTGGAGAGAAGTTGTAGGAGTGAGAAGAGGTGAGAAAGTGAGTGAATGGGGGTGAAAATCCCTTTAAAATAGAGTTCGGACGCGGGTTTGGCCGGCCAGTTCACCGATTACGGTCGACCGACCTTAGTCGGTCGGTCGACCGAATTGGTCGACCCCCCTAATTTTCAGCATTTTTTTAACACTTTCACCTTCCCTTTTTTTTGATTTCCATTCTTTTGATTCATCCCTTTTTTTTGATACATCCACCCCTTTTTTTTAAATACATCCTCCTTTTTTTGACTAGAAGGAATGAGTGATACTTCTGAGACGTCTGCTATAGGAGTTTTCCTTAAACTCCCCCAAGTAAATGCTTCTGATCCTTAGGTCTTAAGATCCACATTTATTTAGCAAGGAATTATAGGCCTTAGAAACATTTCAAGGAAGGGCTATATGTATAAATACAAATAAGCATGCATTGGTGGTATATCATCATACAAGAAACCAAAAATGTACACACAAGGTATGCATGTTTTTCACACAATCTACCCTTCATGCTTCTGACTTTTTATGTACATGCAACACTTATCCTAGTACAGACCTAGGTATGTATGCTCTCACCCTTGCACATGCCAAGTTCTCTTCTGATTTTATTAAGTTGTTCCTGGTTTAGGGGTTTTGAGAAGATATCAGCTAAATGATTGTGTTTGTCAATGAATTTCAATTCAAAGACCCCTTTCCCTACATGATCTCTCAAAAAATGATGCCGAATGACAATATGCTATGACCTAGAATGTTTGAACAAGATTTAGACAAGTTAATTACGCTGATATTATCACACAAAATTGGAACACATTTCATTTCATCATTCAAACAAAGCAATTGATTTATGATCCGATGTACTTGGGCTCCACAACTTTCGACGACTACATATTTAGCCTCGGCCGTTGAGAGAGCTACTGAGCGTTATTTCTTGGAGGCCCATGAAACTAGACACCCACAAGAAACTAACAGTACCCACTAGTACTTGCGATCAACAATACATCCGGCATCATTCACATCGGTGTATGCAATCAAATCAAATAGACTATCGATGGGAAACTACAAGCCAAAGTCTACTATGCCAATTAAGTATCAAAAAATCCATTTAACAGCCAATAAATGAAACTCTTTAGGTCATGACTGAAAACGAGCACATAGACATACGCTGTATAAAATGTCTGGATGACATACTGTTAAGTACAGTAGTGATCCGATCATACCTCGAAACAGTGTAGAATCTACTGTTTTACCCTTTTCATCTTTGTCTAACTTCATGGTTGTGGCCATTGGAGTTGACATGGGTTTTGCTTCTTTCATGCTATAATCCTTTAGGAACTCAACGGCGTATTTGGCTTAGTTTATGAGGATTCCTTGGAACATTTGCTTAATCTGCAAGCCAAAAAAAGGAAAAATGTTACTTCACCAATTAAGCTCATTTCAACTTTACCCTACGTGATTTCTGCAGATTCATTACATAAGACATTGTTAATAGTTCAAGAGATGATATCGTCTAAATAAACCTGAACCACTAGCATGTCTTTACCTGAATTTCTTGTGAATAGGTTTTGATCAACCTTACCTCTCGTGAGTCAATTTTTAGGGTAGAATGAGGTGAGCCTCTCATACCATGCCCTCGGTGCTTGCTTCAGTCCGTATAAGACTTTCTGCAGCTTGTACACATGTGTGGATGTTTTGGACCCTGGAGGTTATTTTACAAAAACATCCTCTGTGCAAAAGATTCATCAAAAACACTACCCATCTCCTGGTAGCAGTTGAGGGAATTCTCATCATCTTCATCCTCGCAAGATATTCTTCAGTTGATTCAAACTTGGCCATGGCTGGCCCAACATCACTTGAATTTTTGGGAGTGTGATCTACATCCAAAGTTGAAATGATTTGATTTGTCAATCTTGATTCAGATTTATCAACAATAACATGAAGACTTCCTCTAGCAACTAAATTCCCCTTATTGAATCATTCTAAAAACTCTAGACTTAAATGCATAGCTCAGGAGCGAACCTAGGCACTAAGTTCACATGACAAATCTGGCAACTCCCCCTTAATGTGTGCAAGAATGTGAAATGTTCAGTGAAATTTTAATGCGATATGCAGCCTTTAAGTAATTGGCTCATAGTATCGGGCGTAGAACTTAGATATGAAGATCATCTCACGCATAGTGATAGTTTCTAGATAGGCTTAACCTGTCCTTCCACATGTCACCATTTGATATACAATGTAGTCATTGATATGATGAAGGCAGGAGAGTTGCAATGCATTATGACATGAATTCATAATGTTCAACTTTTGCATGACAGAATGTGAAAGCATATGGAAACTCAATGTACGCAGTGAAATTTAATTTAAAAATTTTCAAACTCCCCCACAACAATATGCTATATGACAAGTGATATGCACAGAGATATGCAACCAACTATGGATGAAATGCATGTACAGACATATGCATGATCACAAAACTATTCAGCACAAAGTAAATCAAGACATTGCACATTTACTAGAGAAAGTGAGAGGGATATCAGCTGAATGTTCAGATTTTAATTTTATGTTTTTCTTTTACCCTGACGTATGCCGCTTGGCCCGTATGTCTTACCTTCTTGACTGAAGGCATATTTCATGCTTCTTATTCCCAAGGCACACCTGTAAAACAGATTTCTCATTTTGCATTCTTAGGTGCCCAAACCATCTTGGGTTCTTGTGGGTTAGCAGCACTTGATCGAATAGATGGACGCTCTGATACCAATAGACAAGACTCTATTGATGATCTAGAGGGGCGTGAATAGATCGATCACCCAATAAAAACTGACTACAGCAGGAACAGTTGCGGAATAAAATCAAGCTGTTGTATGACGAAGAAGAACACTTAAATGCAATCGAACATAGCAGGTCTAGAAGATCAGCACACAGGCGGTCTTAAGCATTCATCTACTGGACGGTGAAACTAAAGAGAGATAAGCACAAACCACAAGGCAATCACACAGTAGACGATGAATTTTTAAGGTGGTTCGACCTCAAACCCGAGGTCTACGTCCACCCCACACTCCAACCAGAGTGTGGTTTCCCACTAATACACAGCTTAACCTGCTGATCCACAGCTTCGGGGTGAAAACCCTACAGACCGCTGGGCCTTACAGCTTACGCCGACCAGAGGAGTCCTCCTCTGCAACCTCTGGGGAATTACAGCTTCACCCGACCAGAGGATACCACACCTCTGCAACCATGGAGGAATTACAGCTTAACCTCTGCTGACAAACAGCTTGAACAAGAGATTCGAAAATGAAAAGAAACAAATCGAAGAATTAAAACCCACGAAGGGAATGTACCTCAACAATGAGCAAAATCAGTTCCAGTTCTAAACCAGGAAACTGATATACAAAACTCTCTCAGACTTCCAAAGCTTTCACTCTCAAACTCTCTTCTTCTTTCAAATCTGCTCTCACTCTTCTTCTCTCTGGATCGTGCTGGCCTTAACTCTTTCTACTTTCACTCTCGATATCACGATCAGTCTTCTCTTGAGGAAGACTCTCCTTATTTATAGGAAGCAGTAGAAGGTAGGGCATGTGGTCATCATAATTCCCGCCTAAAAGCCTGATCCAGATTTGGAGTAGTTAAGCCACGTGGCAGCATCCCGCTTGACTGCTTTCCACGTGTCATCAGATTGGCACCTCCTCCATTCTTGGATCACGTGCCATTCTTAAATTTCACGAGCAGATATTCTGTCAAGGTTAGACATAATGTCAGCTTGAAACAATCTGAAAGATAGTAGAAAGATGCACAGAGTTAATTAGACCTTTGAACTAAATGTGCACAGACTCCACAGACTCGATATAACGTATGAACACATATGCACGGAGTCAAGTGTTCACACATAGAACTGATGCACAGACTTGATTTATTGACGTAGTGGATGTGCACAGACTATATGTGTGTGACATGCAGTAATGCACTAAGTTTGTATATGCAAAGTGCAAACCTTGCACTGACTCAATGTGCCGAGAGCAGCATTGCTTAGACTTAGATCATGTGACGTGCAAAGGTTGCACAGACTTACTTCTGTAACATACTAGATTTGCACAGACTTAATGTGCAAATACTAAATGCATGAACTCTTATGCACAGAGTTGCCTAAGATGTAAGCATGCATGGACTTAGTTTCGAGCAACAACTGTCAGTGCATCGACTTGACTAATGATTGGATGACACTTACACTGACTTGGTTGCGTACAACGAGAAATGTTGCACCAACTTGCTAGCGTGCAGCAAGAAGTGTTGCACCAACTTAGTGTGCCTTAAGCTAAGCCTGCACGGACTTGGTCTCGTGCAACAGCTACCAATGCATCGACTTACATAATGCATGGATGACCTTTGCAGCGACTTGGTCGTGTGCAGCAACATGGCTTGCACCGACTTTATATATGCATGCACGGACTAGATGTGCTAGAAATGCACTCTATGCACGGACTCAATGCAGACTGACTGAGTATTGCACTGACTCCATTCTAATCCAAAGTCTAAGTGTAAACATGCAGACAACACTTATGTGAGCATCTGACATATAAAAGTCATCAAGATACACTCCACATCATTTTAGAGTAAATTTGTCAAAGTCAACTATGCAGTCAACGAAGTCAAGCACTATTGTTGCTAATCATGAAAAAACTATTGTCAAGCATCAAAACATTTTAGCACAAAGCAGTGCACATACTGCTTATCAAACCAGAGGAGTTCCAACAATCTCCCCCTTTTTGATGATGACAACACCAAAAGTAAATGCATTAAGAATGATGTATTTTGATGAAACATTAATCACAGTCAGATGACATGCATGCAAATGCCGACACTATGCACAGACACTATGCACAGACCTTCTCCCTGAATGAATCCTTTAAGATGCTCCCCCTGAATTTCTGACTATTCCTTAACCAAAGTAATTAAGGACTCTCCCTCTAAACACATAGACTCTCTCCTTTATAGTCACTCCCCCTTTGCCATCAGAATGCAATCTCTCCCTCTATGCCATAGGGAAGGAAGAGAAGTAGACAATAAACTCTCCCCCTTTGCCATCAGTAAATAAGGAGGAAGGTAGATAGTGGAAGAGTAGAAGAGATAGACTAGATAACATTCTATGCAATGGTTCAGAATATAAGCAAATCATGAACAACTTTTAGTTATAAGGATCAATCAGTGTGTATTCTTGAACAAGTTCAGGTTTAACAGTTATAGAAGGTAGAGTTAAATCACTGAGTTTCTGAAATATGGTCATAGTGTCCTTTTAGAGCAATTAACCTAAGTCACATGACTATACTAGACTAGGTCAAGACTATATCTTACTTATTTCAGAAACAATGAATATCAAGGAGAGTAACCTGAATTTGTATTGAGATTAACTAATTAATACTTCATAACATTTTGCATTTGAAGGGTTACAGCATTTCTTTTTCATTTCTAATCTGAACTTAGTGAATAGTCAAGTGTCATTTATGCTATTGACATTAGGTGTACACGTGGGTTAGACGCAAGTACCCCCAGTTACTAGGCATAAACTACTATATCTGCCTCTAATCAAAGACTACCAAGATGATTTACACCTTTGACATTAAGGGTACACGTTTATCAGACGCCAGTACCCCAGTTACTCAGTGAAACCAGCCCTATAGATTTGACTATGTGAACAGAGATAACATGAAACACTTCATGACATAAGGTCCTCTCCATTTCCTTGATGGAGGGTTCAGTTTCTCAGTGCAATTCAGTCATTGCTCTGCCACTTTGTTCAATTCTTTTTCATTAAAGATTTTATTGATGCTGCCCTTATAACTTTTCAGAGATACTTTTTCAAAAATAATACTCGTTCTGGTTTTCCCAGCCTAGACTTCACTAAGTTTGAAAAGTTCAAATACAGTAAAGACCTTTTCATTGAAATCATGAGACAAAGGTTAAGAGCTATAAATATTTTCTACCACCTTATTTTCTGAAGAATAGTTCTTTGACTCTACAGTCTATTAAAATTAAACCTTTAGTTCATTCAAGAAACACATGTGATTCGTAAAAGTATTGAAGTGCCTGATGCTCAAAGTAATGAACCAGTTACAAGACTGTTAGCCAATCAGAGTGATAGAAGAGACAATTAAGCATAGGAGCAGCTTAAAAGGTTTTCAAGAAGAGACTAAATGTGAATGATGTCATGAGATAGAAATTTCTGAGAAGGAGGAGAGAATAAGAGAAGTTGAACTAAGATCAGACTCAACTGCACTCCCCCTGACATCATGATGCATTGACTTAAGCTGCACCGACTATGTATGCAGATGGTATCAAGATGCACCGACTCTGACATGTGTAATTTGCAAGATGCACCGACCTACATGCAACTTGAACAAAAGGTGCACCGACCTTCATGCTGTTTAAACACAAGATGCATCGACCTACATGCTGAAAACTTACACTATGCATCAACTTATATTCCCGGTGCAAAACATGCATCGACTATGTGTAAAACGTGCATCGACTTAAACTCGGTACACGGCATGTATAGGAAACAAGTGTTGGCACAATGCATCGACTATATGCACAACCATGCATCGACTTCAGAGATTATCTGTGCAAGATGTGTAGCAGCTTATATACTCAGTGCAAAAGTAATTATTCTAACATCAAACATCCTTTATTCAAAATTCAAAGATAGGCATACACTATTATTTCAAGCATTTCAGACGACAATTCAAGAATGAAATTAGTCATTTTCATGCTGAAATTTACAAAGCCCCAATTCTCTTCTTAGATATTTAAATCTTTCATTTCCAAGGGGTTTAGTAAAAATATCAACAACTTGTTTTTCAGTTTCAACAAAGACTAATTCAATTTCACTCTTGCTCACTGCATCTCTAAGAAAGTGGTGTTTAATCTCAATGTGCTTAGTCCTAGAGTGGTGAACATGATTCTTAGTTAGGCAGATAGCACTAGTATTATCACATAAAATTAGAATACATCCCAAATTTATCTGATAATCTGAAAGTTGGTGCTTAATCCATAGTACCTGAGCTGTGTAATTCCCTGCAGCGACATATTCTGCCTCTGTAGTGGACAATGCAACTGTGTGTTACTTCTTTGAAGCCCAAGATACTAGGCAACCACCTAGAAATTGGCAATAGCCACTAGTGCTTTTCCTATCTATCCGACACCCAGCATAGTCTGCATCAGTGTATGCTAGAAGCTCCAGCTTACACTTAGCAGGGTACCAAAGACCAAGTCCTTGGGTGCCTGACAGATACCTAAATATCCTTTTTACTGCACTAAAATGAGACTTCTTAGGACTAGCCTAAAATCTAGCACATAAACACACTACAAACTGTATATCAGGTCTAGATGATGTAAGATATAAAAGGGATCCGATCATACCAGGATACAACTTTTGATCCACTATTTTACCTTTGGGGTCTTCATCAAGACTTGTTGAAGTACCCATTGGAGCTACAATGTCGTTGAGGTTCTCAAATTTGAACTTCTTCAGCAGGTCCCTTATGTACTTGGACTGGCTGATGAATGTTCTATCCTTGGTCTGTGTCACCTGCAGTCCAAGAAACAGTTTTAGCTCACCCATTAAGCTCATTTCAAATTCTTGTGTCATTAAATCAGAAAATTCCTTACACAATTTGGGGTTAGTTGACCCAAATACAATGTCATCCACATAAATCTGAATTAGGAGAATGTCTGGATGACTTACCTTGGTGAACAACGTTTGATCAACCTCACCTCTTGTGAACTTCTTCTCGGTAAGAAATTTGCTGAGCCTGTCATACCAAGCTCTAGGAGTTTGTTTCAAGCCATAAAGAGCTTTATTCAACTTATAAACATAATTAGGGAAATCTAAGCATTCAAAGCCAGGAGGTTGTCTCACAAAGACATTCTCTTTTATTTCCCCATTGAGGAAAGCAGATTTAACATCCATCTACTAGAGAGTAATTCCTAATGAGCATGCATAAGCCAAAAGTATTCTAATTGCCTCTAACCTGGCTACAGGGGCAAATGACTCTTCAAAGTCAATTCTGAATTCTTGATTGTACCCATGAGCAACAAATCTGCCTTTATTTTTAACTACATTAACTAGCTCATCAGTTTTATTCCTAAAAACCCATTTTGTCCCAATGACAATCCCATGATCAGGAGGTGGGACCAGATGCCACACCTTGTTCCTGTCAAACTGATTAAGCTCCTCGTGCATGGCATTGATCCAATGCACATCTTTGAGGGCACTGTCAATGGATTTGGGTTCTACATGAGAAACCAATGCATATGCATTTAATTCATGCTGTGCTCTAAAGTAGCCTCTAGTCCTAGGGGGTTCATTTAAGTTACCAATGACATTATTTACTGGATGATCTCTTAAAAATCTGATATTGATAACTTGGTTACCTTGACCTTCATTTACCTCCCCCAGAACAGCAGGTTCCTCGGTATTGTTCTCTTCAGGTTCTTCTTCATTATCTGATTGGTCTGCAGAGTTTCCTTCCTTCAGAATTTCTCCATCATCTTTTTTCCTGCATAGACCAACATCAGACTTATTTAGGGACTCATCAAAGACAATGTGTGAAGATTCCTCAATAGTTCTAAAATTAAGGTTGTACACCCTATATGCTCTAGTATTTTCAGAATATCCAAGGAAAATTCCTGGATCACTTTTAGGTTCAAATTTATCAAGGACTCTTTTATCGTTGACGTGAATAAAACACTTACAGCCAAAGACCTTGAAATGAGCAATCGAAGGGTTCTTACCTTTTAGAATATCATAAGGTGTTTTCTGAGTAAACGGCCTTACCAAGGCTCGATTAATTACATGGCATGCAGTGTTGACTGCCTCTGCCCAGAACTTCCTTGATAGGCCTCCTTCAACTAGGAGTGTACGGGCCATCTCCACAAGAGTCCTGTTTCTCCTCTCCACCACTCTGTTTTGCTCTGGTGTCCTTGGTGAGGAGAAACGATGAGTAATCCCATTTATCCTGTAAAATTCATCAAATTGTGAGTTTTCAAACTCACCTCCATGATCAGATAAAATATTTTTAATTGAATTTTCATTTTTCTATTTTATTTTCAAGTAGAACTCCTGAAATTCAGAAAATGTATCACTTTTGTGTGAGATGAATAAGACCCACGTATATCTAGAGAAGTCATCCACTAATACATACCCATATCTCCTACCTGATAAGCTGACTGATCTAGTTGGTCCAAAAAGGTCCATGTGTATCAGCTCATAAGGTTTGGAAGACATGTTTTCAGTTCTAGATTTCAATGACTTCCTAGTCTGTTTAGACTGTGTGCATGCATTACATATTTTATTTTCCTTTTTGAATGAAATTTCAGGGAGTCCTCTAACCATGCTATGTTTATTCAATTTATGCAAGATAGTATAACTAGCCTGTCCTAATCTACGATGCCACAGAAATGCTAAATCATCTTTATTAACTGTGAGACAGATTAGAGTGAGCAAAATCATCTAAATCTACCATGTAGATGTTATTTACTCTCTTACCAGAAAATTTAACTACATCAGAATCGGGTTCATAAATTCTACAGCATTGGGAATCAAAAACAACTCTATGCCCTTTATCACATAGCTGGCTGATACTGAGCAAGTTGTAAGCAAGACCATCAACCAGTATAACCTCCTCAATGCAGCAGGTAGTGCACTTACCTACCTTACCTGACCCAATGATTTTACCCTTAGTATTTCCTCCGAAGGTGACAAGGCCTCCATTCTTCTCAGTCAGCATGCAAAATTTAGCCTGGTCTCCTGTCATATGCCTGGAGCAGCCACTATCCAGGTACCACATGTTGTGCTTGGCTGCCAGGCATACCTGCAATCACAATCATGGAGAAAGGTTTGGAACCCAAAAATGTTTGGGCTCCAGAGCAGATGAAGAGCTACTCAAACAAGACAACAAGTTTGTAAGAATCCACATTTGTTTATAAGTTGTTTGTTTGGTGGATTTGTTGACATTCCTTTCGTTGTTGTTCTTGTTTCCAGCATTAGCAGTCTGAGCTTTTCTTTTCTTTTTGTGTGTCCTGACACTATTGGTATTAGCAGCTTGAGTTTGTTTGTGCCAGTGCCTAGGCCAATGAGCATTCAGGAAATTGTGGCCAATGTTGGTCCTAGGCTGACTGTAGGTGGTTTGCTTCCTAGGAACCCATGTTCTAGACTGCCCAACCCAGTTTCTAGCCTGAGGTCTATATGTCTGTGTGGGATATGACTGATATCTAGACCTCTCTTGAACTCTATTCCATCCAGACCTATGGAATTGTTGTGGCTGCACATGATGGTAGGTTTGGACTCTGGGTTGGTAGTACTGGCTGGATTGACATCTTATTGGATTATGTCTCCCTTGCACCCTAGACTGACCTGACTTCTACATGGGTGAGGGTTGAATCTTCTTCTGAACAGCTGGTGGAGACTTGGTGACCCTAGCTTGGGGTTTAGGTGTGCGTGAAGGTTGACCCCTAATCTGAGACTTACCCTAAGGAATAGGGCAGTATGTACTATCATGGCTAGACTCACCCATCTTCTGCTTGCCCTTGTCCTGAGCACTGGGCATTTTGGAATTAACATTTTTAACAGTAGAATTTACATTGGACATTTTAATGAGAGGTCTCTTCTCCTTTTCAGCAACAAATGAAATTGTTTTCAATTCTAAACTCTTTTTAGCAGTGGAGTTATAACCGAGACCCTCTTTTCTGAATTCACTTTAGACCCCAACAGAGCATTCAAATTCTCAGGCCTTGGGTCATATTCTCAATGATTTTCTTTTTATCCTCATTTTGATTTTCTAGGTGTTCAATTGATTTCTTCAGTTCATTATTGACACCTAGCACAGCTTCATATTTCTCATTGACAATCTTCATTTCATTTTCAAAATTTTGCAATCTCAGTTTTAAGTCATCAATAATACTTTTTAGAGACTCATTTTCTTTTCTAGCATCAATTAAAGCATACTTCATATCTGTTGTGGAGCAAGGCCCGGATTCAGAGGGGGGTGAATGAATCCCTCTAAAAACTTTGCTCAAATAAAAACTTAAATCAACCTGATATGCGAAATTAAAGCAAATAGCTGTAGGGCTGAGAGCCCACACAGAACATCAACTAGAGTAAATCAAATGTATACGATCGGTGCTCAGGTAAACCAAATACCCACTAGACGGGAAATATAGGTCGAGCCTAAGCATACATCTAGCGAATCAGACAGAGCAATCAAACCACGATGGACGGAAAGTTTTTAGGTGGTTCGGCCAGACCCACAGTCTACCTACGTCCACCCCTAACTCAAAACCAGAGTGAGGCTTCCCTTGCAATAGCAAGAACCGTAGACTCAGTCTGCAAACAGACGCTGTCTAACAGCTTGACAAACCGAGGGAGACAAATCCCTCACACCAAGTTCTGCAATTCACAGAAGCTTGGCACCTGGACTTGCTACCCACAAGACCAGAACCAGAGACAATCCTCCCTTCTCCTGAGTCCACAGGAGGAACCCGAACTCAAAACAGAGTGTCGGAAGCACACGAAGAAAATGCGAAAAGGGGCAACCAAAAGAAAAATCAAAAGAAAAAAGGACAAAAATAGTAAACTCTAGTAAGCACGGTCGTTCTGGATTTGATCCACGAACATACTAGACAGATCTTCAGAATGAGTAACTGCACTTTCTCTTTCTCTCTTTTTGCTTCCACGATCTCTTCCTCTAGGCTCTGCACTTCTCAGCTCTCTCACTCTCTGGCAACTCCTTCTTCTCGTTCTTTTTCTTCAGCTGCTGGCTCTCTTTTCTTTTCTTCTAGAGGCCTCTTCTTTCAGCACCACCACTCTTTTCTATATTGGCCTTCTCTTCTTCGAAGGGTATATAGCTTCTTATAGGAACAGGGGCTCGGTAAGAATGAACCAAAAGAATTCTACGGAGACTCCCATTCGTCTACGTGTTCAGGAATGAGGCTTCTTTTCCCTAGATCACGTGCCTATCATTTCTTCCCTTCCATTCTTTTTCATGGGTCAGCCTTGTGCCTTTTAAGAGCTCAAGTGACTCTCCTTCGAAGGAAATTGTTCCCTGTAAAAGACAGAGTATTGTTTAGGTTCACTTGCAGAAATTTAGAGTTCGTCGCGTGGATGAGCGAACCTTGCACAACCTTAGGCTTATTCAAACCAGATATACACTGATCTGGAAATGCGCAAGCAGACATATCCACAGACCTAACCCAAGTGCTATAATGCTTTGCACCGAGTTGTAGTGTACGGACAGGAAGCGACAAAAATGCAAGGCTGTACTGACTTCTGAAAGCAAAATGCGAGATATGCACTGAGACTAGTATAATGACGAAATGTCATACACATAGAACGGACATGCACACATATGCACGAACTTTGTATGGACGTTGCACCAAGGTAAAGATTGCACAGACTCTAAGCCACGTAGGACGCAATGTGAGACATGGGATATGCACAAAGTCTAAGACATATGAGATGCAAGGTTAGATGGACACAAGCACTGACTTTGACTAACCAGGAGATGCACGGAGTTAAAGTTATTCAGAAGGTGAAAGTATGCACCAGTCGGGATATCCAGTCCAAGCAGGAATTGCACCGAGCTAATAAAGAGAAGTACAAGACAAAGATTACACCGAGTTGTGTTTGCACTGAGATGAAGAGACTAGGTTGGGCTGACCAAGCAAGATCTGCACCGAGATACTGGTCAGAGATGAACTTAATCAGAGAGAGAGATACACGACAAAGCTCGCACCGAGTCAAGAGAGGCATGATGCATTTGGATGCACCGAGAAGGAGGCTTATCGACAGTATGTGAGCATGAGCAGAGCTTGCACCGAGGCAAGCACTTATGTGTGAGGTGCACGAAGTTGCATCGAAGGATTATGAGCGAGACACTGCATGCACTGACTATGACTTAGTCTATGACATAGCATGGACCACATGGACCATACTCAACAGATGAAATTGAAGAATTAAAGCACCAATAGCTAAGCATGATTCATCACAAAGTCATTATCAAGACTAGGGTTTCCAGACAGGAGTAATCCATCATGCAAATAGTTCACAAGGATTAATCAGATATTCTAATCAGATGCACTGACCACAATTCTATCATACATGACTCAGAAATTATCATTATCAAAACCAGGGTTCCAACAATCTCCCTCTTTTTGATGATGACAACCTAAGGAGTCATGTAAGATAATCACATAGTAAATTGAGTGAAAATAATTTCTGTCATGCATATAGCAACCACTGTTTCAGCACAAAAAGCAATATGAATCAGGTGTTAAACAGTTACCATCAGAACTCTAAGATTCATCAAAAACTTAAAGACATCCATAGGGAAGGTTTAAAGTTATCCACAAACAAAAAGTTTTAAGTTTTCTAAAAGGAATTTTTTTTTAAAGTCATCCAAGATTCACAAAAAAATCATCAGCAGCAAAAAAAAAACATCAGCCTAGCATCAAAAATAGATCACAGCTACTCAGCAGATCAGATCACATGACGATTCCTCTCCCCCTTTGTCATTATCAAAAACCATGAGAGCTTCTGGGGTCTCTCGGATCTCTGGGAGGAGCAGAACTTGAGCTTCCTCATTGAGGGTGTCTGTCCAGGATGGAGTTCTGAAGAGACTGCAAGGAGTTGGATAGTTGCTCAAAGCAGTAGAAAATTATGCCGCTAATACTGGCCGAGAGAGAGGACATATCCGCTTGCTCTGTGAAGAATTTTTCAAGTCTGGCTACAACGGCAGCAACTTCAGATTGAGCTTGGTCTAATGCTGTACGGATCTCCTGTTGACCAGTGAGGAAGGGATAATCCAGAGTCCTCATCTTCGCAAGCTCAATGTTGATATCGTAGGTCTTGTCAAGGATAGTGACAAGAGTCTTGTAAGAATTGGTCTGAGTGTTCTGAACACTTCTAACTGCCTCCCCGATTCCATCAATCAGACCTAAAAGCTTTCCTAAGAACTCTTGCATTGTATCATCTGCCCTCCGTTTTTCAGCCACAAATTGTGTCCATTGCGTATTCACTCTGAGCTCTAGAAGATGTAGTCTTGTGCTCATTTTATTCAGATAAAGATTTGTGTACAGAAGCTGGGAAGACACCATCTTACTCTGATTTTGAACCAATGTTGACAGATTATTGAGCAAATCAAAGATATTCGGCTCACTATTGGCTTCAGTAGAACTTGCAGACATAGTGCTTGAATCAGGATGCTCGACATGGTAAACCGGATGATCTTCCTCAAGGATTTGTGTATCCTCGGCAAAAGGTTCAGCTGGATCCTTAGACACTTTGCTTCCAGAAGATTCCCCTACTATCTCTTTTCCTTTCCTTTTTTTTCCTTCTGGAACTTCTTTGCTTTTCTTAGCCTTTGCTTCTTCGAGATGGACGAGTTCATCGGCCTTCCTTTTTCCTTGGGCATCTCCAGAAGGCCCCTCCTCGCTCTTGCTCTCAAAAACATTTTCTCTTTCGGTCATGCTGGTGTCTTGAGTTGGCGGCAGATGCTCCTCAGACACCTTCAATTGTCCCTTGCCTTTCATTGATGGAGAAGACATCACGGAAGATGGCGATGGAGATAAGAGTGATCCCTTTCAGGAACGGTGAATGTAGATGTCGAAGAAGGTGAAGAGAATGTGAAGAGGCGAGTAGCAGAACAACGGAGAGGAAAAAGAAAGAACTGGAGAGGCGCTCACGGCGGAAAGTCGTGAGAGTGGGAATGAATGACTGGGCGTATATAGAGAAACTTGAGTGACACTCTAGGGTAAAATAATATATAAAATATATTCTCGCTTTTACCCGGTGCACTTTTTGTACCCAAACTACCCTTCTCGTGTATATGATATTTTTCTTCACCTCTTTTATGGTCTTGGGCGTATTTAGCTTATATCTTATACGTTTGTTGCTCAAAGAATTCATCTTTTATTGCACAGCCAATGGAGATGAACATACCCCCTTTTTACACAGAACAATGTCCAGTTAATACGATTCATCAAAATTATTCATCATTTTCATAGAATAAGTCTAGTTTACAAAAGTGTAGATCTCTAATAAATCCACTTAAGGAAAATATAATGAAAAGCAAACAATAAACAATAGTGGAGATGAAACATGCACGAGGTGCACAAGGGGAGTGTGTGTGATCGCCAGAGACACGAGGGTCTCGAGTGGAAAATAATAAGGGAAAGGATGATCGCGAAAATACCTCAAAGTGCGGTTGATTGTAGGTGCTTCCTTTCTCTTCAAATCGGCCGGCCGATGAAGAGAGTTCTTGCTTTTATTACCCTTGCAAAAAAGACAAACACCAATAAAAAATATGGATTAGAATATGGTGTGTAGCATCAAATTCTATATGTAAAGATGAGCATGCAAATTATGCAAGAACACACCTTGTGGGTGTTGGCCCTTAAACCCCTATGCAAAAGGGTGGGAGATATATGATGCATGCATGAAAAAATATGAATATAGTGGAAAGAGTGCAAGTGTGCACTATGGGAGATTTCCCAACGTGGTTGAGAAGAAGAATTAACATGAGATAAACATGCATGCACAAAATAAGAAGAATAAAAACAGAAGATAGAATAATGGGAAGCAAGGGGGAGCTGTGCTATTGGCTTTGATGCTCGATGGTGGAGGTAGCCTTTTAGGAGGATGAAAGCATGAAACGTATATGCTCCTCCTTCAGCCAATGCAGCAGCAGCACCTCCTGCGTAAGAAGGAAAAGAAGAAAACAGAAAAAAAACAAAACAGAAGAAGAAGAAGAACGGAGGGAGGAGAGGAGGGAGAAGAGGGATCCGAACCTCATTAACAGAGCCAATGGCTCTATTAAATAGGTTGAGGAAGAGATAAACATGGGCAAGAGTCCCAAGAGGGAAAGGATAAGAATGGGCAAGAGCCCCAATCAAGGCAGGAGTCTAACGAGGCAAGGACTCTCTGGGGAAAGGGCTGCGAAGCCAGAAGATGAAACACGCCCTTGGTCAGGGCGTCAATTCAAGAATTGACGACCTGTCAAGGGACGTTAATTTAAAACACGCCCTGGGTCAGGGCGTTTCTTCCTGGATTAATTTTAGAAATAAACATTTCTTTTATTTGAAATTGTGAAAGACGCCTCAGGGAGAGGCGTGAATTGAGAAACGCCCCATGGTAGGGCGTGATTCAACATTTTTCAAACATTTATTCTTTTTTCAAAAATTGGATAATGCCATGAATTGACGCCCTCATTTCAGGGCGTCCTTTCATAAAGAAACGCCCCAGGTCAGGTCGTGTTTTAAAACACGCCCTTCGCCAGGTCACGAATTTATAAAATAGGTAAAATGGGGAGAAATAGATAAAATGGGGAGACACGCCCTGGATCAAGCCGCGTTTTAAAAACACGCCCCTCTCCAGGGCGTTAATTTAAAAAAGAGGGAAAGGGGAGAAAATCCATGAAAAATGGAAAAAATACTCAAATAAGCTAATTTGAGGGTCAAATGGGGCATTACAAGGCAATATGAGAAATACTCAAAGTAATGTCAATTTTGGCGTGTCTACAGCTACCCCGCCTTGGCGTCTGCTTTGCAAGGGAGCGTAGCAAACTGAAAAGTAGATGTCAAGGTGTGATGAGACACGCAATCAACATCACTTGATAAGAAATCAAATCAAAAGCTCGAGATGAAGCAAATCTCAGGAAATTCAACGAAATCAACAATGTTTGGATAAAAGGGGAGATGTGCACGCGGTGCACGAAGGAGATAAAATAAATGATCAACTTCCAGCGCGGTGGAAGTACCCCAGATCACAAACCTGTAGGTTTCACCATTGGGGAGCGGTTACCAGCCAGTGGACGTGCTGCAGCCAAGGTGGATCAAAGGGAAAGGAGATTAAAAAATAAGATGAAAAAAATCCAAACAAGGAGCTCTCGAGAGAAGACCCAAAACAGCGACAAATCGAACTGAGGACTCAATTCGGCAATGAAAATCTCATATCGAGAAAGATTAAGATCAATTCAACTCTCAACATCAGCTTATCAGAATGATTTTTCAACAATTGTTTCAAATTCTACATGAATGCATGCTGGGTTTAAAAGGAAAAACTAAATCAAATGAAAATATAAGATAATCAAGGATAATATTGTTAAACTGCCCAGACTGGGTCAAGAAACTAATTCTGTGAGCTGATACTAAGCCGAAGCCCGTTTATCCACGCACCAACTCGTAAAAAGGGAACCATCGTCCCCAGTCTTGGACGGCTCAACGGCCTATCCGTGTGACTAAGACTTCTCTGGAATCATCATTATTTTTGATGAAGGGGAACTCAAATTCTAGATTTACCAAAGCCACAAGGTCCTTGATATGATCTAGTAACATATGTAACATATAGTAGAATGCATACAGGAGATGGTGATATCAATAAGCATGGGAACTGAGAAATGAGCTGCAAGCACCGTGGGACTTTGAGTGATGATCCCCTGCCGGCGGGACCAAGAGCCTCTTCCTGCGCTCAAAAATTCATTAGCCAAGATATAACAAGCAATGAATAAATCATAGCATGCATAGCATGAATCAAAGCAACCAATCATAGCATATATCATGAACAGCATAAGTCAAATCATGGCATAGCAAAGCATCATTATTTGTTGTTTGTCATGAGGATGACAATCTGGCTAATCAAGTTTTGGAGTTAAATAATCAGGATCTGATAATGCCCATCGGCGGAGTAATCAGATGAAACGAGCAGGAGTTGATTGAAAGATTTGGAGATGAATAATCATGAGATATGATAATCAGAATGATATAACCAAAATGATATAAGGAGGTGATAACCAAAAATGCCCAGGGTGGCATGTCATGAGAATATTGGGAAGAATCAATAGATTGATAGCAATAAGTAGAGAGAGGACCCATCCCGTGCTTTTGGTCTCTACAAAGCTGTTCCTGCAAAACACCATCAGAAAATACAATGCAATTTTTATGGAGTTTTGGAAATATTCAAATTTTTATGAGTTTTGGAATATGCAAATTTTTATGAGTTTTGAAAATATTTAAATTTTTATGGAGATTTTTGGAAAATATTTTGAATTTTTGTTGGGATTTTGATCGGGAAATATTCAATTTTTTTAGATTTTGGCTTAGACATTGTTAATGCAGCATCAAAGGGTTGTTTTGAACCACTGGCTAGGGGTCCTTGTTCCTTCCCTTTTCGCTAAAACTGCCCAAAGCTGGACGTGCATTGAAAGCGGCATCCTATAACCGACCGTCTTTGATCAACGGTACCCCTACCAAGGCCATACCTGAGAAATGTTCGGTCTTGGAGGGAGAAGAGAAGAATAATTGGAGATAAGCTTTGTGCAGGATGGGAGATATCGGGACTTGAATTCCTTCCAAGGTGTTCCCTTCAAAGAAGTAGTCTGTTGCGCCGGGGCTTTATGCCTTTGATTTTTAGACCCTTGACATGCATACGACCAGGATTTTCCCTGCGGGGACTTTGCCACTCTTGTCATGCCATAATTCACAATCTTGCTTTTATCGAAATTCTGACTTGACTTTCATAATAGCCCTTTTGGCGAGATGTATATCATGAAATTCATATTTAGTTTGGGTCAAGACTGCCCCTATTTGAGACTCCTCTCGTATTGGGGATTACCAAGGTTGGTCATCTCATCTGTCAACCTCTTGCCCCTGCACATGGCCGAGTAAAGAAGAGAAAAGACTTTCAGATATACTCATGGCATGGTCAAGGTAGCAACGGTGTTTAACCAAAGGAGCTGGCTAAGGACGCCGTGAAGTGTGTGAGGTGCCCAGCTAAGGGTTGCTCTTAACAAGCGGGGAGAGAATATTGAATTCCTAGCACGGGTTTTTATTAACCAGAGGTGCTGCAAAAGCAAGTCTAAAGACTCTTTTTGACAATGATTTAATTAACAAAAAGCCTAAGATAAAGGTTTAAAACACCACTCTTAATCCTGTTAAGAAGCACTTCATTTTGAAAATCATGCGTGAAGTAATGAGGTAATGATATCATATAAATACATACTTACGTCAATATATTACCTCGCAACCTTTGTTAAAGCAGCTGCCGCGAGAGGTTGATCATCGTGGGATAGTCCTCTTAGGCAGATAAAGGATTGGAAGCAAAGGATTGAAAGTGGCTTAACAAGAAGGAGTGGTGCCAAGACCAGACTCAGACGAATAAGGAAAAAAGGAAAAGAGGCGAGGGCTAGAACTCCCTCACTAAGGCGCGGAGACCCTGATCACATGAAAGGTCTACAGAAGAAGCGGAGAATTAGAAGGAGGAGTGAGGACTAAAGCCTCGAAAGCAATGGGAGAATGGGCAGATGCCCAAGGCAGTGGATGTGGAAGAAGTTGGGTCGGACCCAGAATCAGAAGGAATTAGAAGAAGAAATTGGTAGATAGAAAGAGGCGGATCCGGAGGGTCCGGAGACAGAGGAGGAGAATCATGAGAGGAGAAATCATCCAGAGGCTCCGGAGGGATGACAAAAGAAGGGACGCGATGCCCTGAGACGAAATAGGGAAAAAGATGATGGAAAAGGAAGAAGAGAACGAAGGAGGTGATGTCTTGGAAGAACAGAAAGATGAATCAGAAGAAAGATGGAGGGTCCAGAGGTTTCGGAGGAAGCAAATGCCGAGGGACGCGATGCCCAGGGAGGAGAGAAAAATCCGGAGGTTCCGGAGGAATGAAATCAGGAAGGAGAAGGTGGAAAGGGGCGTCGTGCCCGAGGAAAAAGTCCGGAGGTTCCGGAGGAAGTAAATAAAAAAGGTGGAGAGGGGCGTCGTGCCCAAAGGGAAAGTCCGGAGGTTCCGGAGGAAGCAAATCAGGAAGGAGAAGATGGAAAGGGGCGTCGTGCCCCAAGAAAAAGTCCGGAGGTTCCGGAGGAAGAAAATGCCGAGGGACGCGATGCCCTGGGAAGAAGGGAGAGAAATCTGGGAGATGAAAAGGTTGGAAAGGGGCGTGATGCCCGAGTAATGAAGATGAATATGAATAAGATGGGAAATGCGTAGGATCCGGAGGAATGAGGTCAGGAGGGGCGCGATGCCCTGGAAAAAGATAGAAAGAATAAGATGGAGAATCCGGAGGTTCCGGAGGAGGAAGGTGGAAAGGGGCGCGATGCCCGAGGGGAAAGTCCGGAGGTTCCGGAGAATGGAAAGGGGCGCGATGCCCGAGGGGAAAGTCCGGAGGTTCCGGAGGAATAGAATCAGAAAGGGCGAGATGCCCAAAGAGGAGGAATAAAATTCCTGGAGGTTCCAGGGAGATAGCAGGAAAAGGGACGCGATGTCCCAGGGATAGTGGATAAAAAGATGAAGATGAATAAGATGGGAAGTGCAGAATATCCAGAGGTGCCGGAAGGCGGGGAAGATACGGGTTTGGAAACCCGGGAAGCAGGAGGTGCAAATGCATGTAATGGGATGGATGCGATGAATGCATGAAATGCAAAGAATATGAAGAATGTGAAGGGCGAGAGGATGAGATCCTCCTCCTAACCCTGGGAATGGCCCATGAAGAAAAGGTGATAGAGATGGATGAATAGAAAGTGGAAAAAATAAGGGATGGCCCCCTAGCATTAAGATAACTGCCCCTCCACGGCAGTGAAAGTGTATGAGAAATAGCCCCTGCCGAAGCTTCAATGGTGAATGTCAACTCCCTTGGAGAGTGCAAAGTAATGGTGTGAGGGAGTTGGAAAGTTGGGCTCGGAAGCATTATGTTGCCCAAAGATTCAAAATTTGGAAATTGGAACAAAGAGTGCCCTGCCCGGCCCTTGGATGGCATCAATGCTTGGCATGGCGGTGACTTGGCTTCTTCGACCATGCTTGGCACAATAACCCGGATTGGCATCCGGCAAATGAATTCTTGAATCTTGAATGGCGCGGCCAAATCCTTACTGCCCGGCTCTTGATCGTCCTCGGCACCTGTGCTTGTAGAAGGCCCCCCATTCCGAGTAGTAAGGGGAGGTGAAACGGAGGCGGAAGGCTCCATGAATGGTGGAGGCATGATGGAAACGTTGGCAGATGGGTGAGCGTAAGCGGGGGTTCAAACACGTCGAGTCTCTCCCTTTGCTCGGAAGCAGTTGGGATTGGCTCGGGTGCAAAAAGGGGTGGATCCTGCTCAGGATTAGCCATGGGTAAGGGTAAAGGGTTAAATGGTGGAATAGGCAAAGTGGGTTTTAAAGGGATAATTGAAGGCTGAGGTGGCGGTAATGGGAGGTTAATTAGGGAAGGTTCAATGGTGGGTTCGATGGAGGCTAATGGTGTGGAGGTAGATGGCTTAACGGGTGGAGGTTTAATAGTGGAAGGCTTGGGGGAGGCCAGTGTTGCGGAGGTTAATGGTGTAACTGGAGGAGTTGTAATGTATGCGGTGTCAAGGATAGGAGGAGACTTACAATGTGCCGGTGTGGGTGATTGAAGTATCGACCCATCATCATAACACCAATTAGTCTCATAAATAGGGGTTGGATCAAGGATGGTTTCATCCTGAGCAGGGGGTTCATCGAATGAAAATGGGGAAAGTGGAAAGTTAAGGAAACTCGGAAGGGGTGCCTGCGGAGCTTCATCATCATCGTACACTGCCTCGGATTCTTCGAATGTCGGCTCTTGCTCACTTGAGCCGCCGACGCCGTAATCATCCCTCCTGTCCTTCCATTCTCTCTCCATCTTTGTAATCTCGTCCAAAGCGGCATGGAGAGGATTGACTGGAGTAGGAGGAGCCGTGACCCTCTTTATTTGTTCCTCCATCAAAGTAATCTTATCAAGCAGAGACTGTTGGAGGGGTGTAACTTGAGCAACCGAGGGCTGGCAGGGCCTTGAAGGAGGAAGGGCCATATAAAAAGGCCGTGGAGGGGAGTTGACGGGATGACCCGTGAAAGAACCCGGACGGGCCGGATTGCAAGGAGTAAATGGGCCTCGGGGCCGTGATGGAGGAGGAATAGAAGGAGGCGGGTGTCGGACCACCCGAGGAGGAGTGTGAATAGAAGGAGATGGGTAATGGGTTACCCGATGAGGAACATGAGTGGAAGAGGGAAGTGGGTGATGGACCATCCGTGGAGGGTCGTGAATAAAAGAGGGAGGTGGGTGATGGGTCACCCGATTAGGATTGGAAGGGGGAGATGAAGGAGATGCACCCTCAACAGCGGCCTTAAGGGCTTGGATCTGTTGAGGGGTGAGATGATCTAATGCATGCAAAATTTGGGAGACCTTCTCATCATTGGGACGAGGCGGCTTAATGGGAATAGTGGCTCGAAATCGAGTTGAAGGACCATTGGATTGGACATTGCCCAAGGGTCGGGCAACACCATAAGAGTGAGGACGTGGTCCTTTGAAAGTATGGTGAGAATTTTGAACATGTTGAAAGTGAGGATTATAAGAAGTGCTAGGTTGTGCATCCTCATGAATTGAATTAAACATGTTATCTTGTTTATAGTAAGCCATCATGCAATCAAAGTTCAAAATAATATGCAAAGAAGCACACAAAAGAGATGGTTACCTTGATTTGATTTGTTTGAACCTTGATGAATTAAGGATTTTATCAAAGTTTTGAATGATTCACACAAGGGGGTGGAAACCTAGTTTCAATATGGTTTGAACTCCAATGCCAACTAGGAACCCTCTCTCACCACGTTTAGGCCAACTAATTCGGGACTTCAAAGGGGTACAACCTACCCGGCGTCCGTGAGGGAATCCACGGGTGCGGGGACTTACGGAGGCTTGGAAAAGGGATTTCCAGTCCAAAGAGACGGAATGCTCAATGGAGGGTCGTCCCGATTCCAAGAGGGTGTGTGGATCCTAATGAAGAGGAGGGGGCTCCCAAACCAATGCAAAGAATGAATGCAACAGGGGAAATCAGGCCAACCACACAATATGATCAATCAATATGAAATATCATGAAAACTCACCCACGGGAGGGTTCTGGAAACCCACAGTAAAAAACACGCCCTGGCAGGGGGCGCTAATAACAAAAGACACGACAGTGTGACTGTCATGACTCAAAGCGAGGTCCAGGGGCAGTAAAAACACGCCTTAGAGTGAGGCGCTATAATGGGAAAGGACGCCCTTGACCAAGGGCGTCAAATAAAAAGAAACGCCTTGCTGAGGGGCGCGAATCAACAAAGAAACGCCCTGGCCTGAGGCGTTACCAAGTAAAAGACGCCCTGGAGAGGGGCGTGAATTCACAAACAAGCAGGGTAATCACCACAATATAATCAATCAATGAATATGAGCATGGCATGAATCATGATGAAAAATCACGCAAGGAAAGGTTCTGCAAACCCACAGTAAAAGACGCCCTGAAAGGGGGCGCTATCCAGAAAAGAAACGACAGGGTCACTGTCGTGAATCACTGTGAGGGCCCACACAGGCAAGGTAAAAACACGCCCTGGTATGGGGCGCTACAAATCAAATGGACGCCTCTGGTCGAGGGCGTCAACTCTCAGGGGTACGCACGGTCGAATGAATAAAACGCCTTAGTGTGAGGCGTTACAATATAAAACGGCGCCCTGGAGAAGGGCGTGAATTCACCGATAAGCAGGGTATGATAGAAGACGTCCTGTCAGAAGGCGTTAGACATGCATAAAACGCCCGGGGTGAGGGCGTGAAATTAAAAAGTGCCTCTGACAGAGGCGTTAAGTCCCAGAAAGACCCCACGGCCAGTAATATCAAACACTCTCACAGTCACAGGGCAATCAATAAAATGCAGCAGGGTACGACATGCTCATCAAAAATTTTGGATAAGTGGAAATTCTAAAAGAAACCTATCAGATTGACAAACCACTTGGGGAGAGTGCGATGCACAATGGAGGGTGCCCGAGGGGCACAAAGGAGGGGTACCGTGGATACCAAAGGGAAAGGGCACGCGAGGGTGCCAAAGTGGAAAGGGGTAATAAAAAAGAAGAACACAAAGGGTCCCACCGTGATCGCCAATTTGTAGATCTCTAATAAATCCACTTAAGAAAAATATAATGAAAAGCAAACAATAAACAATAGTGGAGATGAAACATGCACGAGGTGCACAAGGGGAGTGTGTGTGATCGCCAGAGACACGAGGGTCTCGAGTGGAAAATAATAAGGGAAAGGATGATCGCAAAAATACCTCAAAGTGCGGTTGATTGTAGGTGCTTCCTTTCTCTTCAAATCGGCCGGCCGATGAAGAGAGATCTTGCTTTTATTACCCTTGCAAAAAAGATAAACACCAATAAAAAATATGGATTAGAATATGGTGTGTAGCATCAAATTCTATATGTAAAGATGAGCATGCAAATTATGCAAGAACACACCTTGTGGGTGTTGGCCCTTAAACCCCTATGCAAAAGGGTGGGAGATATATGATGCATGCATGAAAAAATATGAATATAGTGGAAAGAGTGCAAGTGTGCACTATGGGAGATTTCCCAACGTGGTTGAGAAGAAGAATTAACATGAGATAAACATGCATGCACAAAATAAGAAGAATAAAAATAGAAGATAGAATAACGGGAAGCAAGGGGGAGCTATGCTATTGGCTTTGATGCTCGATGGTGGAGGTAGCCTTTCAGGAGGATGAAAGCATGAAACGTATATGCTCCTCCTTCAGCCAATGCAGCAGCAGCACCTCCTGCGTAAGAAGGAAAAGAAGAAAACAGAAAAAAAAACAAAACAGAAGAAGAAGAAGAACGGAGGGAGGAGAGGAGGGAGAAGAGGGATCCGAACCTCATTAACAGAGCCAATGGCTCTATTAAATAGGTTGAGGAAGAGATAAACATGGGCAAGAGTCCCAAGAGGGAAAGGATAAGAATGGGCAAGAGCCCCAATCAAGGCAGGAGTCTAACGAGGCAAGGACTCTCTGGGGAAAGGGCTGCGAAGCCAGAAGATGAAACACGCCCTTGGTCAGGGCGTCAATTCAAGAATTGATGACTTGTCAAGAGGCGTTAATTTAAAACACGCCCTGGGTCAGGGCATTTCTTCCTGGATTAATTTTAGAAATAAACATTTCTTTTATTTGGAAATTGTGAAAGACGCCTCAGGGAGAGGCGTGAATTGAGAAACGCCCCATGGTAGGGCGTGATTCAACATTTTTCAAACATTTATTCTTTTTTCAAAAATTGGATAATGCCATGAATTGACGCCCTCATTTCAGGGCGTCCTTTCATAAAGAAACGCCCCAGGTCAGGTCGTGTTTTAAAACACGCCCTTCGCCAGGTCACGAATTTATAAAATAGGTAAAATGGGGAGAAATAGATAAAATGGGGAGACACGCCCTGGATCAAGCCGCGTTTTAAAAACACGCCCCTCTCCAGGGCGTTAATTTAAAAAAGAGGGAAAGGGGAGAAAATCCATGAAAAATGGAAAAAACACTCAAATAAGCTAATTTGAGGGTCAAATGGGGCATTACAAGGCAATATGAGAAATACTCAAAGTAATGTCAATTTTGGCGTGTCTACAAAAAGTATTTCTTATATTACATTTAAGTCCTATTTCAGCTTCCGAAGAAGGACCAGAGTCAACCATTACCATGCATTCTTTTTCTTTTCCTCTATTTTTTTTTTAAAGAAAAAGGAGCATTCCGGTAGGACTGGTCTTTTTACACAAGGAGACATGTTTATTAGACACCAGAGTCCCTGGTTACTCAGCACAATCTACCTTTATGCCATCTTTTATGAACAGAGATAGCTCATTTCTTCATGACATAGTTTTTAGATTTCTTTAATCTAGATAACTAGTTTCTCAGAAATTTTGCCATTGCTCTGCAATTTCAGTTATATTACTTAATGGTGTATTCCCTGGTCTACATTCATATTAGCTTGAAGACATGATTTAAAAGCACTCTATAAGACAACCTCTTCTACCAGTTTATCCCAATACTCATGATTTTTAGATTGATGAATTCATTTAGTTGGACACTTCCAGATATAGAGATGTTTTCAGCTCCATTGAAATACTTTCAAGAGTCCTCTTGAACAAGTTACTATAAGATATAATCTTTATAGGCCGAAGATCACTCAACTGGGAAGATCAACATTTTTATACACTACTAGGAGTGGTGATGATAGAAATAATGCACCATGGACAAAGATAATAATGTTCCATACATTGCTCCCCCTAAGTGTCAGCCCAAGGGAAAGGAATTTAGATGAGAGGAGATGGATCATTTGATGATAAAGATGAAAGATGAAGAAGTGAGCTTTCCAACGACATTGGAGTAGAGGTCGAAATTGGTGTAGGGTTGCAGACAGCTTCAATCCAAGGACATCCTTAGCTAACTCTTGACCCAACCACTTCTGACTAGACCTGACAAATTCAGCTCATCATCTCATCTTGAATACTTCTAGTTTTCGAACTCACAAAGTGCACCAACTACTTCATTCCACTCAAAAAAGTTCAGCTCCTTTTTTTTGAGTGCCAAGATCCCAATCAAGCATCACTTTGTTTTTCTTGCAGATACACAGAAGTGTATGCATGTTTTATTTCTTGACGCATATGCAAGCATTCAATTGACTCCTTTTAGATTTTCATACCAGTGAACTATGTAATGAACTAACATGTAGGGAGTGTGATAATTCATGCGGCATTCCATAGTTATGCAACAGCTTCAATCATTTGCATGCATTCATCTAGATAGTAGTGCAGAGTAATGGAACAGAGTTTGGAAGACTAACCTGAAATGTGCATACCTGGGGTTTTCTTCTTCAAATGCCTTGGTTCATTTACCCCTTTTATTTCTTGACCAAGGCATATCTGCAACAATTTGGTCAGTTTATTCCAGCAGGAACCCAAGCAACGTTGGGTCCTATATTAACCCTAACAGGTGTCCTGAGCAATTTTTTAGCCGCATTGTCATCAAGTTTCATCAAATAGTAATTAGTCATAGAATGTCCAAATTTTCCACTATATCTACATGCACCAATAGAGTTTTTAATATTATGATGCACATTGACAGAGTCACAAACTCTAGGTGCATTTTCATGGAAGTATCTATTTCTATCATGGAGGTTGATCCTGTTTATTTTGCTAAACTTATTTTCCTCAACATGATGTCTAGCATTTTTGAAATTTGCCTGCCAATTTTGAAGGTGCCAACAGCTTTTGACTGTATGGCCATGCTTTCTACAGTGAGGGCATTTGAGAGAATTTCTTCTGAACGAGCCTGACCAGCACTCAGTGGCCTTGTGGCCAATCTTGTTACAGTTAAAGCAAGTGATGTGATGGTTCATTGAAACAAGTTTTCTCTTAAAACCATGTTGGCTTACAGGGAATTTAACATGATATGAATGAGGTCTTTTCTTACCATTTCCAAACCAACAATGAGCAGCGGCGTGTCCTACTTTACCACAATTAGAACATGTGACACTCTTTTTCTGAGTGACAGGGAACATGGCCTGAAGATCCCTAGCATGCATTTTTCTAGCATTCAGATCATCTGATTCCATTAAGTTGCATTCATGCATCAAGTGACCAATCTTGTTACAGTAATAACATTTCATGAGTTCTCTTTTATGTGCATGTCTAGGTGTATTAGTGTGTTTTACAGCATGCACATTTTCAATATGAGTGTGATTCAATCCTTTCTTCACATGACTGGCCTTTTCCATTTTTCCAGTTTGTTTCTGATTTTTCTGAACATTAGGTTGTTCATTTTCTGAGGTAGTGGCTACATTTGATACTTTGATAAAGCTTGTCATTATCTTGTTTTTGAAAGCCTTTTTGTTGACATTGTTGTAGCCTAACACTTCCTTTTGAGCATTCACCTTAACTCCTAGTAGCCTCTCCAGATTTTCTTTTCCATCAACAAATTTAGACAAAACTTTGTTCAAATCCTGAATTTTGTTTTCAAGAGATGCAATGTGTATTTCATAACTAGCAATCTCTTGATCGCTGCAATTGACAGCTTCATTCAACACTTTGTTGGTATTTTTGTATTCTTCGGTCTCCTTTCTCAGCTCATCAATTTTTTCAGTTTCATTTGTAGAGATGATTTTCCCTTTTTCCGAAGTAAGAAGTCTTTCAGACATGGCATTGTTCAACAGTTTTAATTTTTCAATTTCTTCTTTAAGCTTATCATTTTGAACTAATTCATTTATTAAAACTTGATCATCTGAATTGGCTTCCTCTCTCCCTTTAAATTTAGAAGTTTCCTTCAGATCTTTTTGAAGATTTTCAATGTTTTTCTGCAACTCCATGTTTACAGATTTGATGGCTTCAATTTTTTCAGCTAACAAATTCTTCTCTTGCTCAAGTTTTCCATATTTTTCTTGGTTTTCTTTAACAGATTTTCTAAGGGAATCATTTTCAGATTTTACCTTGTTTAATTCTGAATTAACTTGTTCAAGATCCTTCAGAAGTTTCAGCAAATTTTGATTATCAGACTTACACGTATCATCCAATTGTTCCAGCTCCAAATAATTTTCATCTGTGAGATCAGAGATATTCTGACTAGTTTTCTTTTTCAATCTTTTGTATTGTTTTTTAAGTTTTTCATGTGACTCTAGAAGATCACCATATGCATTCTGCCAATCATTCAGAGTACAACTCTCGAAGCGGTTTACCTGATCATCATCCTTGTCTCCATCTTGGTTGCTACTTTCACAGCTTCCATTAGCCATCATGCAGTTGTCCTCCCTTTTTCTATGAGCTACTTTTAGTTTCTCCAGAACGTCCTTTGCAGACCTGCAGTCAAGAAGAGAAGGATGTAAGACCTTGTCAATAGCTGCTTTCATCAGATTCAAGACTTTCTGATTTTCCTCGTGTTTTAATTTGTGACTGTCGGTCCACTTGGACATTTTCTTTGGTAATCTGTGAGGACCATGTGAAATTAATTTCCATAGATCATGATCAGTTGTGATTACACTTCTACGCAGACTTGCGAACCACGAATCAAAATTCGAACAGTTGAAGATCGGTGGATGAGCCATGGATCTAAGACAGCAACCGGATACGTGCCACACAGACACAGGATCAACTTAGAATCGATAAATCTAGGCAGTAAGAACCCGCTCTGATACCAATTGTTGTGGAGCAAGGCCCGGATTCAGAGGGGGTGAATGAATCCCTCTAAAAACTTTGCTCAAATAAAAACTTAAATCAACCTGATATGCGGAATTAAAGTAAACAGCTGCAGGGCTGAGAGCCCACACAGAACATCAACTAGAGTAAATCAAATGTATACGATCGGTGCTCAGGTAAACCAAATACCCACTAGACGGGAAATATAGGTCGAGCCTAAGCATACATCTAGCGAATCAGACAGAGCAATCAAACCACGATGGACGGAAAGTTTTTAGGTGGTTCGGCCAGACCCACAGTCTGCCTACGTCCACCCCTCACTCCAAACCAGAGTGAGGCTTCCCTTGCAATAGCAAGAACCGCAGACTCAGTCTGCAAACAGATGCTGTCTAACAGCTTGACAAACCGAGGGAGACAAATCCCTCACACCAAGTTCTGCAACTCACAGAAGCTTGGCACCTGGACTTGCTACCCACAAGACCAGAATTGGAGACAATCCTCCCTTCCTCCAAACCGGAGGGTAACCCACAAATAGCACACCACTACTTGCAAACCGGAGAACACTTCTCCCTTCTCCTGAGTCCACAGGAGGAACCCGAACTCAACATAGAGTGTCGAAAGCACACGAAGAAAATGCGAAAAGGGGCAACCAAAAGAAAAATCAAAAGAAAAAAGGACAAAAATAGTAAACTCCAGTAAGCACGGTCGTTCTGGATTTGATCCACGAACAGACTAGACAGATCTTCAGAATGAGTAACTGCACTTTCTCTTTCTCTCGTTTTGCTTCCACGATCTCTTCCTCTAGGCTCTCTCTTCTCACTTCTCAGCTCTCTCACTCTCTGGCAACTCCTTCTTCTCGTTCTTTTTCTTCAGCTGCTGGCTCTCTTTTCTTTTCTTCTAGAGGCCTCTTCTTCCAGCACCACCACTCTTTTCTATATTGGCCTTCTCTTCTTCGAAGGGTATATAGCTTCTTATAGGAATAGGGGCTCGGTAAGAATGAACCAAAAGAATTCTACAGAGACTCCCATTCGTCCACATGTTCAGGAATGAGGCTTCTTTTCCCTAGATCACATGCCTATCATTTCTCCCCTTCCATTCTTTTTCATGGGTCAGCCTTGTGCCTTTTAAGAGCTCAGGTGACTCTTCTGCGAAGGAAATTGTTCCCTGTAAAAGACAGAGTATTGTTTAGGTTCACTTGCAGAAATTTAGAGTTCGTCACGTGGATGAGCGAACCTTGCACAACCTTAGGCTTATTCAAATTAGATATACACTGATCGGGAAATGCGCAAGCAGACATATCCATAGACCTAACCCAAGTGCTATAATGCTTTGCACCGAGTTGTAGTGTACGGACAGGAAGCAACAAAAATGCAAGGCTGTACTGACTTCTGAAAGCAAAATGCGAGATATGCACTGAGACTAGTATAATGACGAAATGTCATACACATAGAACGGACATGCACACATATGCACGAACTTTGTATGGACGTTGCACCAAGGTAAAGATTGCACAGACTCTAAGCCACGTAGGACGCAATGTGAGACATGGGATATGCACAAAGTCTAAGACATATGAGATGCAAGGTTAGATGGACACAAGCACTGACTTTGACTAACCAGGAGAGGCACGGAGTTAAAGTTATTTAGAAGGTGAAAGTATGCACCAGTCGGGATATCCAGTCCAAGCAGGAACTGCACCAAGCTGATAAAGAGAAGTACAAGACAAAGATTGCACCGAGTTGTGTTTGCACTGAGATGAAGAGACTAGGTTGGGCTGACCAAGCAAGATCCGCACCGAGATGCTGGTCAGAGATGAGCTTAATCAGAGAGAGAGATACACGACAAAGCTCGCACCGAGTCAAGAGAGGCATGATGCATTTGGATGCACCGAGAAGGAGGCTTATCGACAGTATGTGAGCATGAGCAGAGCTTGCACCGAGGCAAGCACTTATGTGTGAGGTGCACGAAGTTGCATCGAAGGATTATGAGCGAGACACTGCATGCACTGACTATGACTTAGTCTATGACATAGCATGGACCACATGGACCATACTCAACAGATGAAATTGGAGAATTAAAGCACCAATAGCTAAGCATGATTCATCACAAAGTCATTATCAAGACTAGGGTTTCCAGACATGAGTAATCCATCATGCAAACAGTTCACAAGGATTAATCAGATATTCTAATCAGATGCACTGACCACAATTCTATCATACATGACTCAGAAATTGTCATTATCAAAACCAGGGTTCCAACAATATCTTCAAATTCACTACATGATTTCATCAACATATCATTTTCAGATTGTAGCTTAGCAATTTTATCAATCATTGAGGTGTCATTCATGAGAGAATTAACTTTCTTCTTTAAATGCCTGTTCTCTTTTCTAATATCATCTACTTTATCTAGCAAATCACCGTAAGCATCCTCCCAATCCGAAATAGTGTAATGCTCAAATGGAGAGGATACCTCATCGGATTCTTCTCCCTTCTCACCATCTCGGGCCATCAGGTAGATTGGCTTTTCTTCATCTTCTTCACTGTCCGAGGTGCAGCTCAGGGTGCCTTCATCTTCATCACTCCAGGTACTCACCATCGCTTTCCCTTTAGTGTTCTTCTTCTTTGATTTCTCCTTGAGCTTCTAGATCTCCGGACAGTCTGCCTTCATGTGGCCGGCCTTCCTGCAATGATAGCAAACATTAGTGTCAATTTTCTTGGCAGGGTTAGATTTATACCTCGTTTGTCTCCTGCCACCATACTGTCTTCGGCCGAAATTTCTTCCTTCTTTCCTCAAAAATCTTCTAAACTCTCTGGTCATCATTGCAAGCTAATCTCCTTCAATTTCTGACCCAGAGAAACTCTGATCACTCAATGATCCACTGTGGCTGGATCTGCTTGATCTACTGGAGTTGGCCTTCAGAGCAATGGGCTTTTTCTTCTTCTCCAACTCCTCGATCTTGGGAAGATTCATCTCGTAGGTCATTAACGAGCCAATCAACTCGTCCACCTTCATGTTCTAAAGATCCCTTGACACCTCTATAACAGTAGCTTTCGTGTGCCAGACTGGAGTCAGGGACCGAAGAATCTTCCTCACGATTTCATAATCAAAATAGTTTTTCCCCAAATTTCTGAGACCATTGGTGATGAGGGTAGGACGCGTGTACATCTCGGTGATGGTCTCGCTAGGCTTCATCCTGAAGGCTTCGTACTCTGAGACCAGCAAGTTCACCTTGGTCTCCCTTACCTGAGAGGTTCCCTCATAGATAACCTCCAACTTATCCCACATCTATTTTGCTGTGGCACACGAAGAAACTCTTGAAAATTCTTTGGGATGTAGAGCACACTGAATGGCATTGATAGCGCTCCATTTGAGAGTAGATTTCCTGATCTCCTCTCTCGTCCATACATCCCCATTAGGATGCAGCTCGAATGGTCCTTTACTGACCACCTTCCAAATCTCATAGTCTTTCGCCCTCAGAAAAACTTGCATACGGTTCTTCCAGTATGCGTAGTTCGAACTATCAAAGTATGGGGGCTTCGTGGTGGAGTGTCCTTCAGCCGTCATCCCTCTTGCATCCATGGCCGTTTCTCTACAGGACGTTGATCCCTAAAGAAGAGTTAGGCTCTGATACCAACTGATTGAATAGATGGATGCTCTGATACCAATAGATAAGACTCTATTGATGATCTAGAGGGGGGTGAATAGATCGATCACCCAATAAAAACTGACTACAGCAGGAACAGTTGCGGAATAAAATGAAGCTGCTGTAGGACGAAGAAGAACACTTAAACGTAATCGAACATAGCAGGTCTAGAAGATCAGCACACAGGCGGTCTTAAGCATTCATCTACTGGACGGTGAAACTAAAGAGAGATAAGCACAAACCACAAGGCAATCACACAGTAGACGATGAATTTTTAAGGTGGTTCGACCTCAAACCCGAGGTCTACGTCCACCCCACACTCCAACCAGAGTGTGGTTTCCCGCTGATACACAGCTTAACCTGCTGATCCACAGCTTCGGGGTGAAAACCATACAGACCGCTGGGCCTTACAGCTTTTGCCAACCAGAGGAGTCCTCCTCTACAACCGCTGGGGAATTACAGCTTCCCCCGACCAGAGGATACCACACCTCTGCAACCGCTGAGGAATTACAGCTTCACCCGACCAGAGGATACCACACCTCTACAACCGCTGAGGAATTAAAGCTTAAACTCTGCTGACAAACAGCTTGAACAAGAGATTCGAAAATAAAAAGAAACAAATCGAAGAATTAAAACCCACGAAGAGAATGTAGCTCAACAATGAGCAAAATCAGTTCCGGTTCTAAACCAGGAAACCGATATACAAAACTCTCTCAGACTTCTAAAGCTTTCACTCTCAAACTCTCTTCTTCTTTCAAATCTGCTCTCACTCTTCTTCTCTCTGGATCATGCTGGCCTTAACTCTTTCTGCTTTCACCCTCAATATCACGATTAGTCTTCTCTTGAGGAAGACTCTCCTTATTTATAGGAAGCAGCAGAAGGTAGGGCGTGTGCTCACCACAATTCCCGCCCAAAAGCCTAATCCAGATTTGGAGTAGTTAAGCCACGTGGCAGCATCCCGCTTGACTACTTTCCACGTGTCATCAGATTGGCAGCTCCTCCATTCTTGGATCACGTGCCATTCTTAAATTCCACGAGCAGATATCCTGTCAAGGTCAGACATAATGTCAGCTTGAAACAATCTGAAAGATAGTAGAAAGATGCACAGAGTTAATTAGAGCTTTGAACTAAATGTGCACAGACTCTACAGACTCGATATAACGTATGAACACATATGCACGGAGTCAAGTGTTCACACATAGAACTGATGCACATACTTGATTTATTCACGTAGTGGATGTGCACAGACTATATGTGTGTGACATGCAGTAATGCACTGAGTTTGTATATGCAAAGTGCAAACCTTGCACTGACTCAATGTGCCGAGAGCAACATTGCTTAGACTTAGATCATGTGACGTGCAAAGGTTGCACAGACTTACTTCTGCAACATACTAGACTTGCACAGACTTAATGTGCAAATACTGAATGCATGAACTCTTATGCACAGAGTTGCCTAAGACGTAAGCATGCACAGACTTAGTTTCGAGCAACAACTGTTAGTGCATCAACTTGACTAATGCGTGGATGACACTTACACTAACTTGGTTGCGTACAATGAGAAATGTTGCACCGACTTGCTACCGTGCAGCGAGAAGTGTTGCACCGACTTAGTGTGCCTTGACCTAAGCCTGCACGGACTTGGTCTCGTGCAACAGCTACCAACGCATCGACTTACATAATGCATGGATGACCTTTGCAGCGACTTGGTCGTGTGCAGCAACGTGGCTTGCACCGACTTTATATATTCATGCACGGACTAGATGTGCTAGAAATGCACTCTATGCACGGACTCAATGCAGACT
Organism: Amorphophallus konjac; assembly: GCA_022559845.1. Lineage (NCBI taxonomy): Eukaryota > Viridiplantae > Streptophyta > Magnoliopsida > Alismatales > Araceae > Amorphophallus > Amorphophallus konjac. The sequence goes on along the minus strand of CM040125.1, from coordinate 117,112,790 downwards.
GACTGAGTATTGCACTAACTCCATTCTAATCCAAAGTCTAAGTGTAAACATGCAGACAACACTTATGTGATCATCTGACATATAAAAGTCATCAAGATACACTCCACATCATTTCAGAGTAAATTTGTCAAAGTCAACTATGCAATCAACGAAGTCAAGCACTACTGTTGCTAATCATCAAAACAACTATTGTCGAGCATCAAAACATTTCAGCACAAAGCAGTGCACATACTGCTTATCAAACCAGAGGAGTTCCAACAGCACTCTTGGCACGTGGCTTCCACTTCTTGACACATTCAATTCATCATTTTTCTTCAGAAAATAATCATGTATGTTATGCCCAGATTTACCACAGTAATGACAACATGACTTTGAATACTTAAAAGCATGAAGATTATTTGAAGCATGTGACTTTTTGTTTAAATGTTGTTTCCAATTGGCAGGGGGTGTGTTGAACACATTAGAGATCCTAGGTCGACCTGCCCTTGGATTTGGCTGAGGATAATGGGTCCAGAACATAGGATGTGTTGACACCATAGGCTGGTAGTGTCGACCTGTCCAATCCTTTTCCTTCATGCAGTGTTGTTCAGCCTTGGGTTGTTCAGCCATGGGGTGCGACGACCTACCTTTGCCTTTTCCATTGTTCATACGATTCCTGCATGCTTCCAAATCATCATTCTTCATAGTAAAATAATCATGCATGGCATGTCCATGTCTTCTACAATAAAAGCATGAGATTTTCTTTCTAGGTGGATGTGTGTGTAGCAAAAGTATGTTTAACATGCATGGTGGTGCTAAGAGCATTTTTGATTTTTTGATGCAAATTGATTTTCTAATTTTTATTTTCTTTTTCAATCTTTTGTACAGAAGACTATTTTGGGGGTGAAGTTGAGGTACTGGCTATATTTGAACTTTGAACAAAAGAAGTATATACCATATTCGCAAAAGACTTCTTTTTTACAGGATTGTAGCCAAGCCCTTCTCTTTGAAAATTAACTTTCATGCCCAAAAGTTTATCCATATTATCTTGTCCATCAACAAATTTGGACAGTGAATTATTCAAGTCCTGGATTTTACTCTCTAGAGATGTGATTTGTAATTCAGCACCAGCAAGCTCTTCTTCACAAGTAGCAAGACTAACATTTAAAACTTCATTGGTAGTCTTATGGCATTCAGCTTCTTGTTTTAATTCATCCACATTTTCACATTCACTTACAGCCACAGATTTTTCTTTTTCTAGAACCAACAATCTTTCAGAAATGGTCGTGTTCAATTCCTTCAGTTTCTCATTTTCTTTCATAAGCTTCTCATCACGAATGAGTTCATTTATCAAGGTTTGATCATTGGCCATTGAGTCAACTTTTTCTTTCAGCTCTTTATTCTCATTTCTTAAGGAGCAAATTTGATCTTTATGAAATTCAATGTCAAACACATGAGCCTCAATCAATTCCTCTAAATTTGAGCATTTTTTACAGGAGGAATTACAGTTGTTTTGTTCAACCTTCTTTTTCAATTTTTTATTCTCAGATTTTAGCTTCTTATATTTACTTGCAAGCTCACTGTATACATCCAATAGCTCATCAAGGGATATATTTTCAGAATCTGAATTTACCTCCGAGGGTGATCCATTCTGCTGATCACTACCATGATCACTCATACCTGCCATAAGATATTTTTCCTCATTCTCTTCATGGAAGTCGGCTAAGCCATCCAATATGTTCTTTACGGAGCTGCAGCGGGAGACAAAGGGAAAACTATTAGAATTAACTGCAGCAGTGAGCAAGTTTAGAACTAAGTAATTTTCATCATGTTTAGACTCATAATCTACAGTCCAGACTGATTCGTCTTCAGGCAGCTCATAAGGACCATGAGATATAAGCTTCCATAGCTTAGGGTCGTATGAGTTGACTAGGCTGCACATTCTTCCTAACCACAACTCGAAGTTAGAACCATCAAACACAGGTGGAGAATCCATAGTGAACAGTTTGGTAGCCATTGATCTGGATCTTGCTCTAGATTGTTAGATCTATGACAAATAGAGCCTTAGCTCTGATACCAATTGAAGTCCCGCGATCAATGACACCCAAGAGGGGGGTGAATTGGGTGATTACAAATTTTAGAAAACTTTTACCCGATTTAAAAGGATATGATAAAACATCAACTAAGAAGTTCAGATCTGTTAAATAATAAAATAGATCTATCAAAATCTATTGCCACGATAGTTCTTCGGTACTAGGTGGAGGTATGAATCCGAGGATCCTGCTCACACAAGGTGTTATCGTCCTGACAAGATTGGCCTTGTCAATCCAAACCCTCCTTTCGATATACCAAAGATCTATTACTGAAATGATCGATTATGCTAGATCTACAAGATCAAACGCGGAAGAATAATAAACACAAACGATCACACAGAATGGGGGTAGAATAAATGGTCCAAACCACACAAAGACAATAATTTTAAGGTGGTTCAGATGCAACGCCGGCAACCTACGTCCACCCCTCACCAAAACCCGGTGAGGCTTCACTGCTGGAAAATCAGCACGGGGATAAATCCACAACATGGAGCCAAGCTCCAGCAACACACAGGATGACGCCTACACACACACAGAGAACAAACCCCAACACACACACACACACACACGGTGACGGAGTCTCCAACACGATCCAACGACTGGATCTACAACGCACACACGCACGCTGCAACAAACGCATCACAAACTATGGGTCTGAAAAGATCCTCACATACAAACATATGGATCTGGGTAAATCCACACACACACAAGTGTAGATCTAAAATGATCTACACACACATACACACTGATGTTCACAGATTTAGAAGATTACACACATGGAGCTCAAAAAATTTTGAAGAAGAAACACAAATGAAAAACTTCTGATTTTGGCTCCCCCTAAGTAGATGATGCAGATTCTGGATGAAGCTTGCTTCTCCACTTGATTTCCAGTTGATTGTCTTCAGATTGATCTTGAAAAGCTTGAGGTTTCATGAAGAACTTATGGACGGATCACTGTTCACGGAGGTGTTGCAGCAGCTCTCTTTTTCCCTTTTGCAGCCTTCCTTTGATCCCCTGGTATCATAGGGTTTCTTAGCCCAAGAGTTATTTTTATAAGACCTAGGATGGTCAAGAGACAAGCCAGGAACCAGATCCACGATTTTAGGAAAGTTGGAAAGCTTTTAGACCAAAAAGTCCAAGAAAGAGGCTTTGAACACGTTCATGAAACAAAGTCAACAAAGGGGGCTTCGAATGGTTCGGTCGACCGAACTCTGAAACTTTCTGAAACTTTCAACGCTGGGAATTTAGGTCGACCGAACTCTGTAAATTTATAGAGTTCTGCTTGTTGAGAATTTTGGTCGACCGAACCAATTGCATTGGTCGACCGAACTCTGGAATTCTTGCAAAATAGAATTGTTAGCCCACAATAACATGTCTATATAATCAAACTTGGGATTGAACGTATGTTTGCATCCATGTGAAGTTCATTTGAACTCTTTCTATGCAATTTAAAGACTGTGAACATTTTGAGCATTTGATATGATGGAATTTAGCCTCAATCACATTCAATGCTTGCTTTTGAGTACTTAGGCATGGCACGAGGCGGAAACCAAGTTCGTGGTTTTGTTATCATCAAAATCACTTGGAGAAACTCAACACTTTTCACCAAAATAATGGGACTGTGGGGCTCCCACTCACATACTAACTATTCGTTCATCTTGCTTTTCATTTTTGCAGGTTGAAGCGATGGCGAGCAGACTGCCTAGACTTGTTTTCGGTCCCCAAGTCGTGGCCGACCATGCCGTACACGGCTACCTTGCCGTGCCTACCACCTTTGGCAACTTTCCCCCGGTCTTTGGCTTCCCCAACTTCCTGGGAGTTGCATTCATGGGTCTCCTAGATGGGGAGGGTTCGGAACCTGCAAAGCTGAAGGATAACAATGTTGTGGCCCGCCAAAGTGAGGGCCGGATTAAGAAAACTCTACTGAAAAGTCCGATGATCATGAGCTGCCACGTCCACCATACTACTTGCCCGACTAGGGCACATAAGAAGAAGCCCGCTGGGGGCAACAAGAAGAGCTCCATAGGAAGAATTGTTGCTGCTCCCCGGGGCTAACTTTCGGCATCTGAGAAGTCCATGTTGATCGGGGGCATCTGAATCTACTTCAATGGCCGCAGTGCCGAGGTTATACCAGACCGGGTCATCCCAACCGTCCCCACCCACAACACCTTCCAAGCACTGGCTAGCCACAGGGAAAATTTTGATGCTAACGAGCATGGGTGGACAACCCTGAACTTGCCAAAGTTCAGGTAAGTTTGGGTTCCCAAAAAGATCCGAGGCCCTATGCCAACCTCGTAAAACTGTGACAATTCTACTGATGTCCCTAGTAGAGGGGGAAACAAAGCTAGGCATGTGGAGGAATCCGTGGCTACAACTCCTCCATCCGCTGCCAAGGCATGTGCAAGGCAGGCTGATATCTCCAAGTACTCAAGGAATTCCAATCAAGCGGCTAAACTGACACGGCTGTCATACATGCCGTCTGTTCGGGACTAGATGCTGCCTCCTGCCATCTCTGTGAAGCGCAGCTGGGAAGACATGACAAAGATGGTCTGGGAATATTTCCATGGCCTCGGGAGTTCCGTTGTCTGCCGGCAAAGGTCGCTTCGTGTCATCAGGGCTGAAGAAGAAGAAAAAGACAAAATGTCACCCGTAGGAGCGGATGAAGAGGAGAAGCAAGCCGGGGCTAGAAGCCTTGAAAAGCCTCCACAAAATGAAAAGATGAAAAGAATTTCAATATATGAAAAGCTGACTTTCTCCCGTCAGGCCCGAAGGGAAGTCAGAAAGCATAAAAGAAGGATGCAAATTCTCACTTGCAATGTGATAGGGATGATGGGTATACCCGGCACCCTACAAATGAAGAAGAAGAGCCGGTCGGGAATGCTGGAAGAGAAAACCCTGTGGCAAGACGAGGAAAGCCGTTGCTGAACTATTGCAAACAAAGGGCAAGCAGATTGCTGATGAAGACATCGCTACTGTCGCGGCCAGGATAGTGGCATCTACAGAAGAAGGAGTATTCACGTCTCCTCCATTTGAGTATGCCTCCAATAACACCCTCGAGGGCATCAGTAATAAAATAGCTATGGACCCCGCCATCCTTATGGCGCTCCAAAGATACCAGCAGGAGATAGAACTACTGAAGAAATAATTAAATGAAAAGACTGGGCACGTTATGACACCCGAGCAACCGGAGGCACGAGACGAGCCATCACGGGAAGGTTCCAACCCTACGGGTGCTCCTTCACCGGTTGTTCTACAATTTGCAGATCGGAGTTAGGCTACTCCTCAGCATCATCCACAGCGGCTCCAGCCATTATGGCCAATGCCTCTCCAAATGCAACAACATGCTCTATTTTCAGGGCCTTCGCTACCCCATGCTGTAGCTCCGGCCACGCCACTGATGCAGCCCACCCACCTCTGCCCTCAACTAGCAAATCCAGTTATGATGGACAAGTTGATGGTAGAGCAGATGATTGAAGCAAGGTTAGCCAAGAGGGGTGGTGATGATTACTCCCCCTTCGACATATATGAAGTGCCATATCTAGACCACCATGCTGCTAAAAGATTACCGCCAGGTGTCAATAAAGCCCCAAAATCTGACAAATTCAACAGGCAGGGCTCCCCGAAAGAGCATACTATGCACTATATAACCATCTTGGGCGACATGGCGGCGGACGAGTCATACCTTTTGAAGTTCTTGGGGTCTTCGCTACCAGGACCCGCCTTTGAATGGTATTCTAGCCTGCCAGTTGGGTCTATCAATGACTGGCCAGACATGCAACAGAAATTCGGTGAAAGATTCTACGTCATCAAGGCAGAGGTGACCGTGGCTGAGCTGTTGGCGGTCAAGCAAAGAGATAATGAAATGGCTGTAGAATATATCAAGAGATTGAGGGATCTCAGCATGAAGTGTCGGCGTCCTCCGCATCCAGAAGATGCAATACAAATATGCAAACAGAACCTAAAGAAAGAAATCTTGGAGAAAATAATTGGAATAGAAATCCAGTCTTTTGACCAATTAATTGACGTTGCCATGGAGGTTGAAGGCTTCTTCACGAGATATCCCTCCGTTTCTACTGACTCAAGTCATCAAGCCAGGCAGGTCAATAAACGGCCGATGTTGAAAGCGGTCTATGTTGTTAGCCTAAGGGTGAAAAGGCACAAATGGGTACACAATCCTTCTCACAATGAACCTGCTGGACGTTGAGAGAGGCCTCCCTCGCAGAACAAGACAAAGAAGATCTACGCCTTCCCCAAAGACAGGACTCGAGCCTTGTTCGAGTGGGCTGTCAAATTTAACAAGATCACTCTCCCAAGGTCGAAGAGGCCGAATGATGTCAAGAGAAGAGATGATCCTTGATTCTGCTCCTACCATCAAATCATTGGACATCCCAATGAAGATTGCCAAATATTCAAGGACATCATCCAAGGCTTAATAAAAAGAGGGGAGCTACAGATGGGGAAGCACAGTGTCGATCCCCCAAGCCCTCATGAAATGCCTACTCAGGGGGCATCAATCAATATAATATCCATATATCAATAGCTGCTCGAAGAAGTGCCAGAGGTTTGCAATCGGCACAGTAATGAAGACTGTGTCCTAGCGCCTGAAGAAAAACAAGGAAATTGGCAAGCAACGCTATCAAGGAAAAGAACAAGGCCGGCACCTCGCCCGGCTCCTGAGGCTCAGATTCATGGAGCCATGTACCGGCCCACTCCGCCCCCTATAGTTCCTATCTGGCATCAAATAGCCCCTCCAGCGGCTATCAAAAGGATGACTAACAATGAAAAGAAATAAACCTTAATGCAGATACATGAAGAAATCAGCTCAGCCATGGAACAGCTACAAACCATTAAAAACGGGCTAGACGAGCATGAGCTGCTCAAGAGCCAGCCTATGCAACTCAAGAAGCATCCCCCTCGAGGATGCAATGAGTCCCACCGGCTAACAAAAAGAACTAAAGAAAAGGCGAGGGTGTTCAATGCACCGAGCAACCCACTATGGGGGCAGATGCCAGCCATAAGAGGGAAGGAAAAGAAGAATACAAGGGCTAAAATAAATTATGTTGCTCTCTCCTGCAACATGCTGTCAGCCCCGTCCAACGTGACTCAAACTGCTAATGAAGAAGACGAAGAAATTTGCTTTATACCGAAGGGAGCAAATCAGGCTAAAGCTTCTGCCTCCCACCATGCTGCCGTATCTGGGAGAATATCAAGACAACCCCCGCCGGCTAATGAGGCAGCGCCATATCATATTCCTCTTCCACTTGGAGTCATAAAACCTAGAGAGCTCATCTCGAAGAAACTAGTCGTATCCGTCTATGATGTGATGCGGGACGAATGAGGGACTCGATGCCAAATGATGCGAACCTTGGACTCTATGTGACGACGTGACAAATTGGACGACGCGACCAGCGACTACACGACCATTAGAGCTACCTCGGCTTAACACTAAGAGCTCCTACGGGTATATGTCTTAAACAGAAATGCGAGCTCACTCATAGTCCCAAGCGAGGGAAATGCGGATCCACGCGGTTGAGAAACCGGCAGAGTCAAGGGTGGTCAAACTCACTTCTGTGCTCGGATCGAGTCACGGGACAGGTTCTCTCTCTCTCACAGCGGTGATTTAAAAATGATTTAACGAACTAGAATTCTAACACACTCATGCAGCGGCATATAATCATATACTAAGTAAGCAAATACCGAGGAGGAGAGATCATTACCTCCACGCTCTGGGCGTGGGGAAGACAACCCCGGCCAAGATCCGCACTCCCGGTTAGACAATTACCAAATAAATTACAGAATTGAATTTTATTGCCCACTCCATGCAGGGAGGTAAAGGGCTATAATGGGACCCGGGAGTAGCACTCTTGGGTTGACGGGCAGCGTTTTGAATCTCCCGGTTGGTGCTGGTGCGCTGCTACTTGGTGCGGACACCAGGGCGATCACGTGACACGTCGGTGAACCGACGGTGCCATACGCGGAGCTCCAAGTTGACTACATCGACTTCCCTTCAAATTGGGGACACTTTGGCTTCAAATTGGACTTTTTTTAGCATTAAATTGGGCTTGTAAGATCACATTATATGTGGGTTTTCATATTGGGCTGGTTATAGGCCTCTTACAAGGCTAATTGGCTAAGGCCCTTTACCATTCTCCTTAAGAAAGGAAAGGCCTTGGTCCATTTGGATGGATCCATAGGCCATATATGGGCTCTTCATACATGGGCCAACTAGAGGGGAATGGCCTTAAGCCATATTGGCTGGTTGGGCTTGCTTAAGCCAAGGCCTCCAAGTGGCCCATTCATAGCCCAATACGGGGGGCGCCCCCTTCCTTGTTGTATTAGGCTAGCAACTTTGAATTTTCTTCTTCCCCTCTCCATTTACCACATGGGAGGCTAGAAAGGCTGCTGGTCATATTCAAATGGCTGCCACCTCCCTCCTTTTTACAAGAAATTCAAAGTTTGGTGAACACCCATGTCCCCTTGCCCCCCCCCCCTTTCACTTTCACCACTTGGCAAGTTGTAATGGGCTCCCTCCCCTCCCCCCTTATGGTATCCCACGCATCCCCCCAGCCCTCTATAGCTCTTGTAATGCCTATTTAAAGGCTTGTACGTTGTATATGTAAAGGCTAATGATATTTTGTTGAAAGAAAATTGTTAAGAGAGTGATTCTCCCTCTTTCTCTTGCCCTTTCCCTTGGTGTGAATTTCCCAGAAATCTGGTTGTGGGCTCGACCTTCTCTTCCCATCCCCCTCTTATCATCTTGTTCTCTCCGATTTATTCTTGATACTACTACAAGATTGCAAGAATTCAGCGCTGGTTTGATGCCGTTTGGAGTTCGGGAGCACCGGCGGTGATTTTTCTCGTGGCGGCGCGCAGATCTGTCCCAGAGTGCAGTCCAGATCTGAGGGTGACTGTGTTTCGGTTTATGCAGCCCAACCACGACGTGATCAGGAGCTGGTGTCTGAAGATCAATTAAAGCATTGCAAGTCATCTTCAAGTTGCCTCTGGTTTCGTTGCATTTCAAGTCTGTGCTGTCCGTGGCGTCAATTCTCGTGAGATCGCGCAAGAAGATCTGAACAGACTCAGTCCAGATCCAGAGGCGACTTCCCACATCTGTCCCGCCTCATCCAGCCAATATCTGAGAGAGAGGTCTTCAGAGGATTTGTTCCTATGGACGTCACCAACAACCTCCCACAGACGGAGTTCCATTTCGACATCGGCAACCCTTTTTCCACCATTTATTTGTCTGTCTGTGCAGTTCTATGAACACCAAATCAGACGCTGAAAGAAATCATTGCTGCACCCAGATCTGAAAGGATCTGAATGCGCCCTCTGGAGTGAAGAAACTACGTCCAGTCACCGTCATTCTCCAACAAACGGCACCCCAATCAGACGTCGTGGCTAGGAGTTACAGTCGTCGGAAGATCGCTGTGCAGGGTGCCTGGCGTGGGCAGAACCAAGTCGACTCGCCCTCGGCGCGCTCGTTCGGCTCCAGCTCGCCTTCCTCGGCTCCGTTGCTTGCTGCCCGTCAACCCGGGACCCAGCAACCCTCAAACGCCATTTTGTAACCCTTTACCTCCCTGTGTGGAGTGGGTTTCCAGATCTGAAATTGTAAAATTAAAACATTTGTATATCGGGGTTGTTCGGAAAACGGTCGGGAATTCTTCCCCACGCCTAGACGTGGAGGTACGCGTTCATTCCATTCTCACATTGCTAATTTAGTATACATTCTATATTGCTGCGTTTGTGAGATTAGGGCCGTTAGCTTGTATCTAAATCACCGTGCTAGTGAGTTGAGAGTGCCCGTTCCGTAGCTCTGATCGAGCACCGAACGTGAATCGGTACCCTAGGCGACGGTGGTTTCTTAATCGCCGCGATCCCTACGTTTCCCTCGCAAGGGACGATCGCTGGGCTAAAGAGAGAGCGTTGTTGAGAGGCGTCTCCACCCGGAGAATACCACAGTGGCTAGCCGCCTGGCTTGCCTTAACGTGCTAGTGCTGGCCGCACTTGTGTCCGTCGTACGTCCTAGCCCAGTCGAGTCATCCGTCCCGCATCAATTTGGTATCAGAGCGTCGTTCTAAGTCTAGGGTGTCCAAAATCAAAAACAAAAGTGTCATTTAAGTCTAGGATCATCATATTTCTAAAAAAAAAGTGTTTTAAAATTGGATCCCAATAAACGGTATATCAAAAGGTGTGACACGAACATTAGGCTATGCCTACCGGGAAGGCCGCACACTTGCGCGAGTGACCTTCGGGTCGATTAACTCCGCCTCGTACCGAAAATTGGTTAGGTCTAAGTGCATCATTGTTGCATTAGTATGTGTTTGCATTAGTCGGTGTTAGCATCCGTTGGTGTCTCATGTTCAAATGGCCTTGCATATCCATTCCTAGGGTCCGTTCCCATATTTTGGCAACTATGGCCAACCCATGTCGACCCGTCCAAGGTGATAGGTCTGTGTCCGAGTACATTCGGGCATATCATAAGTATTGGTTGGAACATGGCTTGGGAGAGGAGAGCAACACGGCTGCATTTCAGTTCCGGAGAGGTTTGCGCCTTCACTTCCAGTTGGAATGTCTTATCCGCAACGCATTCTCTCTAGCGGACTCCTATACGGTCGCTCTAGTGGTCGAACCATTTGAGTCTCACTTTTCTCGATATAGTGGCTTTCGACAAGCATCCACCTCCCAGCCGCCTACACCATGGCCTTCCCCACCTCAATCGGAGAACCCCTTCCCTAGAGCTCCATTATCATCTACTTCCGATCTTCATTCGGAACCTTCTTCTTTGGAGCTACCAAAGCTCGAGCCACCCATGTTTCTTACGGGAACGCTATACATAGTTGAGCCGCTTCTTCGTTGGCTCAAGGATGGCTTGGTCCCACCTCCCTTCCCATTTATGGATCCTACCCTACCTTTGGTGTCCGTCAACTCCTCCCACACAACTTTTCGGTCTAGTCACCATGTCGATACTTTGGATGACCTTATTATGGGATTAGATTCACAATGGAAGTTGACGCACCTTTTGGCCCGAGGCTTTGACCAACCCGCTAGTCTTAGCTTCACCCATCCGGCCTTAGGATCCATTATCTCCGTGTACACCGTGGGTCAAGTCACCACGGAGGTCCTTCTATTCCTCCCTATGCCGGCCGAGCCCGATTTCATTTCTTTTATCCCGAGGGAGGAACCGTACCTTCTCTATGATATCACCATCCCAGTTACCATAACGGATGAAGGTGACTACCTACACCCTCAAGAATTTCACAATTGGGACCGAGTCATGGTGGAACCCACTTCATGGGGTCATAAATTCTTTGACCTTTTTGATCCCTTCACTAGTGAACCTCCCGAGCTATCATATTCACTCCACTTCTTCCAAGGAGTTCACCATCCCGTCCCTACCCCTCGGTCTAGTTGGCAAGCCGTACCTATGTCTAGGGGTAATGACGAGGGTAGTTTTGGATCTCTTAGTCCTTCCCCACCCAAATCCCATAGGTCGCCAATGCATGATTGGTACATCTTAGGTGTCTAGGAATCGTCCATTCCGTCAAGCATCGAGTACATCTAGTATATGCATGGCACATATTCGGGTGCCCTGGTCCACCATTGCATATGCATGGTCTACATCACCATAGGTTTGTCTAAGTTCAAGTGTGTGTGTTTGTTTCTATGGTTTGTTTTCTTTCATATGGTTTGCATTAAGTCGTGTCAATAAAAGGCCAGTCAAGCACATATAAGGAGGTAGCTGATGCATGCTACATATTCATGGATTCAAAGGGAGAGTACGTCTAGGTCAGGGTCATACCTGATTGGTTTCCTCCCGGAGACCGAAAGCCACTCTAAGTCCACGATCCCCACCCTTTCCGGGTCAAGAAACAAGTGGGTCCGAATGCGTACGATATTGAACTACCGGGTGACTATGGTGACGGTTCGACGTTCCATGTTTCAGATCTGGTAGCATATTGGAACCCGCGGTGATCCCTAGTGAGCTTTGGGCTTTCTCCTTCTATTGTGAGTGATACACCACCCGAGAGTCCACCTCTTCCAGCCTCAACGCATGCGTATAGATTGTATACTGGATGAGCAGGTGATCACCACAAGGAATGGTTCATATCCACACATCCTAGTGCGTTGGCGAGGATGCCCCACGATGACCAACACCTTGATCACATGCGGAGAATGCAAGCTTCGGGACCCTTACTCGACGGGGTCGAGTTCCTCCCACCCGGGGAGAATTGGTGCGGACACCAGGGCGATCACGTGACACGTCGGTGAACCGACGGTGCCATACGTGGAGCACCAAGTTGACTACATCGACTTCCCTTCAAATTGGGGACACTTTGGCTTCAAATTGGACTTTTTTTAGCATTAAATTGGGCTTGTAAGATCACATTATATGTGGGTTTTCATATTGGGCTGGTTATAGGCCTCTTACAAGGCTAATTGGCTAAGGCCCTTTACCATTCTCCTTAAGAAAGGAAAGGCCTTGGTCCATTTGGATGGATCCATAGGCCATATATGGGCTCTTCATACATGGGCCAACTAGAGGGGAATGGCCTTAAGCCATATTGGCTGGTTGGGCTTGCTTAAGCCAAGGCCTCCAAGTGGCCCATTCATAGCCCAATAAGGGGGGCGCCCCCTTCCTTGTTGTATTAGGCTAGCAACTTTGAATTTTCTTCTTCCCCTCTCCATTTACCACATGGGAGGCTAGAAAGGCTGCTGGTCATATTCAAATGGCTGCCACCTCCCTCCTTTTTACAAGAAATTCAAAGTTTGGTGAACACCCATGTCCCCTTGCCCCCCCCTTTCACTTTCACCACTTGGCAAGTTGTAATGGGCTCCCTCCCCTCCCCCCTTATGGTATCCCACGCATCCCCCCAGCCCTCTATAGCTCTTGTAATACCTATTTAAAGGCTTGTACGTTGTATATGTAAAGGCTAATGATATTTTGTTGAAAGAAAATTGTTAAGAGAGTGATTCTCCCTCTTTCTCTTGCCCTTTCCCTTGGTGTGAATTTCCCAGAAATCTGGTCGTGGACTCGACCTTCTCTTCCCATCCCTCTCTTATCATCTTGTTCTCTCCGATTTATCCATGATACTACTACAAGATTGCAAGAATTCAGCGCTGGTTTGATGCCGTTTGGAGTTCGGGAGCACCGGCGGTGATTTTTCTCGTGGCGGCGCGCAGATCTGTCCCAGAGTGCAGTCCAGATCTGAGGGTGACTGTGTTTCGGTTTATGCAGCCCAACCACGACGTGATCAGGAGCTGGTGTCTCAAGATCAATTAAAGCATTGCAAGTCATCTTCACATTGCCTCTGGTTTCGTTGCATTTCAAGGTCTGTGCTGTCCGTGGCGTCAATTCTCGTGAGGTCGCACAAGAAGATCTGAACAGACTCAGTCCAGATCCAGAGGCGACTTCCCACATCTGTCCCGCTTCATCCAGCCAATATCTGAGAGAGAGGTCTTCAGAGGATTTGTTCCTATGGATGTCACCAACAACCTCCCATAGAAGGAGTTCCATTTCGACATCAGCAACCCTTTTTCCACCATTTATTTGTCTGTCTATGCAGTTCTATGAACACCAAATCAGACGCTGAAAGAAATCATTGCTGCACCCAGATCTGAAAGGATCTGAATGCGCCCTCTGGAGTGAAGAAACTACGTCCAGTCACCGTCATTCTCCAATAAACGGCACCCCAATCAGACGTCGTGGCTAGGAGTTACAGTCGTCGGAAGATCGCTGCGTAGGGTGCCTGGCGTGGGCAGAACCAAGTCGACTCGCCCTCGGCGCGCTCGTTCGGCTCCAGCTCGCCTTCCTCGGCTCCGTTGCTTGCTGCCCGTCAACCCGGGACCCAGCAACCCCAAACGCCATTTTGTAACCCTTTACCTCCCTGTGTGGAGTGGGTTTCCAGATCTGAAATTGTAAAATTAAAACATTTGTATATCGGGGTTGTTCGAAAAACGGCCGGGAATTCTTCCCCACGCCTAGACGTGGAGGTACGCGTTCATTCCATTCTCACATTGCTAATTTAGTATACGTTCTATATTGCTGCATTTGTGAGATTAGGGCCGTTAGCTTGTATCTAAATCACCGTGCTAGTGAGTTGAGAGTGCCCGTTCCGTAGCTCTGATCGAGCACCGAACGCGAATCGGTACCCTAGGCGACGGTGGTTTCTTAATCGCCGCGATCCCTACGTTTCCCTCGCAAGGGACGATCGCTAGGCTAAAGAGAGAGCGCTGTTGAGAGGCGTCTCCACCCGGAGAATACCACAGTGGCTAGCCGCCTGGCTTGCCTTAACGTGCTAGTGCTGGCCGCACTTGTGTCCGTCGTACGTCCTAGCCCGGTCGAGTCATCCGTCCCGCATCACTACTTGATGCTGGCCGGACGACGCGGGCTGACGGTTGTGGGGACCACGCTATGCTCGGACAACCGATCTGGGCAGGGTGGGTCTCGTTGCGAAGGGGATACCTGGAGGAACGATCCCCATTAGGCGGTTGCACTGGTTCACCTTGTGGAAGGTGGGATGGCTCAGCTCGTCAAGTGTTGAAGCTTGCTGCCCCGGGCCAGTTCTGTAGTTTCAGAACTGTGCGACCCAGCGAGAATAAATCCTGCGATCAGATCCGACGTCGAATCGACGTGAAACTGGCACCGTCACGAAGCCCTCTCAGAGATCTACGACCATAGGCTGTTACAAGAATTTTTATGGCCTTGGATTTTTCATGGGGTATTTATGAATAGGTTGACTCCTAAACTCATATCTAACTGGGCAGATTCAGATCTGCCTGATGAAGCACATTGACCGAGGTTGAAACTTTAGATCTGAGAGTTGGGATTTTTATGGAAGATAGAGGGGGAAGTAAGAAACACGAGGATAATTGTTTTTCTGAGGGGGTTTGGGGGGGGAAATGGATTTTAGCATAGGGGTTGGTCGGATCTGGACTATGGGAAACAAAACAAGGTCCGATTTTTGGAGTGGTTTTAAGAAAAGGTAAACGGACTCCTAAAATCTTAAAAGAATTTGTGGGATGAGGGTTGGGTGGACATAAGCCCCAGTCCAAATTTCAGCTCGATCTGAAATTGGAAAGGGGATCTAATTGGTGAAGAGTTAGGCTGTTGGAACACAAGTCTGCACAGGGGCAGATTGTGTTGGTTGTGGGAATTTAAAGGGAAAGGGGGGCAAACGACGAGGAAATAACTTGAAATTTTTTGTGGGATGTGGGAACTACAAGGGGAACTCACCCTAAAATTTTCAGCCTGGTCAGATCTATGAGTTGAGAGCTAAAAGCCGACCTTTGGCTTGCTGCCCCGGGATGGACAGAACTCCGGCGACGGGCGGTGGTGGTGCAACGGCGGCTCGACGGCGGCGACGGTGGCGGTGCTGAGCTTCACACTCTAATAAGGGAGGCTTCACACCTCAGAATAGTAGCCTTCACAGCTGCAAGGGGAGGGAGAAGAGACAGAGAGGGGGCGGCCTTGGCCTTGGAGCAAATTTGCTGAATTTTCTTGTATTAATTGTGGTGAAAATAGAAAATACAAGGGTTTTATATGGAATGGGAACCCTAGGTAAATGACCAACCTTACCCTCAGATCTAGGGTTAGGGAGGGGTACATTGGGGATGCTAAATTCTATTTTTCCCCATGTGGTCAAAACAAAATAAAAAAAAATTACCTAATAGAGACAAAAGAGGGGGCGCCCCCTTTAAAGAAGGGAAATTGAATTTCTCTTCCTTGGTCCAATGGTCCAATTCCAAGGTGGACTATGGGCCAGCCCCTATGGGTCCCTAGAAGTTAGGTTGCCCAATGGGGAAGGGGGTGAGGGGGGCCCGCTGTGCCTAGGTGGTCCTTTTACAAAGAAACCCATTTATTTATCCTAATTATACTCTATTAACCCCAAATAAAACCAAATAAGCACACATTACATACCAAATAAAAACCCAATAAATACTAAAAATACTAGGACTCAAGACGGAGACTCCAGACTAACTCTAAGCCATAGGGATGCCTGTGTAGCTCGAGTGGTGCTGCGCGTTCGGTATCGATGGCTCTCCGACTCATGCTTCTCGCTCGCTCTGGTGTCCGCACAAATTCTCCCCGGGTGGGAGAAACTCGACCCTGTCGAGTAAGGGTCTGGATCGCTCTGGTAGCGCTCTAGTAGGTCCGGATCTATCCTCTGTAACTCTGCCCGGGTGATCCAAGTATCATCGGTGGCGGGTCACCCTCTCCATCGCACTAGGTAGCGCGGGTAGGATCCACTCCTGGTAATAGTCACCTGCTCATCCAGTATATGGTCTATATGCTCACGCTGCCGTGGAAATGAGGCTGGTGGTGGACACTCAGGTGTAGGGTCACACTCAAGGGGAGGAGATGGCTCAAAATGCTCACTAGGGATCACCACTGGGTTCCTATAAGCAACTAGATCTGACACAGTGAAAGTAGAGCTTATCCCATATTCCTCGGGCAAGTCCACAACATACGCATTAGATCTGACGCGTTTCAGCACTCGAAATGGACCGACACCACGGGCTTGCAATTTCTTTACAGTTCTAAAGGGAAACCGTTCAGGTCTAACCTTGATCATGACATAATCACCCTCTTGGAACTCACGGTGGTGTCTGTGGGCATCGTCTAACTCTTTGTACCGTGCATTGCTGGCCTCAATGTGACGACGGATGTCATCATGCAGACTCCTAACATGTCTAAAAAATGACTCATCAGACTTCGACACTCGTACATGAATGGGCATGGGAACAAGATCCACTGGTTGCCTAGGTCTACGACCCGTGAGAATCTCAAAAGGACTCATACCTGTAGACCTATTGACCGAATCATTATATGAAAACTCAGCTAGTGGTAACATGAGATCCCAATCCCCTATACGGTCCCTAACAAGACACCTCAAAAGGTCACTCAGACTCCTATTGATCACCTCGGTCTGACCATCTGTCTGGGGATGATATGCAGTGGACAACTTAAGGTGAGTACCTAACATATGCCACAGTGTCTTCCAAAAATAACTGGTGAACCTAACATCACGGTCAGACACTATGGTATGAGGCAACCCAAACTTACACACCACATGAGAAAGGAAAAGGCGGGCTACCCTCGAAGCATCCTAAGTCTTAGAGTAGGGAATGAAAAGGGCCATCTTCGAGAATCAATCTACTACCACATAGACCGAATCATGCTTCCTAGAGGTTCATGGCAATCCCAAAATAAAATCCATGCTAACATCATGTCACGGGGCATCGGGCACGGGGAGAGGTGTGTAGAGACCTGAGCTTTACTTCTTCATTTTGGCCGTAACACATGTACGGCACTGGGCCACAATGTGAGCAACATCTCTCTTCAAGCTCGGCTAATAGAACATGTGTTTGATAGCCTCGATAGTCTTGTTCCAACCGAAGTGGCTGGCTAGACCTCCCGCATGAAGTTCCCAGACTAAGAAGTCACGAACCGAAGTTCGGGGAACACAAAGCCTGCCTCCTCGAAAGAGGTAACCCTCCTGAAGCACATAATCACTATGATCTCTCGAGGGTCCGGCCTGGAGAGTGATAAAGATCTGACTAAAGTCAGGACAATCAACATAAGCCTCTCTCATCTTTCCTAGCCCTATAACCTCGGCACTCATGGTAGCTAGCAGACATGCACGCCAACTCAAGGCATCAGCCACCTTGTTCTCCACTCTAGCCTTGTGCTTGAGCATAAAGGTGAACTGCTAGAGGTACCCAACCCATCTGCTATGACGCGCATTGAGCTTCTTTTGGGCATGGAGGAACTTCAAAGCCTCATGGTCAGAGTACAAGACAAACTCCTGATGTAATAAGTAGTGCCTCCAATGCCTAAGAGCCTGAACAACTGCATAGAATTCTTTATCATAGGTAGAGTATCGTAGTTTCGCGTCATTCAGCTTCTCACTGAAATATGCAATTGGGTGGGTCTCCTGACTCAACACTCCTCCAATTCCTACACCCGACGCATCACATGAGACCTCAAACACCTTCGAGAAATCTGGTAATCGAAGAACCAGTGTCTGGGTCATGCGCTCCGTGATGTCCTTGAAGGCAGCAGCAGCTGCCTTCGTCCATACAAATGTGCCCTTCCTGATACAGTCCATGATCGGGGTAGTGACGGAGCTAAATCCGCGGATGAAACAATGATAGAACGTCGCAACGCCATGGAAGCTGCGGGCATCATAGATCGTGCGAGGTTCCGGCCACTCAACAATGGCCCGGACCTTCTCCGGATCAGCGGAGACCCCAGTGCTAGACACAATGAAACCCAAGAAGGTAATTGGAGAAGTCATAAAGGCACACTTCTGTGGGTTTACAAACAATTTCTCTCACCTCAAGAGTAGGCAGACCTGCCGAAGATGGTCCAAGTGGTCCCCTGTAGTGTGACTATAGATGAGAATATCATCAAAATACACTACAACAAAGACTCCAATAAAAGGTCGAAGGACCTGAGTCATGAGTCGCATGAAGGTGCTGGGGGCATTGGTTAGCCCAAAGGGCATAACCAACCACTCATATAGACCATCCTTGGTCTTAAATGCAGTCTTCCACTCATCACCTGGCATAATCCTTACCTGGTGATAGCAACTCTTAAGATCGATCTTCCAAAAGATAGTGGCACTTGCCATCATGTCAAGCATATCATCCAGGCGGGGAATAGGGAACATGTACTTCACGGTGATTTTGTTGATGGCATGACTATCAATACACATTCTCCAAGTGCCATCCTTCTTTGGGGCGAGTAACGCGGGCACAGTACACAGACTCATGCTGTCCCGAATAGATCCTCTCTGCATAAGCTCATCGACCTGCCGCTTTAGCTCGGCATGCTCAGTGGGACTCATGCGGTAGTGGGGAAGATTGGGCAATGAGGATCCCGGAATCAGGTCGATAGCAAGCTGAATATCCCGCATAGGTGGGAGTCCCTCGGGAAGCTCTTCGGGGAATATATCAGCAAACTCCTGCAGAATGGGAACAACATCGGGTGGGAGTTCACCCTCGGACTTTCGCTCTACCTCACGGACCGTGATAGCAAACATAGTGTTGGCCATGTGTATGACATGTGTACTCTATTGTTTTGATAATGTCTGACTATGTATGTTGGGCTTGTGTATAACATTCTCTTGTTTCAATGATGTTTAACTATGATTCATTAATATAGTTTGACCTGCATTTGATAGCGACAAACACTCATGCATTACAGGTCAAGCCCACACGGGCATAAAGATTGAGGCATTAGGTTGCACAAGAATCAAGGCAGAATCATGGTTTCACAGAAATCCATGTAGTCAAGGCCAATGCAACTGCTGGAGATGATGCACACATTGAAGTATCACAAGAGAAGTGTCGACTCCGTCAACCGATGTGTCGACACTGCAGCCATTACTCAACAGACCAGGAAGGACCAAGGTCGATGCTAGTAGGCCAAGGAAAACGACTAAGGTCTGTGCATGTTTTTGTTGCGGTGCAGTTAGTGCAACACTACGGTCGGTGCAACCTCTGGCTAAGCAACGCACAAAGTTTGTGCACGTTACTAGAAGGTCCGTGCACATATGAAGACAAGGTCTAAGCACGTTGATGAAGGTCCAAACATCAAGATCTGAGCATACTTCAATCAAGGTCCGTGCATACAATTCCTAAGTGCCTTCTATTCAAAGAAAGGTCAAAGGAATGTGTCAACCTGCCTCTCCCTGGAGGTCGACACCTTTGCTCTTCCTGAAAGCGTCATCAGGGCTATCTCACATAAAAGCGTCGACACTTTTCCAACAAGAGGTCAACACCTTGGCTTCTCCAGAGAAGGTTGAGGGCCGTCTCACTATGTTGTGTCGACACTTACCTCGCAGGAGGTCGACACCCTTGTACTTCCAGGAAGTGCTCTATTGGATATTCTACTAAGATGTGTTGACTCTTTTCATACAGGAGGTCGACACCCTTGTTCTTCCAGAAATCCTCAAGCCAATAAACTGTCAGATCAGTGGGCCATCCAGAGAGAGAAAAAAGGATCGTAAATCATTAAAATTAAGGATTTTGGGGTCTAGACCACGTCCCGAGGTCTGACCCTTGCTCTACCATCTTATCACTCATTTGTCTACCTTTTGGACATGGTTTTGTCAGAAATCCTGTTGGAAGAGCCACTTCTATCTGCTGTGATGTAAGTCTTCACTATCTGCCTGTCCATACTATCTGCTACTGGAAATAGGACACTCCGCAGTCTGCCACCATCTTACTGTCAACCAATGGACTGTCCAACTAGCCATTGTATGCAGAAGAGTACATTTGAGCAGAATGAGAAGACTGCATATCTGAGAGAGAGTTATTGTAAATATCTGATGTTGTCTAAAGGGAGATCTGGTCTGCTCCTTCACACTGTCTGCCATCGCACTTATCCTTGTACTTAAAGCTGCGACCAGCCAATAGGAAGATCACAGCAAGCAGCGCATTAAATGTTATGGGACTTGGTCACCTTCCTCTTATTGATTATCACCATCACACATGGCATTCGCTCTAGAAGACGTTCTAGCTCTCACCTTCTGGCCCACACTTCAAGGAAGCTTTGGAGGGAATCCTTCGTTGATCCACTGGTCCAAAGGAAGACTTCTTGGCGTGCAATATTCCCAGGCTTTCTCAACTGGTCTTCTTATTTATACCAAGCTTCCTCAACTGAAGAAGAAGCTGATGCTGCCGTCCATAAAGTGCCACACCCTAGACCAATCTACGAAGAATATTCCTAAGTAGCGTGAGAGCAGCCCCAGCACCTATTGGACTTAGTCCAGTGCTGTGAGAGGAGAAGAAGAAGAAGAAGAGAGAGCAGCCTTGAGAGAGAAGAAAAATCTTGCAGTCTACCGGTGCTTGAAGAAAAGGATCTTTGGATCCAATCTTATAGCAGCACTCACCAGTTCTGATGTCTTGATCCATTCCTTCAGCTGGTGTCTACATTGTCTCTATTGACTCACCACTGCACTTGCAGTATTCAGTTTCTATTTGTTACGGTTCGTCTATCACCAATACATCTAGCTTCTCTGATCCCCTATTTAGGGACCGAGTTCCTTCTGTGGTTTCAGAGAAAGAGAGGATCAGATCCTCTGGGTGGTTCAAGCTGTTAGTCAGCAGAAAGCAAGTTGTGTTGCTCATCTGTGTAAGCAAGCTGTGTTGCTCAGCGGATTAAGCTGTGTGTCAGCTGGAAAGCCTCACCGAGTTTGGTGAGGGGTGGACGTAGGTTGTGGGCTAACAACCGAATCACCTTAAAATCCTTGTGTTGTGGTTTGTGTACATTGTGAGCTTGTTCCATATCCTCTATGCCTATTTCACAGGTTCGTGTGCTCCTAATCTTGGTTATCTCATTTGCACACTCAAGCACTCTTATTTGCTCCCTTTGTTTCATCTATGCTTTAATTGGCCTTAGCACTTTGACTATATTATTTGGGTGGTCTGCTGAAACCTAGCATACATGCGTCAAGGTAAAAGTCCTGTTAAGAGATTCCCTTGCTTAGACTCGCATACACCTTGGTTGATCACCACTACATTCACACACATATGCACTCTGAGTTATCAACATTGCATACACACACTCATGCTTGTTGCAAGCCATATCATGTTCTAGTGTTGTGCTTCATGATCCCTGCACTCCAAGGCTTATACCTCTCAAAGATCACAAATGTGTTTAAAGAAGTGTCGACCTCTCTTCAGTAAAGAGTCGACCTGTGTTGCCTTGATCTGTTAGAGGTGTTGACCTCACTGCCCTGAAGAGCAGACCCCAGCTTACTTCATAGCTGGATCCTATTGAAGAAGTGTCGACATGCCCGCTGGGAGTGTCGACCTGTCTGAACTGGGCATTGGGTTTAACGTTATTACTTGTTCCATTCCTATCTATTCCGTAGCACTGTGTGCTTATGTGATTCATTTACCTTATAGGAGTGGTCTATGTTTTTAGGAGTCAAGATTTAAATAGGCCAAAGTTATTAATAGGATCTATTCAACCCCCCTTCTAGATCCGATTGCACTCCGTGGGACCTAACACACTGGACTCCCCTTACTAGCCTCCCGCTCCATCTCTCGGGAGCTAATCAACATCAACCTCCTAGACGGGGGCTCACCTATGCCAGATGTAACGGTCATGGCCCGAGCTGGGGATGGGGTACTGGAACCAGGGACGGACGGCTCCGGAATACTAGGACCAGTAGGACCCCTAACTGAAGGACTCTTGGGCTGAGAGGGGTGGAGGGTAATCCGTTGGCCACCATGGTCGAAGGTACAGGTGTTCGACCGACCATGGAGCGTGGCATCCCGATCAAACAACCACGGCCTACCAAGAATAATACTGCCCACCTCCATGGGGAGGACATCACACCAGATCTCATCACGGTAGGCATGGAACTGCAGTGAGACCAGACACCGCAACCTGATCGGAATGGAGGTGGAATCCACCCATGATACTCGATAAGGGCAAGGATGGTCCACGGGAGTAAGACCAAGACGAGAAACAGTGCCCGTGGAGATTGCATTGATACAACTCCCACTATCGATAATCACCTTACAAACTTTCCCGCCTAGCCTACAGTATGTATGAAAGATAGTGGTCCAACGCCAATCATCACTGGCCTGTGGCTGGGTGAGAATACACCTGACGACCCCCAACTGGGCATCGTCTGGATGCTGAGCATCTTGGCCATCATCTTCATTCTCAAACAACTCGTCAGCTAATTCATGTTCCGCCTCATAGCTGACTGACACAAGCTCTGAAGATGAGGCGCACCCAACCTGTGTGTCCCCAATGACTAGAGATTGACGAGTGGGACACTGGTTTGTAAAGTGGCCAACCCCATTACAGTGAAAACACTACTGCCGTGATCCACTAGGCTCCCCGATCAAAGGTCCCCTGCCCTTATCCTCCCGATGGACAAGAGGTGTAGGCAACAAGGGATGGGCAAGAGATGCGGGTACCGGTGGACGGACAATGGGTGCAGGTTGTTGGGGTCAAGGAGGAAGATCCCTCAGTGGGGGAGGGCGAGGCATTGGAGCGAATAGCTCCGGACGGGGGGGCTCCTGTGGTCGGGCCATGGGGGCCCTCTGATATGTGCCTGAAGAGCTGCGGGGCTCGACACTACGAAGAGGTAAGGGGCTCAACCGTTGGGTAGGCTCGAACTCTGTAACACCCCGGATTTTTTGGATATTTTTCGGATCATTTTGATAGGTCCCGGAGTGTGTTTTGTCCTTTACGCGTGTTTTTCCCTGACGTGCCTTCGGAACACTGTGCAAGGTGAACCGTGGCGTTCTCTGACCCTGGGACCTGACCAACGCGTTGTGCTCTTCTCGAGGATCGTGGAGGTAATTTTTCTTAATTTTTTGAATTTTTGAAATTTTGGTGTTTTTCTATATATTTTAACCCCTTTTTCTCTCTCCCCCCATCTCTCATTCTCTCACTCTTTCCCTCTCTCTTCTCACTCACGTTCTCTCCTCTCCCCCTCTCTTCTCTCCGGGCGGCCGACGGAGATGGACGAGGGCGAGGTGGCGATGCTTGTGGGGCGAGGAGGGGCGTGGACGGGGCGAGGATCGAGGCGTGGTGGCAAGGTGAAGCCGGTTCATGAGCGTGGGATGCCGGCGGGGTTTCGTGACGTTTTCTTCGTGGATCGGCGTCCACGACGCGTCAAATCTTCGATGCAGGTAGGGAGATGGACCCTCAGCTCGTGTATTTCATTTCCCGCAGATTTGGTAGCCCGAGGCGAGCCGAGTGGGTTTATTTCCACGCCGGGGTAAAAATGCATGATTTTGGGGTGTGAGCCCGATCTAGAGTTTTGATTGTGTTTTTGGGGTTCAAATGGGTCCTCTCGGTGCTAGAGAGGTTGGGGACTAGTTTCCCCTTGTTTTCCCCTTCACGTGGGCGTGAACGGGACGTGGAATGGGGTTTTCTGCGTGATTCGCCGGTTTCGGGTTTGGGGTGCCTTAGCGGTCCTTCCAGCAACCGCTAGGGTGCTAGCAGTCAGGTGGAGACCGCTAGCCTCCCGTGTATGTCGATTCGGACCTTGCGGTCGCGTAATAGACTGCTAGGGTCCTTAGCGGTCCAGTAGGAGGCCGCTAGGCTCTGCTTTGCAGTCCATGGGTAGACCGCTAGGGGTCCGTGAGTTCCAGAGTGCTTAGCAGTCCAGCGGTAGACCGCTAGCCGTTCCATAGCGGTCCAGGGGTAGACCGCTAGGCTTCCTGGTGGTCTAGAGATAGACTGCTAGGCGATTTTTCATACTCGCAACGTCTGTTTTGCATTGTGTTGGTCTCCGGTCGACCCGGTTGTGACCCAGTGGTTGACTATCGGCTTCGTGAGTGTCTCGGACACCCCGTGGGTTCCGTGTCCGTATGTCTGGGGTGTCGGAAGGTCTCGTGTTACCTCGATTAGCATGTCCATGTGTTCAGGGGTCTGGTGACCCTGTGTGTGTGTTCCGGGCTTTGTGTTATGCTTGATCGGATAGCCGTGTGTCGGCATGAGTGCGGTGGGGCTTCCCCGCACATTGTGAGTTCTTCCGGAAAGTAGTTTCTGAGCGGGCCGTGCGTAAGGCCTTGGACTGCGAGTCCAGTCATCCAGCCTGGGGATGGAGGTCTCCTGCTTTTCCCTGGGATGGGGAATCGGCTTGGCGGCTTGCGAACTACCTTGGGAACCATGCTTCTGTGTTTTTCGGGCGTGCCAGACTTGTGGACGTGGATTTATTTATTTATTTATTTATTTGTTTTATTTATTGATTTATTGATTTATTGGCGTGCCAGTCACATGTGTGACGATTTTTATTGTGCGCTCGATCTGACTTGGTCAGTCGATTGTGAGTGATCGTGTCTGGACTAGAAGTCCGTCATACCCTGAACGCTATGACGTTAATTACGTCCTCCCTAAGGAAGACAACCCTTGATTAAACGCCAAAAATAGGAGGCCTCGAGAGGCGAACATATATTCATGTGTGCAAATGGAACTTCATACCGGAGCCAGGAAGGCGGGCAAGATAATAGCATCAACCATGGAAACAGATGATATCCTTAAGTCAGCGGTTCAAAACCCGGGGTTAAGGGGGGAAGGAGGATCTCAATCATAGGTAGCCTGAGCCGCGACCGTGATGAGGTTTAAAACATCGATCAGTATTTCGACAGCATTTCCCCTTAATCTGGATTATGCCCAAGGGGAAATAGGCTATCACCCACGGAGTGCCGGGATGAAAGCCAAGAGAGAGAAATGTTGAACTTCCCGAATCGCATATCTGCCATGGGGCAATGTTTGATATTCCCTGTAGAAGCCGGTGGAACTCATGCAGTGGCAGAGCCCTCCCGAGCTAAAGGGGTTATTCACGAACCCGATGCGGGACGACGGAAAGTGAGCGAACGCTCAAGGTTGCGCCCTCGCACGCGGATCGACCTGCGCGGTCAGGTCGCGGGGATCGACCTGTCCGGTCAGGTCGCGGGGGTCAAGGGGGCAGCGCCCCTTGCGGGGGTTTTCGGGGGCAGCGCCCCCGGAACAAAATTTGGATTGAAGACTCAGTAGTAAAACTTGGGCATGTTATCGGTGCAATTCAAGTGTGCATAGGTTCCCGACGCGAAGGCAAGGAAGCCGAGAGGTTCCCGGCACAGGCTTCTCGGCGCAAGGGCCAGATGGCCATAGCTATGGGCTTCTCGGCGCGCAAGAGGCCAAAAGGGGGGTTCTCGGCGCGGGGGAGAAAGCCAATGGGGCTTCTCGGCGCGCAGAAAAGAAAGCCAGGGAGGCTCTCGGCGTGAGCTTCCCGGCGCGCTGACAAGAGGGCCAAGGGGGGGGCTCTCGGCGCGAGGGTCCCCGGCGCGCTCAGGGCCGCGCCGAGAGCTATGGCGCCGAGAGAATGTTGATGTTCTGGCGCCGTAAGGACCCGTAGGGGGTTCCGGTGGCTCTATTTTGGGTTTCTTGGCGATTCAAGACACTGTGAAGTCAAAGTGGATCAGTTCATCAAATCTGAGCTGGATTAGATTTGGACTTTACAGAAGCATCAGGATAGAAGAGGGATTTAGGAAGACTAGGGTCGAGGGAAACCCCGTCACCATTATCATGCAGAGCCCGAGGGACAACCTGATGCCGACTTTCGTCTCCTGAGAGAATTTTGGCAGCACCTCCCCTGGATTTAGCATCTGCCAGGGGATGATATAGGCTGACATCCACAGAGTGCTGGGATGAAAGCCGAAAAGCAAGGGAGCACTAAGGCTCAAGGAGACTGTACATGTCTCTATCATCAATCACTATTCCCCGTCTCGGAGGTCGATGAGAGGGCTCTCAGCGTGGTTTCTGTTGGCCAGGAGAGGAAGATCTCGGCCAGGGCAAAAATGGGCTTCTCGGCGTGGTTTTATTGGTTGGCCAAGGGGGTCTCGGCGTGGGTTTTATTGGCTTGAAGAGGGTCTCGGCCAGGGGTTCTGTTGGCCATGAGAGGAAGGTCTCGGCCAGGGATTTGATTGGCCAAAGGAAGGGGGGCTCTCGGCGCGCTATTAATTGGCCAAAGGGGGGCTCTCGGCGCAAGGCTTCCCGGCGCGCTCCGGGGCGCGCCGGGAGCCTGGCGCCGGGAGCTTGGTGCCGGGAGGCTCACGTGAAGGGTATGAAATGGTGGCTCACGTGGAAGGGTCTGAAATGATGTTTTTGTCGTTTAGCAGGAGAGGAAGGCCTCTCGGCAGAAGGGTTCTCGGCGGGGAATTTAGCACGCCGAGAAGGCTGAAATGCTACGAGCTTTCAGGGTTTCAGAGCTCGATAACGATGCTCTATTTGGGGGTTTTCTTGAGATTTCTGGCTCAGGTTAAGGCAAGATCTGGAGCACAGAAAAGGGGGGCTTTCATAGGTGCTTCTGTTAGAAGGATTCCAAGGGAATTGTAAGGCAGGATCAGTAGGGGGAATCGAGATCATCGTCCAGATCCTGTGAGGGTTTTATCTGTTTGCCGTCAGCCGTCTGGGGGATCAAGAGATGACTGTCTCTGATCCCCTGGACGAACCCAATGGCATTGAAAACCGACGACGGAGGGACTTTCAGCACCGAGACTCCAGGCCCTAAGCATTCAAGGCTTAGAATGGAGGACCTAGGGATCGATATTGTCGTTTATCAGAGCTCGGCAGTTCAGGGAACCAAGAGATTGATGTCTCTGGTTCCTGAACTGTATGAAGGGCTCGAGGGGAAACTCGAACTATATGGGGAGAATCTGCCATTGAGACAGGAGGGGAGAAGGAAATAGAGCCCAATCATCCATTAGATAGGGGTGGGGGTCCTATCCTCATCCCTCTTCGAGGAACAGAGTCGTAGAAAGATCCTGAAACCGAGAGCGTCTAAACTATCGGAAATTCCTGATGAAAGATATACATAGAAAGATATAGAGCAGATATATCAATCAATCGACACCCAAATGGGCCATGGTAGTATTTCATTTCATAACATCATTCCAACACCGACCACAAGGAGGGAGTGAGGGAAAGGGAGATGAATATACATCGGGATATCCCGGTTACATCCAAAACTAAAGATCGAGATAAACTCGGCGGGATTACACGAAGAAGAAAAGAAAACCATGGGGGAGGGTGGAGCATTGACTCCTCTCCCTCCCCGGAGCAGCCCACCTGGAGCCTTCCCTTCTTCCTTCTCTTCAGATCTTCTCTTTGCTTCTTCGATCGCCTTTTCCTCGGGCTCTCTCTTTCTCTTTTTTGGGTTTCTGGATATCCTCTCGATATCTCCTTTTTTTTTCTTCTTCTAACGCCGCCCCTTTCTTTTTTTCTTTGGCCGTTGATCCCCCTTTCTGTTCGGCCCCGATCCCCCTCTGGTTTCATCGAGCTGGAGGGTTATATATAGGGGGTGTCAAACCCTATTCTTATCGGCGCGCTTCCTTCGTCCTTTGATCCTGAGTCTCGGCGCGCCCTAGGTTGTGGAGGTATCGACGTATGTGGCTTCTACCTGGGCCTTGGGCCTTCTTCGGTCCACGAACCAATCGGCGCCGATGCTTTCGACGTGGGCTTCTCCTTCGTTTCCCTTTATCCCTGGGAAAATAAGAGATATAAGATGAAAATATGTTAGCATTAATATTTATATCACTTGTGTTATCATTTTATTATTATTCTATTATTATCGCTATATATTTTCTCTTTTTTTTATTATTATTGTTATTATTTATTTTCTTTTCCTCTTTTCTCTCATTTATTATTATATATACGTATATATTTTATGTGTCAACAGCCGTGTGTGTGGCCTATGGACTGTGAGTCCAATTACCCAGCCTGGGGCTGGAGGTTTCTTAGTTCCCTTTTTGAGGGAATGGTCTCAGTAGTTGTGAACTACCACGTGAGACATCGTGCCGAGGTTTCTGACCCTAGGGCTAGGGCAGATTGACGGCGTGGAGCCGTTGCGTACGACGGTCTTGACCCCGAGTCTTATCACTCAAGGACCGTTGGATTTAGTGAGTCTAGAGAACTATCCAGAGTCTAGTGGCTCGGCGCCACTTGGTTGTTCTTGACTTTCGCGCAGGGTGCGTGCATGGTTCTCTGAGTTTTCTCCTCAGAGAGTGGTCACATCAGTGACTCCCCGCTAGTCGTAGCCTTCCGACACGGTTGTGGTCCCACCAGGGAGTGGTGGCAAGGCTACCCCGAGAGATAATTTTTAGACTGGTTACCGTAGGGCCCCACGTTTGATGCCGGAGTCCAGCTGAGGGGAAAACCAGTCAGAGGGCCTGACCTAGGATGTACTGTCTATGTGTGCACATGTGGTCGGGGGCAGCGGACCCGCACTGAAGAGCGCGACCCCGACCAGTCCTTTTTTTGTGGTTACTGTGCGTTGTCTCTATCTCTGCCTGGGGCGTCGCAGAGAGACACCTGAGGCTGTGGACTAAGTCGTCAGTGGACATATCAGGCCTTGCTTCTGGTGGGCAGGTACTCCTATCACGTGAGGCGTGGTTCCCCCGACTTTTTCAGGGAGTATTCCCGAGGTAGTGGTCTAGGGTTTCCGGTGAGCGTCAACGAGGGTTTTCCCTAGACGGTGTTAGGTCGACGACTGTGAGGTCATGATTGTTTCTTCTGGCGGAGTAGCCATAGGTTCTCTCATTAGTTTGATATTTCTCCGACTGTGAGATCGGGGCGTGTTTTCCTGGTACAGTAGGAGTAGCTGTAGTGCCAAGTTTTGACCGTCCACCAGTTCGTTGTTCCTATTGTAGTTGTAGCTATTTTTCCTTTCCGCTACCACCGTTGTTCTAGGATGGGGTTCCGCGAGATCCCTACTAATCTAGTGACAGGAGGCTCACCCCTGCTTTTTAGGTGCGGCGGTTCTTCCTCGAGGTTCGAGGGTGCTGTTCGGAGGTTCTTAGTTGCCAACTCGCCGGGCCGAGTGTTCACTCTATGTTGGGTACGTTTCCTGCCTTGGACTGTACTTTCTGTTGGACTGGACTTTGTTGTTGTAGTTGTTTATTTATTTCTGTTAATTGTTGAATTGTCCTACTTTATTTTCAATTTCTTTGTACCTCCACACTCCTTTTAGCCCTCCCGGCTCGTGGGCGGCGGGCCAGGATTCGAATGGTATCGGGTTCTTCCTGGTATCCATATCTTGGGTCGTTACAGTTGGTATCAGAGCAGTGGTTGTGGACGTACAAAGGAATTTGAGATATTGCAGTGATCAGAGTCCATAAGGTCCAGTACAGTTGGCATAGGGTTTCGTGCATATTTTCCGCTTGATTTCTCGCTTAAGAGCTTGAGTGCGTTGCGTGGCGCTATGAAGGCGGTTGTCGTTCTCGTTGGAGTGCCAGTGTGGGGCCCAAGGGAGGTAATAGAGAGATTTCTTCCCGACGGGTTGTGACCCCGGTCGTGCGGCGTTGAGCAGAGGTTGCCGACAGGTGCACTATTACGGTGCTGTGTTCGAGGATTTTGCAGCAAGGTCAGGTGGCCGGCGAGGACTGTTCATGGTTAAGTGGCCGTGAGCGTGCTCTGAGGGAGCTGTTGTTGAGTCTGGCCACTCTAGCTTGAGATTTATCCAACCCTTGAGGTGTTAAGGTCATGGTTTGAGGTGGCAGAGCGGGTGCTCTGATCGAGAAGTGTGCTCGGGTGAGCTGATGATCTTCTCGGTGAGCTGCTGATTCGTCGAGCCTGATGTTCTTGTCGTGGTCTGTGGCATCATAAATGATGTGTTGGTCCCGACTGTTTTACGGATTTCTAGGCAGGATTGGGTGGAGTTGTCCCAGTGAGTTCTTGCTCCTGCGCTCTTGCGTGCGAATGGGTTGTGTTCACCAAGATTTGGCTTGAGTTGTGAAGGTTCCGCGGTGAGTTTCGGGACTCGAGGATGAGCGTTGGCGGTTTCTGATTATGGCTCGTGTTGTAGGTCTTTGCGTGCCGTGTTGTAGTTCGAGGAATTGCAGTGGTGGTGCATCGAGAGATGCTGTGATCGAGGTCCGGCGTGACACTCGCCGAGTGTGTCGGAGGCACTGACTTGATGAGGTAATAGTTTTCTCAGTGTTGGAAGGTGTTGTTCCCAGTGTGTGTAAGGTTTGAGGTCAGGTCGAGTGTGGAGACCTTCCGTTGGTCGAAAGTGTATTGAGTTTTTCCTTGGTTGGAGAGGATCGCGTTTGGCTAAGGTTCGTCGTCTTGCATCGTGTGTTCGGGTTGGTTGGCCTCTGTGTGCCATGGAGTCCGTGCGAGACATGTTCCCTGCTTTGGCAAGGTGGTTGCCTGTGAGAAGCATTGCCCGTTCCCTTGGTGTGTTAAGGTGTTGGCGCTATTTCGAAAGGATGCATGCCAGTTGGGCGGTGCTCGTGAGGTTTTACGGCTGGTGTCGTGATTTTTCGATTCGTTGCGGATTGGAGCCTGCAGAGTTACAGAGGATTTCCAGATTAAGAGGGAGAATCTGTGCTTGGGGTTTGAAGTAAGGGAGCTTCCCTCACCCTATTTTTTGAAGTTGGCCAGTCGAGTTGTGGATTGTTGGGATGGCGAGTCCCGAGTGGTCGTGTTTGGCTGTGCACATGGATCAGAGTGCGCAGTGGAAGCCTGGTGGGCCGATAACCCACAGGTTCAGGATCGTAGCGTTGGGTGCTACGGGTGGATTCCTGAGGTTGTGTTGAGCATTGGAGGATTGGTTCCTCTGTGTGAGACGTGTTGTTCCCGTGCCGTTGCTTGAGGTATTGTGGTTCTTGGCACTGGCAGGATGGAGTGTTCGGGAAAATGTGGCAAGTGTGCCGCATGAGTACCATGTTCATGTGATAATAGTCGTGTCAGGCGTCGGCGTTAGACCCGGATGGGGTTGTTGAGGATGTCGCCTGATGGAGGTCGAGGACGTGTTGGTCAGAGTCGGTGGCTTGGTGCCCGACTTGTGTTGCAAGTCGTGTCCTCGGATGAGATTATGTTTTGGAGAAGTGATCTCTGATAGATTATGGGTCCAAGTTGGTAGCTATGAGCGGCTAGTGAGCCTAATAGTGTGATCGACCACAGTAGCGTCTGTAGGTTATGGTCGTGTCGGATTGTGATGGACGGGACCCAACTGTGATGTAAATCTGTGTCGTTTGAAGACCTGTGTGCATTGGTCATGGTGTTGACGACTAGGTTGCTGTAATATTAGATGGCACTTTCCTCCCCTAGAGACGTGTGCCATGAATTGTTCCGGTGGTGTCCCGTGGCTCTGTGGTGCGGACGGAATTGGGATTGGTAGGTGTCCACTTGGATAAGTTGAGATAGGATTCGATGAGTCGGGACGGAAGAGTGACGCCTGTGGTTGAAGGTCCTTGATTGGATGTTGGCGTTGGAATGGTTATCCCTAGTCTGGTGACCAGCATTGGAGGATTTCCTTGTAAGTCTGAGTCGAGTGAGGTGATGACCAATGACTCATGAGTCTTGTTTTTGGTTTCATCGTGCTCCCCTATAAGGGTTGAGTTGGCGCGATGATCAGGTTCAGATGTGGTGTCCGAGAGGAGTTCAGCTTGAGATGTACGTGGTAATTGTCTGTGTGTGAGTCAGCGGATGGCCCATCGAGGTTTGTAACGTGTTGTCAATTCTGGTGAAGAACCAGGAAAGGTGGAAGAAGTTGAGCAAGAGGAGGGTTTCCATTGACGAGCAGTTGGTGATCGGCTTGTGGTCTTTCACAGACAGAAGATGTTGTTGGTTGTGCATCGTAAACGGTGAAAGTCGTGTATCTGTGAAGCCTTTTTGGTGTGCCTTCCGGATGAGATCTGGGTTTTGTTGAAGTTTGTCTTCTGGCAGAGTTGGTCCGGTGCTATTGTGAGCACTTGGCTTGACAGGTGTGAGCCGGTGGAGACTCTGTATTGGTTGCTCTCTGGAGCAGGGTGTGAAACCTGTCAGCTGGTTGTGAAGCTGATGTGTGAATTGTCCGCCGACCATAGGATGGATCGGTAGCTGTTTCTCGTGACGAGGACTGTCTCCTCGGTGAGCGAGATTATGGTAGCGGTGCCATAATTGGTTTTTCCTTGTGACTGAGGTGATGCCGGACTATGTCCTTTAGTGTATGCCTGCTCTGATGGCCGGTGTGCGCGGCATGCGGAGTGAGGTGTCGTTCGTGATAGCAGTCTGGCTGTGTCCCTCAGGATAGGAGCTTTCGTGAGAATTGAGGTCTTTCTGTGCTGGGGCTCTGACAGCGTTGTCAGTTGGTTTGGTGTTCTTCCCCTGCGACTTGGTGCTAGTCCTGAATTTCGAAGATGAAATTCTTATAAGGGGGGGAGGCTGTAACACCCTGGATTTTTCGGATCATTTTCATGGGTCCCGGAGTGTGTTTTGTACTTTACGCGTGTTTTTCCCTAACGTGCCTTCGGAACACTCTGCAGGGTGAACCGTGGCGTTCTCCGACCCCGGAACGTGACCAGCGCGT
This sequence comes from Amorphophallus konjac, assembly GCA_022559845.1. Lineage (NCBI taxonomy): Eukaryota > Viridiplantae > Streptophyta > Magnoliopsida > Alismatales > Araceae > Amorphophallus > Amorphophallus konjac. The sequence continues at coordinate 117,079,903 of CM040125.1, read as the reverse complement.
TGTGCTTTTCCCGAGGATTGCGGAGGTAATTTTTCTTAATTTTCTTAATTTTTGGAATTTGGGGATTTTTCTGTATATTTTAACCCCTTTTTCTCTCTCTCCCCATCTCTCATTCTCTCACTCTTTCCCTCTCTCTTCTCTCTCACGTTCTCTCCTCTCCCCCTCTCTTCTCTCCGGGTGGCCGACGGAGAGGGATGAGGGTGAGGTGGCGGTGCTCATGGGGCGAGGAGCGGCGTGGACGGGGCGAGGATCGAGGCGTGGTGGCGAGGTGAAGCCGGTTCATGAGCGTGGGATGCCGGCGGGGTTTCGTGGCATTTTCTTCGTGGATCGGCATCCACGACGCGTCAAATCTTCAGTGGAGGTAGGGAGATGGACCCTCAGCTCGTGTATTTCATTTCCCGCAGATTTGGTGGCCCGAGGCGAGCCGAGTGGGTTTATTTTTGCACCGGGGTAAAAATACATGATTTTTGGGTGTGAGCCCGATCTAGAGTTTTGATTGCATTTTTGGGGTTCAAATGGGTCCTCTCGATGCTAGATAGGTTGGGGACTAGTTTCCTTTTGTTTTCCCCTTCACGTGGGCGTGAACGGGATGTGGAATGGGGTTTTCTACGTGATTCGCCGGTTTCGGGTTCGGGGCGCCTTAGCGGTCCTTCCAGCGACCGCTAGGGTGCTAGCGGTCAGGTGGAGACCGCTAGCGTCCCGTGTATGTCGGTTCGGACCTTGTGGTCCCGCGATAGACCGCTAGGGTCTTTAGCGGTCCAGTAGGAGGCCGCTAGGCTCTGCTTTACAGTCCATGGGTAGACCGCTAGGGGTCCGTGAGTTCCAGAGTGCTTAGCGGTCCAGTGGTAGACCGCTAGCCTTTCCTTAGCAGTCCAGGGGTAGACCACTAGGCTTCCTGGCGGTCCAGAGGTAGACCGCTAGGTGATTTTTCGTGCTCGCAACGTCTATTTCGCATTGTGTTGGTCTCTGGTCGACCCAGTTGTGACCCAATGGTCGACTATCGGCTTCATGAGTGTCCCGGACACCCCGTGGGTTCCGTGTCCATGTGTCTGGGGTGTCGGGTGGTCCCGTGTTACCTTGATTAGCATGCCCGTGTGTTCAGGGGTCTGGTGACCCGGTGTCTGTGTTCCGGGCTTTGTGTTACGCTTGATCGGGTCATCGTGTGTCATCATGAGTGCGGTGCGGCTTCCCCGCACATTGTGAGATCTTCCGGAAAGTACTTTTTGAGCGGGCCGTGTGTATGGCCATGGACTACAAGTCCAGTCATCCAGCCTGGGGCTGGAGGTCTCCTGCTTTTCCCTGGGATGGGAAATCGGCTTGGCGGCTTGCGAACTACCTTGGGAACCGTGCTTCTATGTTTTCCGCGTGGGCCGTGTGTGTGGCATGTGGACTGTGAGTCCAATTACCCAGCCTGGGGCTGAAGGGTTTCTTAGTTCCCTTTTTCAAGGAATGGTCTCAACAGTTGTGAACTGCCTCGATAGACATCGTGCCGAGGTTTCTGACCCTAGGGCTAGAGCAGATTGATGGCGTGGAGCCGTTGCGTACGACGGTCTTGACCCCGAGTCTTGTGACTCAAGGACCATTGGATTTAGTGAGTCTAGAGGATTGTCCAGAGTCTAGTGGCTCGGTGCCACTTGGTTCTTCTCGACTTTCGTGCAAGGTGCGTGCGTGGTTCTCAGAGTTTTCTCCTCGGAGAGTGGTCACATCAGTGACTCCCCACTAGTCGTAGCCTTCCGACACACGTGTGGTCTCACCAGGCAGTGCTGGCGAGGCTACCCTGAGAGACAGCTTTTAGACTGGTTACCGTAGGGCCCCACGTTTGACGCCAGAGTCCGACTGAGGGGAAAACCAGTCAGAGGGCCTAACCTAGGACCTACGGTCTGTGTGTGCACACGTGGTCGGGTGCAGCGGACCCGCGCAGACGAGCGCGACCCCGACCAGTCCTTGTTCTGTGGTTACCATGATGTGTCTTTGTCTCCGCCTGGGGCATCGCAGAGAGACACCTGAGGCTGTGGACTAAGTCGTCAGTGGACGCATCCGACCTTGCTTCTGGTGGGCAGGTACTCCTATCACGTGAGACGTGACTCTCCTATTTTTTGGGTTTCATTTTTCGTCTGTGAGACGTGGTTCCCCTGACTGTTTCAGGGAGTGTTCCCGAGGTAGAGGTCTAGGGTTTCGGTGAGCGTCACTGAGGGCTTTCCCTAGACGGTGTTAGGTCCATGACTGTGAGGTCGTGATCGTTTCTTCTGGCGACGTAGCCAGAGGTTCTCTCGTTAGTTCGGTAGTTCCCCGACTGTGAGATCGGGGCATGTTTTCTGGTACAGTAGGAGTAGCTGTAGTGCCGAGTTTTGACCGGCCACCGGTTCGCGGTTCCTGCTGTAGTTGTAGCTATTTTTCCTTTCTGCTACCACCGTTGTTCTCGGTTGGGGTTCCGCGGGATCCCTACTAAGCCAGTGACAGGAGGCTCACCCCTGCTTTTCAAGTGCGATTGTTCTTCCTCGAGGTTCGAGGGTGCTGTTCGGAGGTTCTTAGTTGCCTGCTCGCCGGGTCGAGTGTTCACTCGGTGTTGGGTACATTTCCTATCTTGCACTGTACTTTCTGTTAGACTGGACTCTATTATTGTAGTTGTTTATTTATTTCTGTTAATTTTTGAATTGTCCTACTTTATTTCCTATTTCTTTGTACCTCCACACTCCTTTTAGCCCTTCCGAGCCCTCCTGGCTTGTGGGCGACGGGCCAGGATTCAAATGGTATCGGGTTCTTCCCGGTATCCGTATCTTGGGTCGTTACGAACTCGGCCTTGAATTGCTCTAATTCGAGAGCAACCTGATACGCTTGTTCCAAAGTGGCCACATTGTGGTGGAAAAGTTCATATTGATAGTGTGGCCGCAGACCTCTTCGAAAGCGTGAGATGGTCATGGTGCTCTCTTCCGTAACTCCACACCGCAAGTAATACTTATCAAACTCAGTGGCATACTCAGTCACGGATCGATTTCCTTGGGTGCGACTCTGCCATTTGTCTATCAGACACTGGCGATATGTAGCAGGAAGGTACTTCTGCCTCAATTTGGTATTCATATCATCCCAAGTACCAATCTGGGGTTGGTGTCGCTGCATCAACAGGCTCTCCACATTAGTCCAATAGGTTTGTGCCTGCCCTTGCAACTTCATCTTTGCATAGCGAACTCTTTGGTGGTCCGTCATCTCAAACCACTCGAAGTACTGATCCATGCCGGCCTCCCAATCTAGATAGACCTTTGGGTCCAAGGACCCGTCAAAAAGGGGAGGGTCCGTACGCACGTTCCTAAGAACGCGGTCGTCGTCATCGTAATCATTCCATCGTTGGGCTCGACGGTCACGACCATAACCCCTAGGTTCATTATCGGATGCATAGTCATCCACATCGGGCACTCGCTGCCTCCTATCATCTACCCCTTGAGCCCTTGGTGCAGCAGGTTGCTGAACCGGCTCCTGTTGGCCATTTGTCGGCGCGGGTTGCGCCTCAACCGGGGCCCTCTCTAAAATAGCAACTCTCCCCACCAGACCCTGGATAGATTGGTCCGATGCTTCGGCCCGATCCTCAAAGGCTTTCATCCTCCCTTCCAGACGCGTACCTACGCCATCTACACTCATACTAAGCCCATCCATACGCGTATCGAATCGATCCATGAGAGATCGGAACATCTCGGCCACCGAAGGCTCATCGGAACTACGGGCTCAGGGATCTGCCATAGGTGGTGGTGGTGAGTATTGGGTACCTCTACGGGTGGGCATGCAAATGACACAGTGACTGGGATACACGGACTAAAGAAAATATGATGAACCTAGACTTAACCAATATCTGGTACGCGGCGGAGGTTTGATCCGAAGATCGCACTCACGCAAGTGTGCTACCATCCCAATAGGCGTAACCTATCGTTCTAGAACACCTTTTGATATACTGAATAGAGGGACGTAATGAGACACCTCGGACCTACTACCCTAGACTCAAACTCGCTCTGATACCAAACTGAAGCGGGACGAATGAGGGACTCGATGCCAAATGATGTGAACCTTGGACTCTATGTGACGACGCGACAAATTGGACGACGCGACCAGCAACTACACGACCATTAGAGCTACCTCGGCTTGACACTAAGAGCTCCTACAGGTATATGTCTTAAGCAGAAATGCGAGCTCACTCGTCCTCCCAAGCGAGGGAAACGAGGATCCGCGCGGTTGAGAAACCGACAGAGTCAAGGGTGGTCAAACTCACTTCCGTGCTCGGATCGAGTCACGGGACGGGTTCTCTCTCTCTCACAGCGGTGATTTAAAAATGATTTAACGAGCTAGAATTCTAACACACTCATGCAGCGGCATATAATCATATACTAAGTAAGCAAATGCCGAGGAGGAGAGATCGTTACCTCTACGCTCCGGGCGTGGGGAAGACAACCCCGGCCAAGATCCGCACGCCCGGTTAGACAATTACAAAATAAATTACAGAATTGAATTTTATTGCCTACTCCACGCAGGGAGGTAAAGGGCTACAATGGGACCTGGGAGTAGCACTCTTGGGTTGACGGGCCGCATTTTGAATCGCCCGGTCGGTGCTGGTGCGCTGCTACTTGATGCTAGCCGGATGGCGCGGGCTGACAGTTGTGGGGACCACACTCTGCTCGGACGACCGATCTGGGCAGGGTGGGTCCCGTTGTGAAGGGGACACCTGGAGGAACGATCCCCGTGAGGTGGTTGCACTGGTTCACCTTGTGGAAGGTGGGATGGCTCAGCTCGTCAAGTGTTGAAGCTTGCTGCCCCGGGCCAGTTCTACAGTTTCATAATTGCGCGACCCGGCGAGAATAAATCCTGCAATCAGATCCGATGTCGGATCGACGCGAAACTGGTGCCGTCATGAAGCCCTCTCAGAGATATACGACCATAGGCTATTATAGGAATTTTTATGGCCTTGGATTTTTCGTGGGGTATTTATGAACAGGCTGACTCCTAAACTCATATCTGACTGGGCAGATTCAGATCTGCCTGATGAAGCACGTTGACCGAGGTTGAAACTTTGGATCTGGGAGTTGGGATTTTTATGGAAGATAGAGGGCGAAGTAAGAAACACGAGGATAATTGTTTTGTAATTTTCTGAGGGGGTTTGAGGGGGGAAATGGATTTTAGAACAGGGGTTGGTCGGATCTGGACTATGGGAAACAGAACAAGGTCCGGTTTTTGGAGTGGTTTTAAGAAAAGGTAAACGGACTCCTAAAATCTTAAAAGAATTTGTGGGATGAGGGTTGGGTGGATAGAAGCCCAGTCCAAATTTCAGCTCGATCTGAAATTGGAAAGGGGATCTAATTGGTGAAGAGTTAGGCTGCTGGAACACAAGTCTGCACAGGGGCAGATTGTGTAGGCTGTGGGAATTTAAAGGAAAAGGGGGGCAAACGACGGGGAAATAACTTGAAATTTTTTGTGGGATGTGGGAACTACAAGGGGAACTCACCCTAAAATTTTCAGCCTGGTCAGATCTACGAGTTGAGAGCTAAAATTCGACCTTTGGCTTGTTGTCCCGGGATGGATAGAACTCCGGCGACGGGCGATGGTGGTGCAACGGCGGCTCGACGGCGGCGGCGGCGGCGGTGCTGAGCTTCACACTCTAATAAGGGAGGCTTCACACCTCAGAATAGCAGCCTTCACAGCTGCAAGGGGAGGGAGAGGAGACAGAGAGGGGGCGACCTTGGCCTTGGAGCAAATTTGCTAAATTTTCTTGTATTAATTGTGGTGAAAATAGAAAATACAAGGGTTTTATATGAAATGGGAACCCTAGGTAAATGACCAACCTTACCCTCAGATCTAGGGTTAGGGAGGGGTACATTGGGGATGCCAAATTCTATTTTTCCCCATGTGGTCAAAACAAAATAAAAAGAATTGCCTAATAGAGACCAAAGAGGGGGCGCCCCCTTTAAAGAAGGGAAATTGAATTTCTCTTCCTCCGTCCAATGGTCCAAGTCCAAGGTGGACTATGGGCCAGCCCCTATGGGTCCCTAGAAGTTAGGTGGCCCAATGAGGAAGGGGGTGAGGGGGGCCCGCTGGGCCTAGGTGGTCCTTTTACAAAGAAACCCATTTATTTATCCTAATTACACTCTATTACCCCCAAATATAACCAAATAAGCACACATTACATACCAAATAAAAACCCAATAAATACTAAAAGTACTAGGACTCAAGACGGAGACTCCAGACTATCTCCAAGCCATAGGGATGCCTGTGTAGCTCAAGTGGTGCTGCGCATTCAGTACCGATGGCGCGCCGACTCATGCTTCTCGCTCGCTCTGGTGTCCGCACCATCATGACAGGATGCCACTCATTCTATGCAAACCGGAGGCGGAAGATAGCACTCCCGGCCCCTCCTGGCAAGGCCCCGCTGTGATGGCACTACTACACCAGAAACAGTAGGAAATTGAAATGCTGCAAAGGCGGCTAAATGAAATGAACATGAGTTCATCTATGTCACAATCGGCAGGACTTCTATCTGAAATGGCATAGGGTAATACTAGCTCGCCCGAAGCCTCAACGCTTCCAGTCATTACCCGAATAATATCTGATCATATAGGGGGTATTCTCCCTCAACCATTCCAACACATAGTCCCCTGGGCGAGTCAAGGGGCAACTAAAGCATCTCCGACGATGGCGCCAATGAGGCCGCGTATGCAATCGGACGTGCTAAGGGCAGAACGAACAATGAATATGAAGACGATCAAAGAGGAAGTCACCGAGGCCAAATTACAAGCAGCCAAATAATAAGGTAATGAGTCCGCCATGGACTACATAAGAAGGTGGAGGAATCTCCGTGAAAGGTGTCGGTAACCACCTAGCTACGGGGACTCTGTTCAGATATGCAAAGAGAATTTGAGAACGGAAATTCTACGATGGGTCATTGACATTGAAGTCACAACCTTTGAACAGTTAAGTGACGTCGTGGTCAATGTCGAAACAGTTCTGGCAAAGCTTTGCCCGGCTTCTACGGCCTCAAGCCAAAACAATAAACCAACCGGAAAATACCCACCACAAGAAGAAATTTGCACCTCAAATTTTGAAGCCTTCGAGCAATAGAAGAAGAGAATGAAAGAGGCATCTTCCATCGAGCCGGAAAAATAAGGGCCCTCATTAAGGGGCAAAATGATGAAACTGTACTCCTTTCCGAAGGACAAAACTAGGGCTCTTTTTGAGTGGGCCCGTGAATGCGGCAAAGTGGTGCTTCCGGAGCCGAAGAAACCAGGCGATTCCGAAAGAAAAGACGATCCATGCTTCTATCTTTATCACCAAATGTTGGGGCATCCCATTGAGGATTGATATGTGTTCAAGGATGTTATTGAAGGTCTGATTAAGAAAGGTGAACTACAAATGGGTGAGTACAAGGTGTATCCACCGCGCCCTCACCAAATGCCCGTCTGGAAGAGAGCTGACCCGCACGACATCACCGCCTCAGCTACTCCTCACAAATTTGGCTGAAGCCAATGTCTAGTGTGTCTGTGTAGCTCGGATGTGGATACTTGCCAACAAATAAAAGAATGTCAAACGGCGCAAAATATGCAAAAAGAAAGAAAGAAAGAAAGAAAGTGAAAGGAAAGGGCCTGTTTTGGGGGCAGTCACCAAAAAAAATGAGCAAAAAGGAGGGCGAATGAAATTTGCATATATAGACATAAGGCTCTGCCTATTAAATCTGAGATGCCATCTCTCAGAGGATGTGTCCTTACAAAAAAAAGGAAAGAAAATATAAAATAAAATGAAGGAGGCCTTGATGGTTGCATCTACCAAGGGAAATATCACTCCCCTCATGACTTGGTTCATGCCAAATAAGAAACTACCATTGTGGGATTGGTATGGTGGAGCGAACCACTCATCCCTTGATGGGGACATCTCGCATCACTCCATATAGTTAGGGTCGCCCGCACATCCTTGAGGAAGCTCGAGTCTTATTTATGTATTTTCCTTTATTGAGTCATGTGGACATGAGTCCGATTTCACTTGTTTGTGCTTGAGTGGGCCTTAGTATCCTAGTTGGGCCCATAAGTGTTGTTTAGGATAGCTTCGGTCTTTTGTATGAATGCCAAGGGCATTTTTGTCTTGTAACAGATTGGGTGCCTATAAATAGGCCCTAACCCCCCTCCATTTGGAAGATTGATGCTTGAGAAATTGAAATCCACTTTGAGTGAATTCTCCCTCCCCCTCTAGGAGTGTGACTCCCCTTCTCTCTCTCTCCCCCTTCTCTCTCTGTCTCCCTCTCTCTCTCTCCCTCCCTCTCTACCCCTCCCTCTTCCCAAGACATCCCCCACCCTTCCCAAGACCCTTCTTTTCCCCATCCCCATCCCCAATACTAATTCAAATTCGTATCTCCCTCTACTCCCACTTCCCCATCCCCCCTCCCACTTCCCAAGAGACCCCTCCCTCTTCCCAAGGCATACCCACCCTTCCCTAGGCCCTTCTTTTCCCCATCACCTTCCCCAAGACTAATTCAAATTCGTATCTCCCTCCACTCCCACTTCCCAAGACCCCCTCCCACTTCCCAAGAGATCCATCCCTCTTCCCAAGGCATCCCCCACCCTTCCCAATACCCTTCTTTTCCCCATCCCCATCCCCAAGACTATTTCAAATTTGTATCTCCCTCCATTCCCACTTCCCAAAACCCCCTCCCTCTTCCCAAGGCCTCCTCCACCCTTCCCTAGGCACCCACTAACTCCTCACCCCCTCCCCAATTCAAATTTCAAATTTCATCTGCCACATCCCAAGATAGAACCCACCAATCCCCAAGCCATTTTCACACCCTTACCACCCCAGAACTAAAATTCGTAGCTCCCCTCCCACCCCTTAGTAGAACCACCTCTAACACCCCCTTTGCCCCTCCCACATGCTTGGCTCATCCCCCCCTTGACCCCCTATCAGCCAGGGCTCTTCCTTAGCCCCTTCCCACCCCATTTCCCCCTCTCACTTCCCCCATTAGCACCTCTCATCCCCACCCCTCACCCTGCCCACCACTATAGCAGAATTGGATGCAACTTGCAGCATCGATCCTACCTCATCTGAGCAGATCCAGGCAAACACCCCAACATAAACAATATTCTTCTCTAAGCTAGCTTTCCAACGAGGGGTCCTCTACCTTCATCCGACGTCTGTGCTGCCCGGGACAGCCATTCTCCCTCGACTGCACAGAGCTGCTCCGGTAGATAACCAGAGGTCAAGCGAAGAAGCGACCACGGCCACTCCGTGGAGAATCTGGACGTGATTTTTGGCTGAGGTCTTCTCCTCCAAGCCGTTGTCAGCACCAACAAGGAGGGAGCCGTTTGGACCCCAGAGCACAGAGTTCGGAATTTTCTCCCCGGAGTGCGCAGGTTAGTTCCCCCCGAGTCAGATCCGACCCCCTTCCACCATTCTGGTTCCCGCGATCTGCTCCAACCTCTTTCAGTGACCCCGTTGGTCTCTAATCGAAGAAGACTTGTCCACGATCGCAATGGCTCTGGTCCCACCCTCATTGGACTCCGGGAGTGATCGTGGCGGCCACTTCTTCCAGAAGCAGCAGTTTTGGGACAGCTAGAGCCAGGTCCGACCAGCCCTAGTCCCGACCTCGCCTCAGCCACCGTCAGCATCAGAATAATCTCCAGAAATTTGGGCGTCTTCCTGGGCCAACCCAGGACATTTTGGCGCTAGTCCCATTATCACCTGAAGTCGGGGGAGTCCGTGGCGGCGCCGTCAATGACTTCCTGTTCTGCTGTTCTAGAAGCGGACAGAACCGACTTAGCTTGCCAATTCAACTTTTAGCTTAGTTTCCCCCACCCCGCCAGGCCGGCTTAAAGCCCCTCCCTGCGGGAGGAAGTATTTTCATGTAACCATTCAATCCCCCACCCCTAGTCCAACCCCCTTGCAAGGGGAGTAGTGATTGTAAATTGTTAATTCAGGTTGAAGCTTCATCGGCGTGGCGAGCGGGTAAGCCCACGCTTCCTCGCTCGCCCTAGTCTCCGGCCAAGATCAGCTTCTTCAAACTGATCAGGTGAGCGCTTGGTTACCCTTCCTGGCATTTCATTTGCTTGCCTCATATCATATCTTACTACCTGTCAGACGGTGAGTGAGTTCTTGTTCTCCATTCCACTCAAGTGTGCAACCCACCGCGGAGAGAGTTGTGAGTGCCACCCACTAACCCATGCCCTTGGCATGCTGGCCGCCCACGATCGTGGGAGTCCCAACCCCTCATGGGGGTCAGCCATGGCATAGCCAAGTCATCAGAATAGTAGGGTCCCGCCTCGGACCCTCACGGTCATCCCGAGTCACCTTCAGGAGAGAGTGCGCACCGCGTGAGTGACCCGATATATCGAGTCCCTTACGATTCCCTGTGTGTTTGCGAATATAGGTCCTAGGCGCATCGTGTCATCCTGTGGCATACTTGGATGTAATACCCCGAATTATTATTTGAGCCCAATATAATTATTAAGCTTTTATTAACTGAGAATTGAATTTTTATTGAATTAATAATGGAATTTTGGATTATTAATATTTAATTCCTTAGAAATAGAATAAGTGAAATCTGTTGACAATTCAGAGGGGGGGGTGAATGAATTGCCTCTAAAAATCTTGTCCCGATTACCCTTCAGTTAATCAAATTATGCAAACTAAGACAACAGGTGCAAGGGAAAGCATGGAAGCTTTCTTCTAACAGCAACCTAGTCTCACGGATGTGCACTTCAATCGGAAAGCTGAATAGAGAGAATAGTGATTCCTTATAGCAGTCTTTGACCAATTTAAAAACTGATATGAAACTGAAAGCGGAATTAAACTTCTGATTGAGTTCTCACAAATGAGAACCTCAATGGAGTACTAAATCAAACACCCCCTGTGTATAACAATCAAACGCTAGATAATAAGAGCAGTGAACGGCCTACGCATGCATCTAGCGAATCAGATATTAGATAGGTAAACCACACATTGCAAGGGAATTTTTAGGTGGTTCGGCCAGACACCCGTTTGCCTACGTCCACCCCACACTCAACCCGAGTGTGGCTTCCACTAGCCAGGTGCTAGACAAGCAGACTCAGTCTGCAACAGACGCTGCCTCACAGCTTGACTAGGGGAACAGCCTCCCCTCTTCCTCCACGCCGGAGGGAACCCACAAATGGCACCAGCCACTTGCAACCGGAGGAATCAACCTCCCTTCCTCCAATCCCAGAGGGAAACACCTAGCAGCACCCAGCTGCTGGCAGACCAGAGGCCTAGCCTCTCTTCCTCCTCAGCCGGAGGGAACCCACTCGCGGCGCCCTGCTGCAAGTAAACCGGAGATCCCACGATCTCCTTTCTCCTGATCAACCAGGAGAGAACAAATGCCCAACTGGGTAAACGGAAGAACAATGATCAAAAAAAAAATACAAATCAAACTGAACCGGATATGGAATGAAATGCAAGAACCAGACTGGCTCTGGATTTGATCCACGAGACCAGATCTTCTCTGCTGCTCAATCTCTCACAAGCTCTCTCTATTTCTTCTTCTCTGAACTTTTCTTCTTCTTCCTTCTTCTTCTTCGCTCTGCTGCTTCTCTTCTCTTCCTTTGCTCACACTCTCAGATTTCTTCGCTGGAGAGCTTCCTCTTCTTCTGTGGAGAGTTAACCCTTTTCGAGAGGATGATGGGGTGCTTTTATATCAGAAATAGAGCCTCCGAAGGTTGAGTAGAAAATGCCCTAGTGACCACTGATTGGTCCACTTGGCGGGGTAGCACCCCTTATCTAACACGTGTCAGCATCCTGCCCCTTTTTCCCATCAGATCACGTGCCCCACGTGTCTGGCTCGTAGGGTTCTGTTCCTGGAGACTGACTGCGTTGACGCACTGGCATCACTGCGTCTACTCTTTGCTTGTACATATTTGAATTTGCCCCACTGCGTCGACCCTGCTGTGAGTAGCGTTGGCGCGTTAAAGACAGCCAGATATCAGTCGCCCCTTTCTTGAACTGATGCGTCGACGCTGCCAGTTGGTGGCGTTGACGCACGGATGAAAATCAGAAGTGTGTATTGGCCTCTCTTCCGCCGCTGCGTCGACGCTGCTTGTTGATGGCGTTGACGCACGAATATGTACATCAAGGCCTGTCTTGCCTTGTATATTGGCGTCTCTTAAGCCGTTGCGTCGACGTTGCGCCACTGTTGCGTTGACGCATTGGAGTATTTCAGACAAGGCCTCTGCTTCTTGAGTGGCTGAGTTGACGCAGCCTTTGCGTAGAGTTAACGCTGTGAAGAGTATCCGTGGATGCATCTTCACTGGTGCGTGGACGCCTTAAACTCTAGCGTCGACCCTGTTCCTGTCTTGCATCAGGAATTAATTCAAACGAAGAGATTAATGAATCAAGACTTAATCACAAACACGCCATTCATATCTCATTGTGACTTAGATCTGAAGCAGTGTAAATACTTGGTGAACACAGCAACAGTAATCGGATGTATAGAGTTGAAGTTAGACAATCCAGTGTATAGACATGAAGAACGAACAGCTACAGTCCAACGTATGGACTTGTCGTTCACTGGTGAGTGTACAAACTTCGAGTGAAAACCAATGTGTAGACTTGGCCAATGTGCAGACTTTGGCTTGGAACGAAGGTAAGGATGAGGCTGTATAGACTTGGCCAATATGAGACACTGTACAGACTTTGTCAAGTGACTGGCAGTACAGACGTCAGAAGATGAAGACTTTGAAACAAAGGCAGTGTATAGACTTAAGCATTCTGAGCATAACAAAAGCCAATGTACAGACTTCATTCAATGCAAATGAATGTATGGACTTCGTTTCAAGCAACGTAGGTAAAAGAGACAATGTATAGACTTTCACACAAAAGGTAGACAAGGCAGCATGGCGTTAACCCAGCTGTTCCACTGCGTCAACGCAGTAAGTAAACTAGCAACTACTGCGTCAATGCAGTATCCTTGTAGCGTCAACGCAGCTAGTGAACAGACTGCCAATGCGTCAACGCAATCTCCAACTGCGTCAACGCACTCAGTGTGACTCATGGTGTGTCAGCCATCATCAAAACCACACAGGGGCACAACAAAATCCGACTACCTTATAAAAATCCATAAAAATGGTAAACATGTTAAGGTCGATGTAGTTAGTAACTTTGTCTTCTGTAATTAAGCCATTAAAAATCCGTGGTTAGATCTATTTAGAGATTAAGACCAAAAGTGCACACTTTTTTACCCTTACCTAACCTTAGTTTAAAACGCGAAATTAAGGCTTAATACTTAACCAAATGAGCTTAAACCGGAGGCAAATGAACGGCCATGATCTGAGGATCAAAAGCCCTCTACCAATTTCTCGAAACCCTAACCCTAGAATGCGCAGCCGGTAGAGTTTGGTTGAGTCAACCTTTTCGGCGCTTTTCTAACACGTCTCTTGCCCCGTCGAATTCTCTCAACTCCGAACTCTCCAGAAGATGTGTAAGCTATAGATAGAAAGCTCTTCGACCCTAGTTTCATTTGGTAGCAGCTGTGTCCGCAGAAGAGTCAGATCTGGGGAGATATCCGGCGATTACTGAAGGTGTGTCGGCAGGCCGTTGTCTACCTTCTTCCTTCCTTGTTTCTTCAATTGAGGTAGGAATTCTCAACCAAAATTCAAACATGAATACATCATTTTATTCCTCTCGACGAGATCTATCCAGTGGGACTGAAAGCCCCAATTTTTATCAGGTGTCTAGAGAGCTATCGAGGTTTTTGTGAAGGGTTATTAAGTTCGTTCTTCTTATCTAGCATCTTATTTCAACCTTCGATTGAGGTAGGTTTAACAGGCTAAACTCTAATTAACTTATATGATGTAATCAGCATCTTATTAGCTTTCTTTAGGCGTAGAAAGCCCTAAAATTCATGAAGCATGTTTAGAGAATTTTTGTTCGTAGTAACAGCATGTTTAGACCTAGTTTTGATATGTTCTTCCGAGTTGATTTCTGATTTCGAAGTATTAATCCTGATCCACATGAACCATATTGTATATGGTTGGATTCAGCATCGTAGTACCTTCTTTTGATATAAGAAGCCCCAAATTTCATTCTGTATATTGAAAGAATTTTACGTTTTAGTCACAGCATGTCAAAATTAGGGTTTCCCGTGTTCTTGCCTTAGTAAATCACGATTTCACTAAGATAATTTGAAATTGGCCTTACTGTTAGATAGTGTTCTCTGTTAGCTTTCCAACAGTACAAAAAGCCCCTTATTTGGAGTCCATTTCCATTAGTTATTAGCGTTTTAGTGCAACCCTATCAACCCCCTTAGCTTCCCAGCGTTCATCGGACGCGGTAGGGATGACCGGAGACGACCCAGAGATGGACGGTCTTATGATAGACCGCACAACTCAAGCCTAAACTTTGACTATTTTGACCCTGGTATAACCATAGATAAACGGTCTTTCAGGAACCACACATCCCAGGATGAACCGTTCCAAACTAACCACATATCTAGATATAAGGTCCCAGAGCAACCACATAACTTGGACGGCTCAGGACCAACCACACATCCTGGGGGATGGGTGGCCATCCCAGAACCACCCAACCCACATGGGCGGCCCAACAGGAACCGCCCAACCCTTGGGCGGCCCTGACAGAACCGCCCAAGTCCCTGGCTTGGCCATTTGACCCCCGTTCAGCCCTGTGAGTCCAGCAGGATATAAGGTCCATCCAGAACCGTTTATCCCCTCAGAGAATGACTTAATACATGTTCTAATTGATTCATTTTCATGTCATATATGGTAATTAGTAAAATAGAAACCCACTTGATAAATGATTAATTATGCAACTAAATTTCTGTTAATTGCACTTTGTTCATCCTACGCGATCTTGTTTATTAGCTTATCATCTTGAATCATTCTTTTTGGCATCTTGACTTAATGTATAACTTAATTTTTGTTAATTTGACATGAAATTAGAATTAATATGGTCATTAGCTTGCTGGTTAGCTGCTGTACTATAGCAGAACAGCGTGTTCAACTTTCAGACTTTTAACAAGTCGTTAGCCGATTAGCGTGCTAGTCTTGTTTTACCCCCGGAAACTCTATCCGGCGGCATTACCATCATCACGGGATTTCTTTATATCCCTGGTATGAACCTAATGAACTACCAAAACATCGTTTTATGTGTTTAAATCGCTGGTTTAAGTCTTGGATCAAATTAGACGATGAGAGGCATGCGCGGCTAGTAGTTGACCGCATATCCTCTTCGGCGGCCCGATTATGACCGCATATCTTTATACGGCCCAGTATGGACCGTATATCTTATTCATGGGTCTTAATGTCTTCTGGACATGAGCGGCCTATAATGCACCGTTCATACCTTCGAGCGGCCCACTGTCAGCCGTTCTTTCTTGACCTCGTGGCTAAGTTTTGGCCCAGTTCCTGTATGCACGGCCCGGTGTTAGCCGTACATACCCTTGCGCGGCTTCTGTATGACCGCACATCTCTTGGAGATGAGTTTGACCATGTTTTTGTGCTCTTGAATCCAAGGACAAGGTTAGTCCTTTAAATCTTGAACTTATGGCAGTAATTCCTCTGATTAAATTGGTCATTAAAAATTGACTGAATGTCTAGACGCGTGGGATCTTGGATCCAATAAATCGATGCCAACGCACCGTAGGGGCCCGGTCTGGTCCTGGGGAGAGCGCTCGAAAATTATTGAGCCCATGGGATGTTAATGACATGGTGAGGTATTGCACCGAATACTTGCTTGCTTGTTACGTCTATGACAAAATTCTCTTGTTACTTGTTACTTGATCGTGATTGAATTGATGTTAATTACTGCTTGTTGGCCAATTCTTTATTACTATCTCCTGTTGTAAATTCTTGTACTTGTTATCTTGTTAAATCTTGGCATCTTATATTTCTTGACCTTGCAAGATCTTTTTATTACGTCGTTTCATTATATCGTTATCGTCATTTATTTCTTTTTAGCATGGCATGTGAAAATGTAATTAACTTGTTAATCATGTAAACTTGCCTGTTATTTCCTACTGAGCGTCAGCTCATAGTTGTTGTTTCCCCCCTTTCCAGGCTATTCAGGTGATGATGCGCTTACCGATGGGGAAGGGCAGGAGTGATGTCTTGAGTGTATCAGTTCTAGTTGTGTTTAGAGTATTTAGTTTCAGTTATGTTATTGTTGTTTAGTTGTTGTTGTCCCAGTTGTATTAAGTTGGTTTGAGGATTATTGTATCAGTTGTGGTTTGTTTAATGATCAATAAGTTATTTCCATTTCATAGCACTTGTGTTATATTTAGATTAGCTCTCTCTCTTTCCTGCTAGCTAGTTTCTAACTGTACGTCCCGAGTTTCCGCATCGGGGCGTGACAGTTTAGTTGGTATCAGAGCCCTAGGTTTCACATTCCTAGGTTTCTCTAAGTGCTAGGTTTATTAAGTTCTAGGGTTCTAGTGTTCTCGTAGAACCCCTGACCTTGTAAAAGTCTAGAAACTACCTTGTGAGATTGGGTAGAAACTTGGGTTAAGTTCGTATCTTGATCGTGTAATTATCTATCTTATTAGACCTAAGTAATCGTGTTCCCCGTGTAGGCTTTTACAATGGCAGCTGATCGCGCTGAATGGAGGAACCTGCAGCACACAGTTCAAGGCCTTACTCAGGCTCTGCAGCATGTGGCTCAAGCAGGAGCTGCACAGCATGGCACCGGTGATCTATACCGGAACTTCCGGGGGATGAATCCGCCAAGGTTTGCGGGTTCGACCGACCCCGACCAAGCCGAGCACTGGCTAGATGAGATGGGAAGGATCTTCGAAGTTATGCAATGCACCAACCAGGAACGTGTCCTTTTGTCTACATTTCAATTGGAGCGTGATGCACATACTTGGTGGGATTCTATCAAGGTGACTCTCGGTGATCAACAGGTTACATGGGAAGAGTTCGAGGAATTCTTTAACAGCAAGTATTTTTCTGATAGAGTACAAGAGAAGAAAGCGGCGGAGTTTGTGGCCCTAAAACATCGAGATCTATCCGTGGCGGAGTATGAGGCTCAATTTGCATGGCTTTCTCGTTATGCTACACACCTTATTTCCACCGAGAAGATGAAGGTGAAGCGTTTTCTCAACGGTCTGAGGCTGCATTATATCAACCAATTGGCACCGATGGAAATTTCCACTTATTCCGAGATGGTGAGAAAAGCTCAAGTTCTGGAGGATACTTTAGAAATGACGGAGAGAATCCGTGGAAGAGGTGCAAAGAAGGAACAACCTACGGGTTCCGGGAATGTTAAACCCGTTTATACCAAGAAGAGGCCCGTTAGTGGACCTGGTTCGTGGAGCGGGTCCGGATCGTGGAAGGGCAAGATGCCGAAGCGTGAAGACAAGAAGTCTAGCCCTATTGTCCCATTTACAGGCGTGTGCAAGTTTTGTAATAATCCTGGTCACAAGATGGAGAATTGCTGGCGCAACCTAGGCGCATGTTTGCGATGTGGAAGCAAGGAGCACCGTATCTCTGACTGTCCTCGTTTGTCGGAGCAAGCTACCCCGGTGAAACCTCAAGTCTTCAAGAAACCACAAGGCAAGCTCCAAGCTCTGCATGCAAGTGAAGCGGAAACAGCCGAGGATGGTGGACTCGTCGAAGGTACTCTTATTATACTCGACAAGTCAGCATTTGTTCTTTTTGATACTGGTGCCACACATTCATTTATTTCTCGGAGGTTTGCTAAGTCTTTAGCTGAGGAACCTGTTTTGATGGATTCTCCGTTAGAGATATCAACCCCTATTGGTACTAGATCAGCAATCCAGCATTTCTATCCTTCTAGTAAGGTTATGATTGGTGAGCAGAACTTTCCAGCTGATTTGATTTGCATGGACATGAAGGTTTATGACGTAATCCTAGGAGCAGATTGGTTGGCTAGATATGAGGCCAATGTTCATTGTAGTTCTGGCTCGGTGTCTTTTACTAGGCACCCAAGGCTTTCTTTTGTGGGAGTTAAGCACCATAACTCTGTATCACTCATTTCGGCTCTTCGAGCTGATAAGCTGATGAGACGAGGATGCGAGACTTTTCTAGCCTTTATCTGTGCAACCCCTGAGCAGCAGATTGAGATCAGGGACATTCCTGTTGTCCAAGATTTTCTTGATGTCTTTCCAGAGGAACTATCAGGACTTCCGCCTGAGCGGGAAGTTATCTTCTCTATTGATCTCTTTCCGGGCACATCTCCTATTTCAAGGCTCCTTATCATATGTCTCCTGCGGAACTGAGGGAGTTGAAGCAGCAGTTTATGGAATTACTCGAGAAGGGCTTCATTCGTCCTAGTACTTCTCCGTGGGGAGCCCCTGTATTATTCGTCCAGAAGAAAGATGGTTCGATGAGATTATGCATCGATTATCGGCAATTGAACCAGTTGACTGTCAAGAACAAATATCCATTGCCGAGGATTGACGAGTTATTTGACCAGATAGCAGGAGCTCAGTATTTCTCTAAGATCGATCTTCGATCTGGATATCACCAGTTGCGGATTAAGGAAGAGGATATCTATAAATCAGCTTTCCGCAGCAGGTATGGTCATTTCGAATTTATCATTATGCCTTTTGGTCTAACGAATGCTCCAGCACCTTTCATGCAGTTGATGAACAATGTATTTTGGCCCTATCTTGATCAATGGGTCGTGGTATTTATTGATGACATCTTGATCTATTCCAAGAATGAAGTGGAACATGCTGAACATCTGAGGTTGGCTTTGCAATTATTGAGAGATCATCAGCTATATGCCAAGTTTAGTAAGTGTGAATTCTGGCTGCAAGAGGTGTCCTTTCTCGGACATATCATTACGAAGGAAGGGATTTCTGTTGATCCTTCGAAGGTTGAGGCAGTGAAGAATTGGGAGCAGCCTACCAGTGTGACGAAAGTTAGAAGTTTCTTAGGCCTGGCAGGCTATTACCGAAGATTTATTCAGGATTTTTCTAAGATTGCGGTACCTATGACAAGATTAACTCGCAAGGAGAACAAGTTTGATTGGTCAGATGACTGCCAGCGAAGCTTTCAGACTTTGAAGGAATGTTTGACCACTGCACCTGTTTTGGCTTTACCTTCTGGTGAAGGAGGTTTTGTTGTTTATATTGATGCTTCAGGTATTGGCTTAGGCTGTGTACTCATGTAGCATGGGAAGGTGATTGCCTATTCTTCTAGGCAGTTGAGGAAGCACGAAGAGAATTACCCTGTTCATGATCTGGAATTAGCAGCAGTGGTGTTCGCATTGAAGATTTGGAGGCATTACTTGTATGGAGAAACCTTCACAGTGTTTTCAGATCATAAGAGTCTGAAATACTTATTTTTTCAGAAGGAACTCAACATGAGGCAGAGGAGATGGTTGGAGTACTTGAAAGACTTCAACTTCTCGATTGAGTATCATCCTGGCAAAGGCAATGTTGTGGCAGATGCTTTAAGTCGAAAGCCTGTAGCTAGATTGTCAAGTCTCAGGTTACAAGAATGGAAGTTACTGGAATAGTTGTCTAGTCTGGATCTTAATATTGACAATGATCGGGTTATGATTGCTCAGATTCAACTTAAGCCCGTACGGTTGATGGAAATCAAGTCCTTGCAAGATAATGATCCCGAGCTGGTAGAGATCAAGGGAAACTTGAGCAGCAGACCTGACTTCATGTTGGCTGAAGATGGAAGATTATTATTCAAAGGCAGAACTTGTGTACCTGATGAAGCTGGAATAAAGAACAAGATTCTTGAGGAAGCTCATAGATCCAGATACACCATTCACCCTGGAGGCACTAAAATATACAGAGATTTGAAGAGATCCTTTTGGTGGATGAATATGAAAAGGGAAATTACAGACTTCGTGAGTAGATGCTTGGTTTGCCAGCAAGTTAAGGCTGAACATTTCAGACCGGCAGGAAAAATGAAACCACTCGACATACCCCAATGGAAGTGGGAAAGCATTGGCATGGATTTCATTATGGGTCTACCTAGGACTCGTGATGGATTTGATGCGATATGGGTGATTGTCGATCGATTGACTAAGTCGGCTCATTTCTTACCAATTAAGTCCAAGTGGACAGTTGATGTATTGGCTGCTTTGTATTTGAAGGAAGTGGTAAGACTCCATGGCATACCAGTCAGCATTGTGTCTGATCGAGACCCCAGATTTACTTCACATTTCTGGAAGGGACTGCAAGAGTCTTTGGGTACTCGTCTGAATTTCAGTATTGCTTTTCATCCGCAGATAGATGGACAGACAGAAAGAACCAACCAGATAGTGGAAGATATGCTACGAGCATGCATGATTGATTTTGGAGGCAGTTGGAGTGATCACCTGGCATTGATTGAATTCGCCTACAACAATAGCTACCAATCCAGCATACAGATGGCTCCTTTTGAAGCATTGTATGGTAGAAGCTGTCGTTCCCCGTTATGTTGGGATGAGGTAGGTGAGAAACAGTGGCTTGGACCGGATCTTATTTCAGAATCATCACAGAACGTCCGTATTATCCGAGACCGGTTACAAGTAGCCCAATCCAGACAGAAGAGTTATGCCGACAACAGGAGAAGAGCATTGGAATTTCAGGTTGGCGAGCATGTGTTCTTAAAGGTCTCTCCGACGAGAGGGATCCGAAGATTTGGTATTCAAGGCAAGCTAAGTCCGAGATACATTGGTCCATTCGAGATTCTGGATAGAGTGGGAGAAGTTGCTTACAGACTGGCTTTACCACTGCAGTTGTCCGGCGTGCACAATGTTTTCCATGTGTCTATGTTACGAAAATATGTGTACGACCCCACTCATATCATTCAGCAAGTGGATTTCGAACTGAAGGAAGATTTGACCTATGAAGAAAGACCTGTCAAGATTCTGGACCGGAAGCAACAGCAACTCCGGAATCGTTCTATACCGATGGTCAAGATTCAGTGGAGTCGGCGTGGGACCGAAGAAGCTACTTGGGAGTCTGAAGATACTATGCGGAAGCGGTATCCCGACTTATTCTAGGTGAGCGATCTCTTTCCCTACTCTCAGTTATAGTGCAGTGAATTTGGAGGACCAAATTCTTTAAGTAGGGGAGGGTGTAATACCCCGAATTATTATTTGAGCCCAATATAATTATTAAGCTTTTATTAACTGAGAATTGATTTTTTATTGAACTAATAATGGAATTTCGGATTATTAATATTTAATTCCTTAGAAATAGAATAAGTGAAATCCGACTATCTTATAAAAATCCATAAAAATGGTAAACAGGTTAAGGTCGATGTAGTTAGTAACTTTGTCTTCTGTAATTAAGCCATTAAAAATCCGTGGTTAGATCTATTTAGTGATTAAGACCTAAAGTGCACACTTTTTGACCCTTACCTAACCTTAGTTTAAAACGCAAAATTAAGGCTTAATACTTAACCAAATGAGCTCAAACCGGAGGCAAATGAACGGCCATGATCTGAGGATCAAAATCCCTCTACCAATTTCTCGAAACCCTAACCCTAGAATGCGCAACCGGCCGAGTTTGGTTGAGTCAACCTTTTCGGCGCCGTTTCTAACACGTCTCTTGCCCCGTCGAATTCTCTCAGCTCCGAACTCTACAGAAGATGTGTAAGCTATAGATAGAAAACTCTTCGACCCTAGTTTTGTTTGGTAGCAGCTGTGTCCGCAGAGGAGTCAGATCTGGGGAGATATCCGGCAATTACTGAAGGTGTGTCGGCAGGCCGTCGTCTACCTTCTTCCTTCCTTGTTTCTTCAATTGAGGTAGGAATTCTCAACCAAAATTCGAACATGAATACATCATTTTATTCCTCTCGACGAGATCTATCCAGTGGGACTGAAAGCCCCAATTTTTATCAGGTGTCTAGAGAGCTATCGAGGTTTTTGTGAAGGGTTAGTAAGTTCGTTCTTCTTATCTAGCATCTTATTTCAACCTTCGATTGAGGTAGGTTTAACAGGCTAAACTCTAATTAACTTATATGATATAATCAGCATCTTATTAGCTTTCTTTAGGCGTAGAAAGCCCTAAAATTCATGAAGCATATTTAGAGAATTTTTGTTCGTAGTAACAGCATGTTTAGACCAAGTTTTGATATGTTCTTCCGAGTTGATTTCTGATTTCGAAGTATTAATCCTGATCCACATGAACCATATTGTATATGGTTGGATTCAGCATCGTAGTAGCTTTCTTTTGATATAAGAAGCCCCAAATTTCATTCTGTATATTGAGAGAATTTTACGTTTTAGTCACAGCATGTCAAAATTAGGGTTTCCCATGTTCTTGCCTTAGTAAATCACGATTTCAATAAGATATTTTGAAATTGGCCTTACTGTTAGATAGTATTCTCTGTTAGCTTTCCAACGGTACCAAAATTCCCTTATTTGGAGTCCATTTCCATTAGTTATTAGCGTTTTAGTGCAACCCTATCAACCCCCTTAGCTTCCCGACGTTCATCGGACGCGGTAGGGATGACCGGAGACGACCCAGAGATGGACGGTCTTACGATAGACCGCACAACTCAAGCCTAAACTTTGACTATTTTGACCCTGGTATAACCATAGATAAACGGTCTTTCAGGAACCACACATCCCAGGATGAACGGTTCCAAACTAACCACATATCTAGATATAAGGTCCCGGAGCAACCACATAACTTGGACGGCTCAGAACCAACCACACATCCTGGGGGATGGGCGTGTTGGGTCCCGTGAGGTGTAAACGGATCTAGAAGGGGGGGTTGAATAGATCCTATCACAAGTTATGGCCTATTTAAAAACTCTTATCTAGCGGAAGCTTAAACCACTCTTATAAAGTGAATGAATCACTTAGGCACAATGCACAGCGGAATTAAGTAGAGTGGCTCAAATGAAAAGATTTGAATTACAAGCTATGAAACGTCCACACTTCTTTAAGTGAATTATAAAGCATAACACATAGATGAACATGCAATAGCTTGCAACAACCGTGCGTGTGTGTGTATGCTATGTTAATCACTCAAAGTGCATATGTATGTGAGCAAGATAACCAAGTATGGAAGCACACGAACCTGTGAATGGGGTTAGAAGATATAGAGCAATCACACACAATAAACAACCCACAACACAGGGATTTTTAAGGTGGTTCGGTTGCAACCCCGCAACCTACGTCCACCCCTCACCAAAACCCGGTGAGGCTTTCTTGCTGACACACAGCTTGACCCGGGGACACGCCCCAAACTACAGAACAGAGAAACCCCTCTTTCTATCTTCCTACACACAAAGCCGGCAGGGATGGCTACACCGCAGATCAGAGAACTCCTGATTGCCTTCCTACTAACCACCGGTAGGGACGATCAACACCGCAAATCGAACAACCTCCGATTGCCTTCCTACTAACCACCGGTAGGGACGATCCACAAGTTCAAGTGTTTAACAATATTGAAAGTAAAACAAATGTGAAGGAGCTAAAACAAGAGATTGAGTAAGAAGGAATTGGCCCTTGAATGGAAATGATTGGTTGATCAGCAACAGGGATCTCTTCTTCTTGCAAATCAATCTTCTTGATTCACCCTTGAATGGATGAATGTTCTTCACGGAGTACTGTTCATGTGAACAGTAACTCTTCCAATCCTCCTCTTTTGATCTTCTTTTTGATCTCTTTGAATGGATGAAGAAGTGAATAGATGCTACCTTGATCCTTGCTTCCTTCTTCACAGATCTTGGAAGATGATTGCTTTGATATGAACTTTAAATACCTTGGATTGGATGAAGATGTTTTTCACGGAGTACTGTTCACGTGAACAGTAACTCTTCCTTCAATCTCTTCTTTTGATCTTCTCTTTGTATCTTCTTGAAGTGGATGAAGAGAGTGATTGATTCTACCTTGAATCTTGTTTCTTCAATAGCTTGTAGGAGATTGATTGCTTCAAAAATCACCTTGGATGAACTTGAAAGGATGAAGAAAATCACTTTGCGAAATGAGCTTCTTGGATCGCCTTGTAAGCTTTGCTTCTTCTCCTTCTTGGAATTTGATTGAAGAGTAGAAGGTGATTGCTTCAGGATTGCTTCAGATCTTTACTTGAAACTCTTGAGTGGATGAAGAACTCATTCACGAACTACTGTTCATATGAACAGTACTTCGTCTCCTCTCTCTTGAAAACCCCTCTTGCAGCCACCCTTAATCCCAAATGAAGCATCAGGGTTTGCCTCCACCAATGTGTTGGTTTTATAGACCTTGAATGGTCCTTGGACACCCTCCAGACCAGATCCACAAATCATGGAAGATTAGGTAGGGTTTGATTAAACAAATCCATGGAAATGGGCTAGCCACGAGGTGGATTTTGAAGTCAAACAAGACTGCATCGGGGCTGGCGGTCGACTGGAATTCATGGGCCGGTCGACCGGAACTTGCTGTAGCCAGAACTTTTCGGCTCTGGTAAAACCGGTCGACCGGAATTCATGGGGCGGTCGACCGGAATGTCACAGACCCCGAACCTTTTGGTTCTGGGAAATTCGGTCGACCTAGCTACAGTGCCGCCGGTCGACCTAGCTACAGTAAATTCCAGATTAACACAATTCAGCCCCAAATGCCATTGCAACCCTTCCGAACTCTGTGGCATCAAACTCCTTTGATCTTGGGGAATATATATTGAGTGTTTTGGCCTACAAAATCATATAAAAAGGATTAGAACTTTAGCTCAATAATCCATATAATAAATGTATGAAATACACATATGAAATCTCATGAATTAGTTATATGTGAACACTTTGAATCACAAGTGTTCTGAGCTAAAGATCAAGAAATAAGATCTCAACCACCCCAAGTAAAATATCCATGAAACACACTCATGGAATCTCAATAACAAAAAGGATAGAAAAGCTCATTCCCAAATTAACCATCCATATCAAAAGAGCAAGTTCATATGACAATGAATTTAAACGAATGGATGATCATCAAGTAACCCAAAGTTTCAAGATTGATGTGAGCATTCAAGAACTACATGTTCCTTGGTATTAATGCAATGTGAGAACATATAAGGCAAGTTGTGAATGGGCATCATGAAACCAAATACATGGAGAGTGATAAACAACAATGACTAATAGTGTTAAGCCATTATCAAAACCAAGAATACCACAGAACTCATATGACCCAAGGGACCACAGAATGACTCAAATGACCTCAGAGACACAACATTCTCTCCCTTTTTGATGATGGCAACTATGAGACATTCTGAACTATGAGTCATTATAAATTCATATGGCAACTATGAGTCACTCACATGGTTCTCACCCCCTTTGACACACAGATGGCATTCTGATTAATGACTCACACAATCTTACCACATACTTTGATTAATGACTCACATGAATACTTCTCCCCCTTTGACAATAGCAAAAAGAGCCAGAAAAGAGAAAGAGATACTCACATTAATGACGCACACAAAATGACTTACATAATGCTCGGGATCTCCTGTGATAGCATTACAAGAAACCATAAGGTGGAGAAACATGTCATTGCAGACAACAGTCCAGAAGATGATGTGGAAATATATGCCAATGGTTGTACACTTATTAAGATTGACAAAATAACTAGAGAGAACAACCAAGTATGGAAAGCCAGTTATAGGACTGATACCAATGAATGATATGGAGGTATCGAACATGGTGGTGTCCCGTGACTTGGCAAAGATAAAGTAAGTGTGAGAGGTGGAGCCACAGCAGCATGATTCAATTCCTCAAATAGGAGATGGATAGAGCAGCCAAGGAGCAAATTTTGATTTCAAATTTTGTAGATTTTTAGTGGTTTTCTAGTTTTCAGATTTTTTGGATTTTCTATGCAATGCATGGAAATGACAAATGCAAGCTACAATTGTATGAAGTTAAGATGCACATGCCTCCCTATTAGCATGAGAGTATGATGCTAATGATGCTAGGTCTTATGCCACATGCCAATGAATGAGAAAGCAATGTGATATCACTTGACAGAGGACACCAATGATTGTGGATGCGACTATAAAGGTGCATCAAGATGATACCACTTGTTAGATGATACCACTTGTTTAGTATGATGATGTAATCATGGCAGCCTGAATGATTTATGTAGATATGGCAGATGAAGGCAAACAACAAAGTTTATGTAACATGTGCAGCTCAAGATCCATGATAGTGAAGCATGTGAATGCAGATATGTATGCATGGATATACAAATGCATGGTGAAGAAAAGTGTATGAATGCTATGCATTAACCCTCATGATAAATGAAGGTTCTCTCCCCCTTGGATTCTCCCATATCCACAATGCACTCTCCCCCTTTGACAACGCACAAAGGCAACATTAGACAACATCTCTCCCTTTCTCCCAAGTCCACATCAAGGACTCACAACAAGATATTCTCCCCCTTTGCCAATAGCAAAAAAGAGGGATACGGCACAGTGGTTGACTAAGGTCCTAGAGATCAGAGTGGAATGGTAGTGGAAGAGCAAGCCATTATATGGAAATTAGAAACATGTCGGGAGCAATATATATATGGTTCAAAGCTAATGAAAATCAAGATCATCAATAGAGTTTAAAAAGCATCGACATCCATGGTTTAATAGAAATGAACCAGAAGCACATATCTTGACAGTGTTTAACCTTCCCTTGTCGTATACATCCATATTCAATAACCACAAAGGGAATAACACAAAAACTAGTATTGAGGCTAAACAAGCATGACTAAAGCATGGAATTTTATGAGTTTAACAAATTTGATTTTCAATATCGTTTGAATTTGAAGGCACATGACTCATATGTTACGAGCAATCAAGTCTAGTACATGCCTCCTAGCCGTAAGAATACACGTTGTTTAGACGCTAGTATCCCTAGGTATTTGGCAAGACTGACTGTTATGCTTCAGAATGAACAGAGATAGCAACATCACGTCATGACATATCCAAACTCATTTCTTTGATGAGAAGATATATTTCTCAGCAATTATGCCATTGCTCTACCTAGAGTCCAAATGAATTAAGACAGAGATAACAGAGGCACATCATGACATATCATTCGTCACTTGATTTGATGATGGGACATATTTCTCCGTGCAACACTATCATTGCTCTGCAAATTGATTTTCAAGAATTCCAGCTCATCAAGATGTTTAGAAATAATACTAAGCTCTAGAGTATCACCAAAGTTGTCAAGACATTTGGATTTTCAGATTTCAGAATAGTTATTCAAGGCACAACATGCAATCTCTAGTTAAGGTCTATTAAAACCATAAAATATGGATGATTTCAAAAGATATATCAAAACTTCAAGGAAATCATTAAATCTGAACCATTTTCATTGAATGGACAATCATCAGTTCATATAATAGAAAGCTCTTACACTGTAGTGATGTCTGTCTCTTGAACTTATTATTACACTGGAGGCCATTGAGGTTCAGATGCAAAAAGGACGAATGAACCAAGAAGAACAACACGACTCCCCCTATGAATATGCAATGAAAGCACGCAAGGAGTGATGTTTGCAGTCACAAAGAATGACAAATGTCAATGAGAGGTTTTTTTTGAACCATGCAGAGGTTGACCTGATCAAACATGAAATGCATGAACCAACATGATGAATATGAAACATATGCATAAATACCTCATCAAGACAACTCCCCCTAGCTATATGGCCTATGTGCGACATTGACGCATGGTACTTGGCGGAGGTTAGTCCTCACGCATATTGAGTGCTTCTAGGCAAGCATAACCTGCCTTTCCATACATCAACATTTAATATACCATGGCCGTGCAAGAGTGAAATGACGTAAAATGATTCAAGCTAGATTGATGTTGACTCCCCCTGAGTACATGCAAGGGTTGGCAATGAACTATACAGCCTAAGAGTTATGTGAATGCACAATGTAATGAAGATGCTGCAAAATGATTGTGCATTATCATTTGTCTTCTAAACATGATGTGCATTAAGGTATGTGTGATTACAAGATGATGCAAACACAAATCATTCACAATTGATTTTGAACTGAATGCAACATGATGATGCCAATTGCTAGACTCCCCCTTTGAACAATGCTAATATGAATAACGAGTTGAAAATGCAACCATGGTTTGCATCATCAAAACCAAAGTCCAAGCATTTCATGTGGCTGATAGCAAGACTTGTACAACTCATTATCACATCAACTTCATCAGCATAACAAATTTTTCATGAATTAAATAGCTGAAATCAAGCATGGGGTAAATAAGTTATCAAGCTCAAAAGTTCATCTCACACCTTGGGGGTTTTGTATTTCAAAGAGCAGTTCAGTTTGTAGAATCTAATGACATTGGGCAGACATATGATGCACTATCTACATGTCAAGACTGAACATGCAAGATGACTAAACTTAAGAGGTTTATGTACATACCTGTGCCTTGAGCTTTTATTTACCTTATGATCCTTTGTTCAGCTCCAAGGCATCCTGCACCCAAAATTCTCATTTGGAATTTTTAGGTACCCAAGATTGCTTGGGTCCTTGTGGGTTAGCAACATGTTTAGCATCTTGGCCCACCATTTTCAGGGCAATCACATCATCCTCCTTCATTGTGAGGCAATCATATATCTCATGCCCATTTTTCCCACAATAGAAACAACACACAAAAGATTGATTTTTCCTTTTATGTTCATGTGCGTGTGCAGGTGGATTATGCTTTTGTGGGTGAGCATGGGATTTACCTTTCATGGCATGAAGGTGATGCTTTCCCTTCAAATGCCAGCACTCTTGGATAGTATGGTCAGACTTACCACAATGAGAGCAGCAAAGAGAAGCATTTCTATTAAAGGCCATGGGGAGTGTCGACCTATCTGGATAGGAATGTCGACACTTCTGATTCTCCATGTGGTTCGGTACAGAATTTTGTTGAGCAAGCCCTCTGCCAGTGTTGACCTGTTTCTTTCCTTGCCCTTTCACTTGCTGTCCTGCTCTAAGCTCATCAATTCTCAAGATAAAACAATCATGCACAGTGTGACCATGTCTACCACAATAATAACAATGGACATTCTTTTTGTGGAAAACATGATATTTAACATTGAACATGTTATGGTGCATGTTTGGATGAAAATGCTGAATTTTATTTTTCTTTCGATCAGTATGCCCTTTTCGATGACCACATGAAGTGGTGGCTTCCGGTGAGCCAAAATCTTGGATTTGGGCAAACATTGACAGAAAATCATTCAAACCTTGAATTTCATTTTCAAGTGAGAAAATGTGCTGTTTAGATTCAACAATGCCCTCTTCGCATGCTGCCAATTGTTCATTGAGCATGGCGTTTATTGCTTTAAGATTTTGATTTTGTTGTTCTAAAGCATGCAAAGTTTCAGAGTGATCTTCAATGACAAATTTGCCTTTATCATGTGCAACCAATTTTTCAAGCAATTCTTCTTCAACTTTTTCATGTTCAATTTTCTTTTCCAACAATTCTCTATTCTCTTCTTTCAGAGAATCAATCAGATTTTGTTGCCATTCAAGATCGTCATGAAGACCAACATTTATGTTTCTCAAGAATGAACATTTTTCACATACAAAGTTAGCAGAGCATGAAACAGAATTTTTATTTTCTTCAATCAACCTCTCATCATAGATTAGCCCATCGGCCATAGTTTGATCATTAGAGATTGACTTAGGTTGGTTTTGAAGTTTTATTACAATTTCTTCCAACCTAGTGATTTCATCATGAAGATTTTCATTTTCATCCTTTAGACATGCAATGCTTTGTTTATGTGTGTCTAGATCAAAAGAGAGCTCTTCAAACGTAGAACACTTTTTACAATTCAAGCTTTCATGTTGGTTATTTTTGTTGAGATCCTTTTTCAACTTTTTATTTTCTGATATTGCCTTTTTGTATTGTGTAAACAACTCATCATAGGATTCCATAAGTTCTTCAAAAGTGAATTCCTCAGAATCAGAATTTACCTTTGATGAGGATGGCTTGCTTGACTCTTCTGCACGGTCGGCCATGAAGCATTCTTGTTCTTGTTCTTTTCCTTCATGGATTTTCACCAACTTATCCAGCACTTGCTTGGCTGTGCTGCAAGAAGACACAAGATGAGTTAGTCTTAGATCAACTGCAGATGTAATTAAGTTATATGCAAGATGATTATCATTGTGTTTGGTCTCATGTTCGGCTAACCAATCAATTGAATTTGATGGCAGCTCATGAGGACCATTATATATAAGAGTCCATAATTGTGGATCTATGGAGCTAACATAGATGAACATTCTTCCAACCCATGTAGAAAAATCTGAACCATCATAAATGGGTGGAGAAGCCATCGAAGAAAGTGTAGCATGTGAATCCATCTAAATAAAAAACACCGAGATCTTTCCCTGCAGATCGTTGGATCTGGGAATGACAGAGCCTCGCTCTGATACCACTTGTTGGGTCCCGTGAGGTGTAAACGGATCTAGAAGGGGGGGTTGAATAGATCCTATCACAAGTTATGGCCTATTTAAAAACTCTTATCTAGCGGAAGCTTAAACCACTCTTATAAAGTGAATGAATCACTTAGGCACAATGCACAGCGGAATTAAGTAGAGTGGCTCAAATGGACAGATTTGAATTACAAGCTATGAAACGTCCACACTTCTTTAAGTGAATTACAAAGCATAACACATAGATGAACATGCAATAGCTTGCAACAACCGTGCGTGTGTGTGTATGCTATGTTAATCACTCAAAGTGCATATGTATGTGAGCAAGATAACCAAATATGGAAGCACACGAACCTGTGAATGGGGTTAGAAGATATAGAGCAATCACACACAATAAACAACCCACAACACAGGGATTTTTAAGGTGTTTCGGTTGCAACCCTGCAACCTACGTCCACCCCTCACCAAAACCCGGTGAGGCTTCGTTGCTGACACACAGCTTGACCCGGGGACACGCCCCAAACCACAGAACAGAGAAACACCTCTTTCTGTCTTCCTACACACAAAGCCGGCAGGGATTGCTACACCACAGATCAGAGAACTCCTGATTGCCTTCCTACTAACCACCGGTAGGAATGATCAACACCGCAAATCGAACAACCTCCGATTGCCTTCCTACTAACCACCGGTAGGGACGATTCACAAGTTCAAGTGTTTAACAATATTGAAAGTAAAACAAATGTGAAGGAGCTAAAACAAGAGATTGAGTAAGAAGGAATTGGCCCTTGAATGGAAATGATTGGTTGATCAGCAACAGGGATCTCTTCTTCTTGCAAATCAATCTTCTTGATTCACCCTTGAATGGATGAATGTTCTTCACGGAGTACTGTTCATGTGAACAGTAACTGTTCTTCCAATCCACCTCTTTTGATCTTCTTTTTGATCTCTTTGAATGGATGAAGAAGTGAATAGATGCTACCTTGATCCTTGCTTCCTTCTTCACAGATCTTGGAAGATGATTGCTTTGATATGAACTTTAAATACCTTGGATTGGATGAAGATGTTTTTCACGGAGTACTGTTCACGTGAACATTAACTCTTCCTTCAATCTCTTCTTTTGATCTTCTCTTTGTATCTTCTTGAAGTGGATGAAGAGAGTGATTGATTCTACCTTGAATCTTGTTTCTTCAATAGCTTGTAGGAGATTGATTGCTTCAAAAATCACCTTGGATGAACTTGAAAGGATGAAGAAAATCACTTTGCGAAATGAGCTTCTTGGATCGCCTTGTAAGCTTTGCTTCTTCTTCTTCTTGGAATTTGATTGAAGAGTAGAAGGTGATTGCTTCAGGATTGCTTCAGATCTTTACTTGAAACTCTTGAGTGGATGAAGAACTCATTCACAAACTACTGTTCATATGAACAGTACTTCGTCTCCTCTCTCTTGAAAACCCCTCTTGCAGCCACCCTTAATCCCAAATGAAGCATCAGGGTTTGCCTCCACCAATGTGTTGGTTTTATAGACCTTGAATGGTCCTTGGACACCCTCCAGACCAGATCCACAAATCATGGAAGATTAGGTAGGGTTTGATTAAACAAATCCATGGAAATGGGCTGGCCACGAGGTGGATTTTGAAGTCAACCAAGGCTGCATCGGGGCTGGCGGTCGACCGGAATTCATGGGCCGGTCGACCGGAACCTGCTGCAGCCAGAACTTTTCGGCTCTGGCAAAACCGGTCGACCGGAATTCATGGGGCGGTCGACCGGAATGTCACAGACCCCGAACCTTTTGGTTCTGGGAAATTCGGTCGACCTAGCTACAGTGCCGCCGGTCGACCTAGCTACAGTAAATTCCAGATTAACACAATTCAGCCCCAAATGCCATTGCAACCCTTCCGAACTCTGTGGCATCAAACTCCTTTGATCTTGGGGAATATATATTGAGTGTTTTGGCCTGCAAAATCATATAAAAAGGATTAGAACTTTAGCTCAATAATCCATATAATAAATGTATGAAATACACATATGAAATCTCATGAATTAGTTATATGTGAACACTTTGAATCACAAGTGTTCTGAGCTAAAGATCAAGAAATAATATCTCAACCACCCCAAGTAAAATATCCATGAAACACACTCAAGAATCTCAATAACAAAAAGGATAGAAAAGCTCATTCCCAAATTAACCATCCATATCAAAAGAGCAAGTTCATATGACAATGAATTTAAACGAATGGATGATCATCAAGTAACCCAAAGTTTCAAGATTGATGTGAGCATTCAAGAACCACATGTTCCTTGGTATTAATGCAATGTGAGAACATATAAGACAAGTTGTGAATGGGCATCATGAAACCAAATACATGGAGAGTGATAAACAACAATGACTAATAGTGTTAAGCCATTATCAAAACCAAGAATACCACAGAACTCATATGACCCAAGAGACCACAGAATGACTCAAATGACCTCAGAGACATAACAGGGCGGCCATCCCAAAACTGCCCAACCCACATGGGCGGCCCAACAGGAACCGCCCAACCCTTGGGCGGCCCTGACAGAACCGCCCAAGTCCCTGGCTTGGCCATTTGACCCCCGTTCAGCCCTGTGAGTCCAGCAGGATATAAGGTCCATCCAGAACCGTTTATCCCCTCAGAGAATGACTTAATACATGTTCTAATTGATTCATTTTCATGTCATATATGGTAATTAGTAAAATAGAAACCCACTTGATAAATGATTAATTATGCAACTAAATTTCTGTTAATTGCACTTTGTTCATCCTACGCGATCTTGTTCATTAGCTTATCATCTTGAATCATTCTTTTTGGCATCTTGACTTAATGTATAACTTAATTCTTATTAATTGGACATGAAATTAGGATTAATATGGTCATTAGCTTGCTGGTTAGCTGCTGTACTACAGTAGAACAGTGTGTTCAACTTTCAGACTTTTAACAAGTCGTTAGCCGATTAGCGTGCTAGTCTTGGTTTTACCCCCGGAAACTCTATCCGACGGCATTACCATCATCACGGGATTTCTTTATATCCCTGTTATGAACCTAATGAACTACCAAAACATCATTTTATGTGTTTAAATCGCTGGTTTAAGTCTTGGATCAAATTGGACGACGAGAGGCATGCGCGGCTAGTAGTTGACCGCATATCCTCTTCGGCGGCCCGATTATGACCGCATATCTTTATACAGCCCAGTATGGACCGTATATCTTATTCATGGGTCTTAATGTCTTCTGGACATTAGCGGCCCATAATGCACCGTTCATACCTTCGAGTGGCCCACTGTCAGCCGTTCTTTCTTGACCTCGTGGCTAAGTTTTGGCCCAGTTTCTGTATGCACGGCCCGGCGTTAGCCGTACATACCCTTGCGCGGCTTCTGTATGACCGCACATCTCTTGGAGATGAGTTTGACCGTGTTTTTGTGCTCTTGAATCCAAGGACAAGGTTAGTCCTTTAAATCTTGAACTTATGGTAGTAATTCCTCTGATTAAATTGGCCATTAAAAATTGACTGAATGTCTAGACGCGTGGGATCTTGGATCCAATAAATCGATGCCAACGCACCGTAGGGGCCCTGTCTGGTCCTAGGGAGAGCGCCCGAAAATTATTGAGCCCATGGGATGTTAATGACATGGTGAGGCATTGCACCGAATACTTGCTTGCTTGTTACGTCTATGACAAAATTCTCTTGTTACTTGTTACTTGATCGTGATTGAATTGATGTTAATTACTGCTTGTTGGCCAATTCTTTATTACTATCTCCTGTTGTAAATTCTTGTACTTGTTATCTTGTTAATTCTTGGCATCTTATATTTCTTGACCTTGCAAGATCTTTTTATTACGTCGTTTCATTATATCGTTATCGTCATTTATTTCTTTTTAGCATGGCATGTGAAAATGTAATTAACTTGTTAATCATGTAAACTTGCCTGTTATTTCCTACTGAGCGTCAGCTCATACTTGTTGTTTCCCCCCTTTCCAGGCTATTCAGGTGACGATGCGCTTATTGATGGGGAAGGGCAGGAGTGATGTCTTGAGTGTATCAGTTCTAGTTGTGTTTAGAGTATTTAGTTTCAGTTATGTTATTGTTGTTTAGTTGTTGTTGTCCCAGTTGTATTAAGTTGGTTTGAGGATTATTGTATCAGTTATGGTTTGTTTAATGATCAATAAGTTATTTCCATTTCATAGCACTTGTGTTATATTTAGATTAGCTCTCTCTCTTTCCTGCTAGCTAGTTTCTAACTGTACGTCCCGAGTTTCCGCATCGGGGCGTGACATTGGATGTGCCACATAAAGTGGTATCAGAGTGGTCATAGGCTTGTTCCCACAAGTCTAGTCCTTGGGCACTTTCACTTTAGGTCACTCATAGGTTCACACCCGTGCATAGCCAACCAGTTGTTTCATGAGCACACGTACAGGGACCCATTACCAGCCCGACCCATTTTCTTCAAACCCTCCTATGGATCCCAATCCCCAAGGGAACCCCGTTGCCAATGAGCGTGAGCTCTCCGACCAAGTCACCTTCCTCTTGGAGGCCATTACCAATGTCTTAGGGCGGCTTGATGACATAACGGTCCGACTCAACCACATGGAGGAGAATAGGCCCGCCCCAAGGGTGGATGATAGAAGGGCACTTCCACGACATGAGGAACCAGCCATAGGAGAGTTAAACCCTGACCATCCACCTGAGCATGGAAGGGATCCATCCACCCCCTAGAGGAAATGATAGGCACCCCGGGACAACCCGGATGATCACCTCCTGAGGCTTGTAAAAGTCGATGCCCCCACCTTTGATGGATCCTACAACCCAAGTGTCTACTTAGATTGGGAGCCTTCAATGGACCAATATTTTGATTGGTATCCTATGTCCGAGGATAGGAGGGTTCGGCTTGCCAATATGCAACTTACCAAATTGGCCAAGACCCATTGGTTGAACATTGAAGGGTTAAGGATGGTTAGAAGGCAACCTCCCATCACCACGTGGGGGGGCATGAAAGAACAACTTAGGCTCAAATATGTTCCTCCCTCCTACCACCATACCCTCCTTGATGAATGGCAGGCTCTAACCCAAGAGGGGAAGTCCGTGACGGAGTATATTGAGAAATTCGATTATTACCTCCTTAAGTGCGGAGTCCAAGAGGACCATGCGGTTACCTTATCTCGATTTAGGAATGGGTTTCAATTCCACATAAAAAAGAGCTCTTCATGCGTCATGTGACCACCCTAGAACAAGCCTATCAAATAGCTCGGGACGCCGAGAAATTCTCTCGATATCCCCGAATGGCTCCTCCTCGTATGTCGGATCCCAAGTCCATGGTGCCTCGAACCAACACACCACCCCCTCAAAAAGGCATCCTTCCCACTCCCATGGGAACTCCTCCCGTTCGAGCAGCCCCTCCTAGTGGGACCCTTCCCTCTCGGCCCACAAATGGCCCTCCCAACCCCACTCCCAATCGTCCTAACCCGGGACCCGCTCACCCCCCCCACTAGAGCTACCCCTAACCACCATAGCGGGCAGCAATGCTTTAGGTACCTTGGGTATGGGCACTTTGCCAACCAATCCCCCACCAAGGGAGCATCCAATTTGCTCATTGAGGAGACCAATCTCCTACCCCAAGTTGGGGTTGAAGAAGAGGCTGAGGTTCACGAGGCTTCTCCCGATTGGGAGGAAGAGTATGAAGCCTACTACATTGAGTGCAACCAAGAGCAACCCTCCCAATTCACCGACCCTCACCTTGGAGTGGTTAAGTGTGTCCTCACTCAAACCCAAGAACAAGATTGGCGAAGAACCACTATCTTCCACACCTTCATCCGGATATGAGACCATGCCCGGAAGATCATATTGGATAATGGGAGTAGTGTAAATGTGGTATCCCCTGACACTGTCAAGCTTCTAGGCCTAACCATCTCCTCACACCCGAGCCCATATCGGGTAGCTTGGACTGATACCACAACCATACCCATTAACACTCGTTGCCTTGTCCCCATCACCTTCCAATCCTACCATGGCCAAGTTTGGTGTGACATTCTACCCATTGGAGTAGGGAGCATACTTCTAGGACGGCCCTGGATATATGATGTAGATGCCACCTTACTTGGGAGGACAAATGCTTGCATTTTCACCCATGAGGGGAAGAGAATCCAACTTAACCCTTCACCTCCCCGTTCCCTTCCCAAAAGGGTACCACCTTCCCTAGAAGGGCCCACCGCCCCTACCTCCATCCCAAACCCCACCCCCTCGAGTCCTAGCCCAAACCTTACCCTTGGAACTACTAGGAGCCTACACCTCATCACCCAGCAAGAGCTAGAGGAAGAATCAATCAAGGGTCCCCAATGTGCGCCATTGTCATTTGTCTCAGGGAGTCCACCCCAACGGACCAACGCTCGGTGGAAATCCAACACCTCCTTGAAGAGTTCCACGATGTGTTCCCCGATGAGCTTCCGGATAGACTACCACCCATGCACGATGTGCAACATGCCATCGACCTTGTCCCCGAAGTCACCCTACCCAACCTCCCTCACTATCTCCTCAACCCCACCGAGTATGCCAAACTTAGGAGGCAAATTGAGGAACTCATCAAGAAAGGTTTCCTCCAAATCAGTAAGAGCCCATGTGCCGTCCTGGCCCTCCTCACACCCAAAAAGGATGGAACTTGGCGCATGTGTGTGGATAGTCGGGCCATTAATAAAATCACTGTCAAATATTGGTTTCCCATCTCCCGGCTAGATGATATGCTAGATATGCTTGCAGGAGAAACAATCTTCTCCAAGATTGACCTCAAAAGTGGCTACCATCAAGTTCAGATTAGGCCTGGGGATGAGTGGAAGACCGCTTTTAAGACAAAGGATGGTCTCTATGAGTGGCTTGCCATGCCCTTCAGGCTTTCCAATGCACCAAGCACTTTCATGTGCCTCATGACCGAGGTCCTCCGCCCCTTCATCAGCGTCTTCCTTGTCGTCTACTTTGATGATATCCTCATCTATAGCCAATCCGAGGAAGCCCACCTTGATCACCTCAGACAAGTTTGCACCACTCTTAGAAAAGAAAGCCTTTATGCCAACCCCGAGAAGTGTCACTTCATGACCAACCAACTTGCCTTCCTAGGATTCATTGTCTCAGTCCAAGGGGTATCCATGGACTTAGAAGGTCCAAGCCATCCTTGATTGGCCCGAGCCCAAGACCCTCCATGATGCCCGAAGCTTTCATGGGCTAGCCACCTTTTATAGAAGGTTCATCCGTGGGTTTAGCACCGTGACCGCCCCTATCATGGATTGCCTCAAGAAGGGGACCTTTTGTTTGGACTAGGGCAGCCTCCAAAGCATTTCAGGAACTCAAAAAAAAGATGACCCAAGCCCCGGTCCTTTGCCTCCCCGACTTCTCCAAAGTCTTTGAGGTCACTTGTGACGTCTCCGGGGTAGGGATTGGAGGCATCCTTAGCCAAGAAGGCCATCCCGTAGCCTACTTTAGTGAGAAGCTTTGCGAGGCTAGAATGAGGTACTCAACCTACGATAAGGAATTCTACGCTGTGGTCCAATCCCTTTGGCATTGGAGACACTACCTATTGCCCAAGGAGTTTGTGATCTTTTCGGACCATGAGGCATTGAAGTACCTCAACTCCCAACAAAAACTTAATGCCCGCCATGCCCGCTGGGTTGAGTACATCCAGGCCTACACTTTTGTCTTAAAGTACAAAGCGAGTAGTGAGAATCGCGCCGCCGATGTGCTAAGTAGACGGGTAGCCTTACTCTCCACTTTTCAAGTAGAGGTCACGGGGTTTGAGCGATTCAAAGAGGAGTATCCTAGTTTCCCCGACTTTGGGAATCACTACACCACCCTATCCACCCGGCCCAACAAGGAACATGAGGGATTCTTACTCCAGGATGGGTATCTCTTCAAAGGGACTAGGTTGTGCATACCCCAGACTTCCCTTCGGGACTTCATAGTTTGGGAACTACATGGTGGTTGCCTTGCTAGTCACTTTGGGGTCCAAAAGACCATTGAGTTAGTTGAGAGGCAGTTCTATTGGCCAAGCCTAAAGAGGGACGTCACAAAAATTGTGGGTCAGTGTAGCACTTGTGCCTCGACCAAGCAGGTAAGGCAAAACACCGGTCTCTACACACCCCTCCCCATCCCCGACCGACCTTGGCAAGACTTGAGCATGGACTTTGTCCTCGGCCTACCTAGGACCCTTCGCAAACATGATTCTATCTTTATGGTGGTCGATAGGTTCTCCAAAATGGCTCACTTTATCCCATGTTCCAAGACCACATACGCTTCTAGGGTAGCCCGCTTATTCTTCGATGAAGTGGTCCGACTCCATGGTCTACCTAAAACCATTGTGTCCAACCGAGATGTGAAATTCACTAGCTACTTCTGGAAGACCCTCTGGCACTTAATGTGCACCCTCCTCAAGTTCTCTACGGTCTACCACCCTAAAACAGATGGCCAAACAAAGGTCGTCAACAGAATCCTAGGGAATCTACTTCGTTCCTTAGTTGGGGACTACCCCGGGAATTGGGATCTTCTCTTACCCCAAGATGAATTTGCCTACAATGACTCCGTCAATAGGTCAATAGGCAAGAGTCCATTTGAAGTTGTCCATGGTTATAGACCTAGGAAGCCCTCTGATCTTATTCCCCTTCCCCCGCATGCTAGAGTGTCTATCTCTGCCGAGTCCTTTGCACAACACATCACAGAGTTGCATGATGACATTCGCAAGCACATAGGGAAGAGTAACGAGGCTTACAAGAAGTGTGCAGATGCTCACAGGCACCACTTAAAATTCCAAATAGGCGACTCTGTGATGGTGAGGATGGAGCGGCTCTTCCCCGGGGCTGCCTCCAAGCTGAGGGCAAGAGGGTCGGGACCTTTCCAAGTTCTGAGATGACTTGGCAACAATGCTTATGTGTTGGACCTACCGGAAGGCTATGGGGTACACCCTCCGTTCAATGTGGCAGACCTAGCACCCTATTAGGGTCCCGCGGTGGCACCTAGTGACAATCTTGAGCCAATACATGCCCTTGCGAGAGACACCCCCGGTGAGAATCCACCTATTGGCCTGAGGGACCGACGCGAGCAAGTGGAGATGATACTGGATGAGTAGAGCACCGTCACCAGGAACAGGGTGCACCACCGCTATCTTGTGAGGTGGAAGAATCATCCTCCGACTAAGGATACGTGGCTGAGCCGGGAGGACCTGCTGCGCCTAGACCTGGACGTTTTGGAGCACTACCACAGCCAGCTTGACCCATACTCGACAGGGTCGAGATCTTCTCACCCCGGGGGATTTGATGGGGACATCTCGCACCACTCCATATGGTTAGGGTCGCCCGCACATCCTTGAGGAAGCTCGAGTCTTATTTATGTATTTTCCTTTATTGAGTCATGTGGACATGAGTCCAATTTCCTTTGTTTGTGTTTGAGTGGGCCTTAGTATCCTAGTTGGGCCCATAAGTGTTGTTTAGGATAGCTTCGGTCTTTTGTAAGAATGCCAGGGGCATTTTTGTCTTGCAAAAGATTGGGTGCCTATAAATAGGCCCCAACCCCCCTCCATTTGGAAGATTGATGCTTAAGAAATTGAAATCCACTTTGATGAATTCTCCCTCCCCCTCTAGGAGTGTGACTCCCCTTCTCTCTCTCTCTCCCTCTGTCTCTCTCTCCCTCCCTCTGTCTCTCTCTCTCTCTCTACCCCTCCCTCTTCCCAAGGCATCCCCCACCCTTCCCAAGACCCTTCTTTTCCCATCCCCAGCCCCAAGACTAATTCAAATTCATATCCCCAACCACTCCCACTTCCCAAGACCCCCTCCTACTTCCCAAGAGACCCCTCCCTCTTCCCAAGGCATACCCACCCTTCCCTAGGCTCTTCTTTTCCCCATCACCTTCCGCAAGACTAATTCAAATTCATATCTCCCTCCACTCCCACTTCCCAAGACCTCCTCCCACTTCCCAAGAGATCCCTCCCTCTTCCCAAGGCATCCTCCACCCTTCCCAATACCCTTCTTTTCCCCATCCCCATCTAAGACTATTTGAAATTTGTATCTCCCTCCATTTCCACTTCCCAAAACCCCCTCCCTCTTCCCAAGGCCTCCTCCACCCTTCCCTAGGCACCCACTAACTCCTCACCCCCTCCCCAATTCAATTTTCAAATTTCATCTCCCACATCCCAAGATAGAACCCACCAACCCCCAAGCCATTTTCACACCCTTACCACCCCACAACTAAAATTCATAGCTCCAATCCCACCCCATAGTAGAACCACCTCTAACACCCCCTTTTCCCCTCCCACATGCTTGGCTCATTCCCCCATTGACCCCCTATCAGCCAGGGCTCTTCCCAGCCCCTTCCCATCATATTTCCCCCTCTCACTTCTCCCATTAGCACCTCCCATCCCCACCCCTCACTCTGCCCACCACTATAGCAGAATTGGATGAAACTTGCAACATCGATCCTGCCTCATCCGAGTAGATCCAGGTGAACACCCCAACGGCAACAAGATTATTCTCCAAGCTAGCTTTCCAACGAGGGGTCTTCCACCTTCATCCAACGTCTGTGCTGCCCGAGACAGCCATTCTCCCTCGACTGCGTAGAGCTGCTCCGGCA
The DNA here is from genome assembly GCA_022559845.1 of Amorphophallus konjac. Taxonomy (NCBI): domain Eukaryota; kingdom Viridiplantae; phylum Streptophyta; class Magnoliopsida; order Alismatales; family Araceae; genus Amorphophallus; species Amorphophallus konjac. The sequence continues at coordinate 117,038,980 of CM040125.1, read as the reverse complement.
GATAACCAAAGGCTAAGAGAAGAAATGACCACAGCCGCTCCAGGGAGAATCTGGATGTGATTTTTGGCTGATGTCTTCTCCTCCAAGCCCTCTGTCAGTATGAACAAGGAGGGAGCCGTTTGGACCCCAGAGCACAAAGTTCCGAATTTTCTCCCCGGAGTGCGCAGGTCAGTTCCCCCCCAGTCAGATCCGACCCCCTTCCACCATTCTGGTTCCCACGATATGCTCTGACATTCTCCGGCAACCCCGCTGGTCTTTGATCGAAGAAGACTCATCCACGATCGTAACGGCTCTAGCCCCGCCCTCATCGGACCCCGGGAGTGATTGTGGCGGCCACTTCTTCCAGAAGCAGTAATTTTGGGACAGCTAGAGCCAGGTTCGACCAGCCTTGGTCCCGACCTCGACTCAGCCACCGTCGGCATCAGAATAATCTCCAAAAATTTGGGCGTCTTCCTGGGCCAACCTAGGACATTTTGGTGCTAGTCCCATCATCACCTGAAGTCGGGGGAGTCCGTGGCTGCGCCATCAACGACTTTCTGTTCTGCTGTTCTAGAAGCGGACAGAACCGACTTAGCTCGCCAGTTCAACTTTTAGCTTAGTTTCCCCCACCCCGTCTGGCCGGCTTAAAGCCCCTCCCTGCGGGAGAAAGTATTTGCATGTAACCATTCAATCCCCCACCCCTAGTCCAACCCCCTTGCAAGGGGATTAATGATTGTAAATTGTTAATTCCGGTTGAAGCTTCATCGGCGCGGCATGCGGGTAAACCCACGCTTCCTCGCTCGCCCTCGTCTCCGGTCGGGATCGGTTTCTTCAAACCGATCTGGTGAGCGCTTGGTTACCCTTCCTGGCATTTCATTTGCTTGCCTCGTATCATATCTTACTGCCCGTCGGACGGTGAGTGAGTACCCATTCTCCATTCCACTCAAGTGTGCAGCCCACCGCGGAGAGAGTTGTGAGTGCCACCCACTAACCCATGCCCTTGGAGTGCTGGCTGCCCACGATCGTGGGAGTCCCTACCCCTCAAGGGAGTCAGCCTTGGCATAGCCAAGTCATCAGAATAGTAGGGTCCCACCTCGGATCCTCACGGTCATCCCGAGTCGCCATCAGGAGAGAGTGTGCACCGCTTGAGTGACCCGATATATCGAGTCCCCTACGATTCCTTGTGTGTTTGCGAATATAGGTCCTAGGCGCATCGTGTCATCCTGTGGCATACTTGGTTGTGCCACATCATCCCCTCTCTGAGGGGGTGAGCGCTCTCCTATGCACCCACCTTGGTCTATTTAAGAACAAATGGATGAAGGGTAACGGCTCTGCACTGCACTGCACTGTCAGCGCCATCCGAGTTGTCCATTCAAAAAAAAAGTGGAAAGAAGAAAAAAAGAGATAAAAAAGAAGAAGAATGAATGCAAAAGAAAAGAAGAAAGGAAAATTATAAGGTCAACAGGGCCTCCCCATCTGCCCCCATAGGCAGAGGACTCCCTAGTAGCATTGTATGGTGAATGCCCAAGGGAAAATAAAATGACTACGTCATCTGTGGAGGTAGGAAGACCCTACAACCGCGGCTTCTAAAAAAAATGGTCAAGAGGATGACACTTGGCGTAAGCACCGGAAGCCCGAGCTGAAGCTGTTCGGAGCATCTCTTGAAGAAATCAATGACAAAATAAGATAGCCGTTGATCTGATGCATAGCTGTCGCTGAATATTCCCAAGGGGACCATGTTAATCAACGGTCCCACCGACGCTAAAGAGCCCTCATTGGCCACTAGGCCTCCCGTTTCAAATACGGGTCCATGCCCGTTGAGGTACCCCCTCCATTCTCAACCTGGATCTTCCAGCCGGGTCACTGAATAAACATTCCTTAACTTTCGTCCCTCCGCCGCATTAAAATACAAACCTTGCGAGGGAACGAAGAGAATAAGCCTTACCGATGCCTCGTCCTGTGAGGGTACTTCCCACTGGTCCCACCAAGATGCATGGTGCTTTGCCATCTTCCCATCCTATGGGGATATTCCTCATTTGTCCCACCGGGGTTGACCCTCTACCCTTGATCTGGGACCTATGCTCCCAGCTAATGTATTCTCATTACCTTTCGGCATTCAGCCACAATAATGTCATGTTTGTCCCACAGGACTTTCCCACCACTGCCGGTTCGGACTCCTTGCCCAACGTCGGCCCAATAAAATCTCTTTTTTCTTGGCATAAGGCACTCCTCCCTTACTGAGCTCAAAACTTTGCCCATCAGTCTCGTCGAACTGGGCTCATAAAATTTCCCTTCCTTTGGCCCGGGGCACTCTGTCCTTGCAGAGTTCAAATTTACCCTTTGTCCCACTGGGCTGGGTTCACAAAACCTTTTTCCTTGGCCTGAGGCACTCTACCCTCGCCAAGTCCCAAATTATCCTTTGTCCCACTGGGTTGGGTTCATAAAGCCTTTTCTTGGTTTGAGGCACGCCGCCCTGGCCGAGCTCGAAAACTGCCCCTAGCCTCACTAAACTGGGCCCACAAACCCCTTCCTTTCCGGCTCGAGGCACCCCATTTTGGCTAGAACTCTGGGTTACTAATCCCTAGCCCCACCGGCACAATAAATAGTCGAATTCATCAATAGTCCCACCGGACAGAATATCCTGCATCGCAGACGAGAGTGCGCTAGGGAGCCCAGCATAAAAAAAGAAGGGAAATGAAAAAGAAGAAGGAAAGAAAATAATAAAAAAATATATGAATGATGAAATAAAAATGATGATCTGAAATAAACTTAGTAAAAAAATAAAATATAACAAAAAAAACATAATAAATTCAATAAACCCAATGAATTCAATAAACCCAACAAACTCAATAAGCCCAACAAAATCAATAAATTCAATTAAATCAATCAATCCAATGAGCTCAATAATCTATAAAAAACTTAATAAACCAAATAAACCCAACAAGATTTAATAAACCCAATAAGCTAAGCAAAATCAATCAACTCAATAAATCGATGAACCTAACAAACCAAATAAACCCCAATCAACTCAATAAATCAAACAACCCAATAAACTCAATAAATCATAAAACCCAACGAACTCCATAAACCCAATAAACCCATCAAAATCAACCCAATGAATCAATAAACCCAATAAACCAACTAAATCCCAACAAACTCAACCAATAAATCCAATGAACTTAACAAACTCAACAAAACCAATAAATCCTATAAATCCAATAAACATAATAAACTTAACAAATTCAATAAACTCAACCAGTCCAAACAAATAAACCAACAAAAAGATTCCTTCACTTTGTCTCAAACCTTCTATCTGAGTAAGGTTTGTTTATCCCAACATCTCCACGGGTCAACATCCATGTTCTATCCTGGCCTAGACCTCACGTCTTCGCCAGGTTTGCCTAGACATGACGTCGGGTCGACATTTGCATCCACATGTTCTACCCTTGTTTCCAACCTTCCGTCGGAGCAAGGTTGGTTGACCCCGACATCTCGTCGGGTTGACATCAATATCTAGCCCTGGGTCTGGGCCTTTCATACGTCTACACTCTAATCTACCCTCGCCCTGAGCCTTCTAACGGGGCAGGGCCCGTTGACTTTGATATTCCGTCGAGTCAACACCTATCCTACATTATGCCCTTGGCTCAGGCCTCATGCCTTTGCCAAGTTTGTTGGATCCGACACGACTTCGGGTCGACATTTATACCCTACATTCTACCCTTGGCTTAGGCCTCATGCCTCTGCCAAGTTCGTTGGCTTTGACAGGACGTCGAGTCAACACCTATCTTATATTATGCCCTTGGCCTATGCCTCACGCCTCTACCAAGTTCGTTGGCTTTGACAGGACGTCGAGTCAACACCTATCCTATATTATGCCCTTGGCTCAGGCCTCATGCCTTTGCCAAGTTCGTTGACTCCGACACGACGTCGGGTCAACGTCTGTATCCCATATTCCTTCCTTGGTCTAGGCCTCACGCCTCTGCCAAGTTCGTTAGCTTCGACAGGACGTCGAGTCAACACCTATCCCATATTATGCCCTTGGCTTAGGCCTCATGTCCCTGCCAAGTTCGTTGGCTCCGACACGACGTCGGGTCAGCATCTATATCCTAAATTCCTCTCTTGGCCTAGGCCTCATGTCTTTGCCAAGTTGGCTGACTTCGATAGTCTGTCAAGTCAACAACCATATTCTACCCTGCCCCAGACCCTATGTCTCTCCCAGGTTGGTTGACCTCGACATGATGATGAGTCAACAATAGTGCTTTATTTATGCCCTTGTCCTAGACACACCGTCTAGGCAAGGTTTGTTGACTCCAACATCCTGTTGGGTCGACATCCCTTTTACCTTTGGTTCGGACCTTCTGTCCAACCAAACAATAAAAAGACCCTCTCATTTTTGGCTCGGACGTTTCGTCCAACTAGTCAACAAAAAGACCTCTTTTACCCTCGGCTTGGACCTTTCGTCCGGTCAGAGAATAAAAAGATCCTTCTACCTTTGACTCGGACCTTTCGTCCAGTCAAACAACAAAAAGATCATTTCACCTTTGGGCTCGGATCTTCGGTCTGATCAGAGATCAAAAAGACCCTTAATTTTACCATTGGCTCGGACCTTCCGTCCGACCAGAGAATAAAAAGACCCCTTTTACCTTTGGCCAGGACCTTTCATCCGGTTAGAGGACAAAAAGACCCCTTCACCTTCGGCTCGGGCCTGTCGTCTGGTCAAGGAATAAAAAGACCCCTTTTACCTTTGGCTCGGACATTCTGTCCAACTAAAGAATAAAAAGACCCCCTTTTACCTTTGGCTCAGACCTTCCGTTCGACCAGAGAATAAAAATATCCTCTTACCTTTGGCTCGGACCTCCCGTCCGACCAGAGGATAAAAAGACCCCCTTTTACCTTTGGCTCACGACCTTTCGTCTGACCAGAGAACAAAATGACCCCCTTCACCTTTGGCTTGGGCCTTTCGTCCGGCCAGGGAACAAAAATACCCTTTTTTACATGTGGCTCTGCCCTTCCATTTAGTTGAAGAACAAAAAGACCCCTTTTATCGTCGGCATCATGACCTTCCGTCTAGGCCGATGCACAAACCAATCATCAGCATCATGACCTTTCGTCTAGACTGCCACGTAAACCAACAAAAATCTCCTCTTGTCTAGCGTCATGGCTTTCCGCCTAAGTCGGTGAATATTCTGCCTTGGCGTCATGGCTTTCCGCCTAAGCCGGTGAATATTCTGTCTTGGCGTCATGGCCTTCCGCCTAAGCCAAGTTGTACGGCGTCATGACTTTATGTCTAAGCCGTTAAATATTCTTTTTCGGCATCATGGCTTTCCGCCTAACCCGGTAAATATTCTGCCTTAGCGTCATGGCCTTCCGCCTAAGTCAAGTTGTACGGCGTCATGACTTTATGTCTAAGCCGTTAAATATTTTTGTCTGGCGTCATGGTGATGAGGACATCAAAGTGGGGACTCGGCAGCCCAAACCTTTTGGTGGGGAGGTCGCTCCCGTCCCATGGTCCATTAGGCCGGGCCGGTCAAATTTTGGACTTTTCTCTTTTTATTGTGATGTAATTTCCCTTTTAGTAGCATTTAGTTCTTAATGGGTCAGCTAATTGGGCCCAAAAGGCCAAGTTAGCTTGCGGGTCTAGTTAAGGGTCATAGGTTGCTTATTGTTACCCCCGAATAGCGGAGTCTTTCTTCATTTGTTGGGGGTAAGTTTGGTCATTTGTAAACTCTGGCCTCTCCTATAAATAGGAGACCAAAGTGCGTCATTTGAGTTAGTGAAATAGTGAAAGAAAATCAATTTTTGTGTGAGAATTATTGGCCTCTCTCCCCCTCTCTCTCCTGGTCACAACTTTCTCTCTCTACCCTCTCTCTCTCTAGGGTGCAGCCCCTCTCTCTCTCCTCCTTGACTTGGTCGAACCACCCCTCTCTCCCTCTCTCTCTCCTCTTGCCACATCAGCAAGGGAATCCCCTTCCCTCAATCCCTCCTAAAATCTCTTCCCAATTCCCTCCCTTCTACTAATACCTTTCCTAATCTAGTTTCCCCTCTCATTCAAAATTCAAATACTTCCCTATTATCTCTCCCTCCCGCCATCTAATTAAATCCTTAATTTCCAAAAAATCCCTACCACCTCAGCCTCCAATCTAGGAGAACGTCCTACAATCTCTCCACCCTTCCCAACTAGCAGCCGCACCCCACCCCCCATCCTGCCAAGGCCGCATCCCAATCCCCTTTCCCTAACCCCAGCCCTGCTCCCCACGCCCCCCAGCCTCCTCCAGCATGCTTCCCACTGCATCCCCATATCCCCATCACTCAAGATCGTCCATGGCGGCCCCGGAGTCCCACGCCATCACCCCCCATCCACGGCATTAGCGGAATCACCATCCTACTGTCTGCAAATCCGAGGCAAGTTCTGAGGTTCAATTTACAGAAGCTACATCAACGTCCACGGCGTGAATCCACATGAACCTTCTTCTGTGGGTTTGTTCTACTTTGAGTCTACTTCGCTTGAAGTGGTTTTGCGGCGTTTTGACATCGGCATAGATAGTGACATCATTTTGCGTGTGACTGAGCAAGGCCTGTGCGAATCTATTCGCACAGGACTTAAATTGAGTTTGCAGATCGCACCACGCCTTCCCTGTTGAACTTCTGATCAAGACCTTCCTCGAAGGCGTCCTTCCCGACGTCCCGGAACCAACCCAAGTGGTTTGATTGCGTTCGGAGTTCTGTGCTGGGCGTACCACCTCGCGCACTCTTGCCCTATCTGTCTGCATGCCCAGAATCCAGAGTCTCACCACAGAGACGACCACGCCCAGATCGGTGATCCAACGCCACTCATCTTTTGAGGGTACATATAGGCTCCTGTCAGGCATCCATCCCTGTAGGTCTCGCCTCATTCTGAGCTCTGTGGAGAGCGCACCCGCCTCTGCATGCCGACTGCGCAGGCGTGTCTTGCGAGACAGATTCACACAGGCCATCTTCCACGACCTACCCCAGCCTCTTGCAACCCCAGAACGATGCCAAACTTTCAGGAGTGCCTATGCACTCCACAAGCTTCATCTGGGCGCAAGCGGCATCCTTTTCTGATCTCTGTGTGCAGCGTACGGTTCAGATCAACTTGGTTCTGTCCAGCAGACTGTGCGTAGGGAGCTAGTTCACCTTCCCATTCCCCGAGATCCCCACCTCCTACGTGAGGGTAGTTTTGTACTACTTATTCCCATCCCCATGATCCCCTCCCTACGTGGAACATAGTGCCATAAGGCTGTACTCACAGGTTTGCTCCGGAAGCTGCCGTCGACATTCCCATGCGCGTGCTCGTTCCGCATCACATGGCGTTCTGCCTAAGCCGATAAATATTCTGTCTTGGCGTCATGGCCTTCCGCCTAAGCCAAGTTGAACGGCGTCATGACTTTATGTCTAAACCGTTAAATATTCTTGTCATGTGTCATGGCTTTCCGCCTAAGCCATTAAATATTCTGGCTTGGCGTCATGGCCTTCCGCCTAAGCCAAGTTGTACGGTGTCATGACTTTATGTCTAAGCCGTTAAATATTCTTATCCGGTGTCATGTCTTTCCACCTAAGCTGGTAAATATTCTGTCTTGGCGTCATGGACTTCCGCCTAAGCTAAGTTGTATGGCGTCATGACTTTATGTCTAAGCCGTTAAATATTCTTGTCCAGCGTCATGGCTTTCCACCTAAGCCAGTAAATATTTTACCTTGGCATCATGGCCTTCGGCCTAAGCCAAGTTGTATGGTGACATGACTCGATGTCTAAGCTGTTAAATATTCTTATCTGGGGTCATGGCTCTATGCCTAAGCCGGTAAATATTTTATCTTGGCAACATAACATACCGTCTAGGCCAAGTTGTCCGGCATCTCCGCCTAAGCCGGTAAATATTTTATCTTGGTAACATGGCATACCGTCTAGGCCGAGTTATCCGGCATCATGGCTCTCCGCCTAAGCTGGTTAAAAATTCTCCCTTGGCGTCATGACCTTACGTCTAAGCCAAGTCATTCAGGGTCACGACCTTCGGTCTAAGCCGACAATCCTCTTACCGTTGGCCCGGAATTACCATCTGAACCAATGAATAAAAAGACCTCTTGGCGTCACGACCTTACGTCTAAGCCAAGTCATTCGACGTCATGACCTTCGGTCTAAGTCAACAAACCTCTTACCATTGGCCCGGAATTGCTGTCCGAACCAATGAACAAAAAGACCCCCCTTGGTTCCACACCAACCCTTGATCCCTCCAGGGATCCACCACAACATATAACACCTTCTCTCCACCGTCATGGCATCGATCTCCTGACGCCAGAATCGCCGACTTGCAGGTACGCTTGTTAAGCCCTAAAAAAGAGAAGAAATAGAAAAGAAGAAAAGAAGAAAGAAGAAAGGAAAAAAAAGAAAAAGAAAAAAAAGAGAGGAAAAAAAAGAGCAAAGAGCAAAAAAAAGGGAAAGAAGAGGAGAAGAAAACAAAAAAAGAAGAAAAAATGATCATGACATGTTTTGCTTGCCTGCTTGTCTCGCCTGCATGCTTGCTTGTAAAGTATTAACAAACTTCCTTCAAATTTCTAGGACCGTATTCCCTTGCTAAATAACGCTACCCAGATTCTAGGTTTTTGTGCGCCACGACACACACTAAGGAAGGAAAAGCTAATTCTCGGTGAGTGCATATGGCTAGGGGAAGAGTCATAGCTATGTTGCTAGCACAACTCATAGGCTACACCCTAGACGAAACTCCCACACCTCGCACGTAATATGAGCAATGGTCCTTAGCTATAGGGATGTCATAAATTCTTCTTAACACTTCATAAAAGCTTAAACCTCTACACTAACATGAGGGATAATCATGAGGAAAAAGTTACCTACCCCCTTCAAAAAAAATGAGAAAAAAATGATGATAATGATAGGTGGAGTGTGAATCCAAGTATCCAAGAATCCCCATTGAGACACATGAGGAGACTCGCGCGAAAACGGTGCAGCAAACTCCACGATTAAAATAAGGATGAATCCTAGTATCCGGGAATCCCCATTGAGACATATGAGGAGACTCACGTCGAACGGTGAAATTCACCATAAAATCATAACAAATGATGGATCCTGGTAGTCGGGAATCTCCATTGAGACATATGAGGAGACTCGCATCAAACGGTGAAATCCACAATAATACCATAATAAGGGATGGATCTAAGTAGCCGGGAATCCCCATTGAGACACATGAGGAAACTCACGTCGAATGGTGAAGTCCGGAATTAAGAATAAAAGGGGGTTGTGCGAAACTATCAAAAGCAGAGAACCCCAAATGCATGTGTAGGCGATAAAGTAATCCTCTACTGTTACATAGAACGTCTACACGTCCCTATGTTTAAGGTTCGCTGCCTATATAATTGCACTTTCACACTATGGAGGAATAGTCTAGGGTGTGGATCGTAGTTTATGCTATGCATATGTTCTATGCGGTGTCCTCTTTGCGTATGCACATCTCTCTTAGTTGTGCTTCGTGAGCCGCACTCCGCCGTGAGTCATGAGCGATGTCCTTATCCTATCCCTGATATAGGAGAACTATGCTACATATATTTACTCTATGCTTGCGGTCGATGAATGCATGTGTGCTCGAGTGAGACTACAAAATATGAATAAATAAAAATGAATGATGAAATAAAATAAAAGATACAATGAGGCAAAATGAAAATAAAAATGATGATAAATAAAGACAAAATAAATAAATAATAATAAAACAAATAATAAAAAGACACAGGCAATATTTCAGACGGGCTATGGGCTACACCCGCAGGTCCCGCTGTTTCGTCCCTCATTCGCGCCACCTACGGGTGGGGGGCATTTGTTGACACTGAAAATATGCCTAACTCTTCTTAACTTTTGCTTCTGTAGGTCTCAATCTTTGACTGAGTGCTCCTATGCTGGCAAAGAAGAAAGGAAAGAAGATAAAAAAAACGGCGGGAGCCGAACAAAAGACAAAGACCGAACAAAAAGAAGAAAAAGAAATGATGAGTTGCTACAAAGGGACAGCTACTAAAGCAAGACCCAAGAGGTCATAAAAATGCTCGGGACCATCCCCGAACGAATAGGCAGAAGTTCGGATAGCAAGTGTAGCAACCCTGGTAAAAATAAAAGGAAATAAAAACCCCAATTGATCAAAATAAGATTAAAAGATTTAATGAATAAATGATAAGAGCCTAAAGAAGTAAATAATAAACCAAAATGTAAATAACGCCTTGATTCAAGGCGCTACTTCAAGAAGAAACGCCCTTATGCAAGACGCGAATTCCAGAAAGGATGACCATAGCAGATGTCGTCAATTATTAAACGACCAAAATAATAAAAAGGGCAAGTAAACGTGACGCCCTCCACATGGACGCGTTTTACATAAGAAATGACTTTTACAAAGGTGTCAATTTAAACTAACGCCCTATTGCAAGGCGTTAATTCCGTTCGAGTTTCGTTTGAACCAGGAGACTATCCAGAGCAAGTTTCTGGATAACTACGTGGAAGGTTGAATAGGGTAAGAACTCTATTAGGGAAATATTACTTCCAATACAACACTAACTCCATTACGATCCTGAAAACCCTATAAATACCCTCCTAATTCACCCAGATCGCTACTTTGGCGATCTAACTTTCGTTTTGCTGCTGCTGTCTACCGTAAAGAACAGGTAATGTTCTCTCCCCTGCCTTCAGTCATAATCATGAAGAATATTGATATTCTTCATCATCGTCTTTGCTGCAGGAAGTCTGCCGTAAGTCGTAACTCTATTGTCAAAGTGAAGAACGTGGGTTCTTCATCAAAACGGTCTCTTCATCCAAGAAAGGAGCCGTTGATTTTCTACAAGCCGTGAATATCTTCTTCCTGGCTCACACAATCATCCAGTATCTGCTGATTACCCGGTTATTATTGCCGTTTCACATCTCTTCAGAGGCTCTGTTGTCTCTTCTCTTCACAAATCTTCACGTACCTGCACCAAGACCATTCATCAGGTAGGTTTTCTCAAGAGCGTAGCCCAAACTAGTATAGATTCTGAAATGATTCATCCATGATCTCATGCATATAGTTTTACTACGTTTTCAAATGTTTTTGGTGAATTTTGAATAAGGCGACCCTTCCAAGGGCGCTAATTCGTATTCTGACGCCCTGACCAGGAGTCGTCAATTTCATATAATTGATAATTACCCATGTTTAAAATTCTGTATCTATGAAACCATGAATCTAATCTAATGCATGATCATCCTAGTGGAATCCTGCTATTTTTCTGGTCTGCATTATATAATTTGTTCCTGAAATCTTGGAAAATGTTGAAATAACGACCTGATGCAGGTCGTCTCTTATTGAACTGACGCCCCAGAACAGGGCGCTAATTGAAAAGTAACGCCCCTGTCTAGGGCGCGTTTTTGTTAAAATTCCATATTATCTAGATTCTGCAAAATAGAAATACAGAATGGACGACTGCTGAACAAGCCGTCAATTTGTAAATAAACGCCCCTGTATAAGGCGTTAATTCCATGATTAATGACTTTAGATAAGTCGCTATTTTCCTGTGGTACTATTTTACACTGTTTCTATTAAACGAGGATTTCATTATCTATATATATATATATATATATATATACGTGAGTATGTATATCGGCACTATATTCCAGTCCGTGAATATAGTCCCATGTTTCACGATGGTTTATCGCATTACCCCTCAATTCTCAGTGACATACAAGCTCTCCATTGGACATTCCGTTCCTTTGGACTAGCAAGTTAGTCATAGAGACCTCCATAAGACTCCTCGAGCCTTGGATTCCTCAAGGCCGATTGAGCGGGTTGTACCATAAAAACCTATTACACTACTTTGCCATGTCACTCTATAGAAACATGGTATACCGGCCCTCATATTATGCTATGGGTATGATATGAGAATTATCTTAATGAACGGGGAAAGCATGCCATTATTGTGATGTTCTTGTGGACCCCAATTCTATATCAAACATTATTATGATGTTCTTGTGGACCTCAATTCTATATTAAAAGAGTGACCATCTACTTGTGGGCACTTATTTGTCATGGTACCCAAGTTAGGGAACCAATTCCACCCAGTTTTATCGATATTCGTGATTATATCGAGTTCGATTTTGAACTCTACTCTATCTTAAATTTCCACAAGCTTTTCCTTGAAACTCCATATTGGCTATACAATAAAGTGGATGTCTAGATCTATCTTTAATGCTGTGCATAAGGGCCCGATCTGGTCCTGGGAGGAGCACCCAAAAGTACTAGTGCCCATGGGAGTTGTAATGATCACGGTGTCTAGCATTGCACCGAAGTACTATTTTCTCTTGATCTAATTGGCATTCCACAATCTCTCTCTCACTTGCATGCGTGACTTGACTTGCGTGACTTTACTAGCGTGGCCCGACACGGGCAAAGTACTTGCGTGAGATAGCCAATTTCCACATGACATGATAAATATCTTGACATATATTTGATACAAGTTCTTGAAAGTTCATGAATAGTTCACTTCATTATCTCTTATTATACTCTCTATCTTGTCGTTTTATGCGAGCATGCATAGCTAGAGTGCATTCACGGAAAGATGTAATTACTTAAACCCCTTGCTAGTTCTTGAGATATAATTTCCTACTGAGCGTTCGCTCACTCAGTGTTTCCATACTTTTCAGGTAAGTCCGATGACGAGACCCAAACTGACGGGGAAGGTCAAGAGTGAAAGAGTTAGAGCTATTCAAGCATCCATCAGTCCTGTCTTCTCTATATTTTTGTTGAGTCAGAAATGTACCTTTCTTTTATTGAGTCTAGTATTTGCAAGGGTTTGTAATAGATATATTCTTATTAAAGGAATAAATGGATTGGGTTATCTTTATATTTGCGCACTCTGTCTTTGTGTCGAATACACTACTACTCTGATTGACATGAATGATATAAACTCGTCACGCATCTACGGGTATCTTCCGCGCTTGAGGCGTGACAGTTTTTATGGTATCAGAGCCTAGGGTATTCAATTCCTAGGAAACCCAAGTCCAAGGATAAGTCTGAACCTCTAACCAGTGAGATTGGGTAGAACCAAGGGTTAAAGTCGGCATAGAATTAAAAGCCTTTGAACGCAATCGCATACTAATAGCTATTATAATTGTAGGACAATGGCTGCCGAACGTGCTCAATGGCGCAACATGCAACGCACTCTCCAAGGCATGACCCAGGCACTTCAACAAGTGGCACAAGGAGGTGCACATCGTGGAGCAGGAAATCTCCACCAAAGCTTCAAGAACATGAACCCTCCTAAGTTCATGGGATCCACTGATCCAGATGATGCCGAACACTGGATTCGAGAGACAGAACGTGTTTTTAGAGTCATGCAATGCTCGGACCAAGAGAAGGTCCTGTTAGCCACATTTCAATCAGAAAGAGATGCCCAATGCTGGTGGGAGTCGGTAGAAGCCACATTAGATCAAGGATAAGTTACTTGGGAGGAGTTTGTTGAACATTTCAACAATAGATATTTCTCAGATCGAGTTCAAGAGAAGAAAGCCGCTGAATTCGCCGCACTTAAGCAACGATCTTTGTCGGTAGCTGAATATGAAGCGCAGTTCTCTAGGCTATCTCGGTACGCTAAACACTTAGTTAGTACTGAGAAGATGAAAGCTCGAAGATTCCTTAATGGGCTCAGGCCCCAATATATCACACAATTGGCATCGATGGACATACAAGTCTATTCGGAGATGGTTCGACGAGCCCAATTACTAGAAGATGCCACGGAACTATCTGATAGGATCCGTGGGAAAGACAAGAAGGAGAATGTTACTAGCTCCGGCACCTTCAAACCTAATTTCAAGAAGAGGTCAAGTAATGGAGGCATTCCCTCCCAGGAGAAAAAGTTCAAGAAGACCAAACCTTTCTCCATCACCACTACACCTGCTAAGGTGGTATGTAAGCACTGTGATAAGGCCGGGCACAAGGCCGAAGAATGTTGGAGGAAACTTGGAGTGTGTCTCCGTTGTGGGAGCCGTGATCATCGGATTCCCGACTGTCCCCTACTCAATGATCAAGCCGGTGACGGAAAGCGCCCGGTAACAAAGAATGCTCGTCTCCACGCGATTAAGGAGACCGAAGAAGACGAAGGCGGACTAGTAGAAAGTACACTAAAAGTTTGTTCCAAGTTGGCACATGTCTTATTTGATACGGGTGCATCACATTCTTTTATTTCCAAGAAGTTTGCTGACCCACTGCCTATGGAACCGGAATGGATGAAAATATTTTTATCTACTCCTCTCGGAAACGAAACCGATATTACGCACCATTATCAAAACTGTGAAGTCTTAGTAAAAGGAAGAAATCTTCCTATCGACCTCATATGTCTAGACCTAAAGGAATATGATGTCATATTGGGAGCAGATTGGTTATCTAGGTATCAGGCAACTGTGGATTGCCGTAACAGCAAAGTTACTTTCAAGGACTTTCCAGAACTAGTCTATTCTAGCCCTAAGAGTCGGAGCAAGTCACCTCTTATTTCGGCTCTCCGAGCTAGCAAGCTAATAAGGAAAGGATGTGTATCTTTCCTTGCTTTTGTCACCATTAAGGAGACTAAGGAAACTAAACTAGAAGACATCCCTGTTGTGCAAGAATTTCTGGATGTGTTTCCGGAAGAATTGCCTGGATTACCCCCACAAAGAGAAGTGGCTTTCACCATCGATTTGGTCCCTGGTGCTGGACCAGTTTCTAAGGCACCATATAGGATGTCTCCTGCCGAACTCAAGGAGCTGAAGGAGCAATTGATGGAACTTCTCAAGAAGGGATTTATTAGACCAAGCACTTCCCCGTGGGGAGCACCTGTGCTATTTGTAAAGAAGAAAGATGGATCCATGAGGTTATGCATCGACTATCGACAGTTGAATCATCTCACCATCAAGAACAAGTATCCACTGCCAAGAATCGATGAGTTATTTGATCAAATATCAGGATCCAAGTATTTTTCAAAGATTGATCTCAGGTTAGGTTATCACCAACTAAGGATCAAGGATGATGACATTCATAAGACCGCATTCAGAAGCAGGTATGGCCATTATGAGTTTGTTGTTATGCCTTTTGGACTAACAAATGCCCCTGCTGCCTTTATGCAGTTGATGAATAGTATATTCAGACCTTATCTAGATCAATTCGTGGTGGTTTTCATTGATGATATATTGATTTACTCCAAAACCAAGGGAGAGCATGAGGAATATTTAAGGATTGCATTACAGATATTAAGGACAAATCAGCTATATGCAAAGCTCAACAAATGTGAATTTTGGTTAAAGGAAGTAGCTTTCTTGGGGCATGTTATATCAAAAGACGGTTTATCCGTAGATCCATCAAAGGTTGAAGCTGTAAGGAATTGGGAAAGACCGACCAATGCTAGCGAGGTCCGTAGTTTCTTGGGTCTTGCGGGCTACTATCGGCGATTCATCAAGGATTTCTCCAAGATAGCCGTACCACTCACTAGGCTAACTCGCAAAGAGATACGCTATGAATGGAGCGAGGATTGTGAACGAAGCTTCCAAGCTCTCAAGGATCACTTGACTACTGCCCCAGTCTTAGCTCTACCAATTGAAGGAGAAAAGTTCGAGGTATACACCGATGCATCTGGCATTGGCCTCGGATGTGTTTTAATGCAACAAGGGAAGGTTATAGCCTACTCTTCTCGCCAATTGAAGAAGCACGAGGAGAACTACCCAGTTCATGATTTAGAATTGGCTGCAGTAGTATTTGCACTGAAAATATGGAGACATTATCTATACGGAGTGTAGTTTATTGTATACTCTGACCATAAAAGTCTTAAGTATCTCTTCTCTTAGAAGGAATTGAATATGAGGCAAAGACGTTGGCTAGAATATCTTAAGGACTTCGACCTTACTATACAATATCATCCTGGAAATGGTAATCCTGTAGCTGATGCCCTTAGTCGAAAGCCGAGAGCATTATTAGCCAATTATATGATTCAGGAGTGGAAGTTGTTAGAACAATTCACTAGACTTAATATAAGCATGGACAAGGACAGTAGGTGTATCACCTTATCCCATATAAGCATACAGCCAGACTTGCTATCCGAAATACAAGGACTTCAAGGTAGTGACCCGGTATTAGTGGAAATCAAGGGCAAACTAGAAGGACAATCTGTGTTCCAACTAACTTCAGATGGAAGGTTGTTATTCCAAAATAGAACTTGTATACCGGATTGTCCAGAATTAAAGAAGAAGATCTTAGATGAAGCTCACAGATCAAAGTACACAATTCATTCAGGATCTACCAAGATGTACCAAGATTTAAAAAGGACCTTCTGGTGGCCTAATATGAAGAGAGAAGTCGCGGACTTTGTGTCTCGCTGTCTCACCTGCCAACAAGTTAAGACTGAACACCAGAAGCCTGCCGAAAAACTACATCATCTGGATATTCCCAAATGGAAGTGGGAGGATATTGGTATGGATTTCATCATGGGTCTAACTAAATCAAAAGGAGGATATGATGGAATATGGGTTATCATTGATCGATTGACCAAATCAGCGCACTTCTTGACAATCAAGAGTCGATGGTCAGTTGATGTTCTGGCTGCATTATACATAAAAGAGATAGTCAGATTACATGGTATTCTTGTCTCGATTGTGTCCGATAGAGATCCCCGTTTTACTTCGTATTTTTGGAAAGGACTACAACATTTGTTGGGATCGAGACTTAACTTTAGTACAGCTTTTCATCCTCAAACGGATGGTTAGACCGAGAGAACTAATCAGGTGGTTGAAGATATGCTCAGGGCTTGCATCATTGATTTTGGTGGAAACTGGCATGACCACTTGCCTTTGGTTGAATTTGCATACAATAATAGCTACCAGGCAAGTATACAAATGGCACCTTTCGAAGCCTTATACGGAAGGAGTTGCCGATCACCCTTATGCTGGGACGAAGTTGGAGAGAAACAACTATTAGGTCCAGATATGGTAAGGGATACCACCGAGAAGATACAATTAATCAGAGAAAGACTGCAAGTAGCTCAGTCTAGACAAAAGGCTTATGCTGATACAAGAACAAGAGATCTCCAATTCCAAGTCGGAGATCACGTCTTTCTCAAGATATCACCTGGACGTGGCATACGGAGATTTGGTGTTAAGGGCAAGCTTACACCAAGATTCATTGGACCTTTTGAGATACTAGAGAGAGTTGGCGAGGTTGCTTATCGCATCGCTTTACCTCCTCAATTGTCCGAAGTTCATAATGTATTCCATATATCAATGTTGAAGAAATATGTGCATGATCCGTCACATATCATTGAACATGGAGACCTGGTCATTCAAAGGGATCTCACTTATGAGCAAAGGCCTATGAAGATCCTCGATCGCAAGGTACGAACATTAAGGAATAAAGTTATCCCCATGCTAAAGGTGCAATGGAGTAAATGTTCAGAACACGAAGCCACATGGGAGACCGAGGAGTATATGAGGAAACGATTCCCGAACTTGTTCTAAAAAGGTATATACTCTACACTCTCCACATATATATAAACATATGCGATTGAATTTGGGGATCAAATTCTTTTAAGTAGGGGAGGGTGTAGCAACCCTGGTAAAAATAAAAGGAAATAAAAACCCCAATTGATCAAAATAAGATTAAAAGATTTAATGAATAAATGATAAGAGCCTAAAGAAGTAAATAATAAATCAAAATGTAAATAACGCCTTGATTCAAGGCGCTACTTCAAGAAGAAACGCCCTTATACAAGACGCGAATTCCAGAAAGGACGACCATAGCAGATGTCGTCAATTATTAAACGACCAAAATAATAAAAAGGGCAAGTAAACGTGACGCCCTCCACATGGACGCATTTTACATAAGAAATGACTTTTACAAAGGCGTCAATTTAAACTAACGCCCTATTGCAAGGCGTTAATTCCGTTCGAGTTTCGTTCGAACCAGGAGACTATCCAGAGCAAGTTTCTGGATAACTACGTGGAAGGTTGAATAGGGTAAGAACTCTATTAGGGAAATATTACTTCCAATACAACACTAACTCCATTACGATCCTGAAAACCCTATAAATACCCTCCTAATTCACCCAGATCGCTACTTTGGCAATCTAACTTTCGTTTTGCTGCTGCTGTCGACCGTAAAGAACAGGTAATGTTCTCTCCCCTACCTTCGGTCATAATCATGAAGAATATTGATATTCTTCATCATCGTCTTTGCTGCAGGAAGTCTGCCGTAAGTCGTAACTCTATTGTCAAAGTGAAGAACGTGGGTTCTTCATCAAAACGGTCTCTTCATCCAAGAAAGGAGCCGTTGATTTTCTACAAGCCGTGAATATCTTCTTCCTGGCTCACACAATCATCCAGTATCTGCTGATTACCCGGTTATTATTACCGTTTCACATCTCTTCAGAGGCTCTGTTGTCTCTTCTCTTCACAAATCTTCACGTACCTGCACCAAGACCATTCATCAGGTAGGTTTTCTCAAGAGCGTAGCCCAAACTAGTATAGATTCTGAAATGATTCATCCATGATCTCATGCATATAGTTTTACTACGTTTTCAAATGTTTTTGGTGAATTTTGAATAAGGCGACCCTTCCAAGGGCGCTAATTCGTATTCTGACGCCCTGACCAGGAGTCGTCAATTTCATATAATTGATAATTACCCATGTTTAAAATTCTGTATCTATGAAACCATGAATCTAATCTAATGCATGATCATCCTAGTGGAATCCTGCTATTTTTCTGGTCTGCATTATATAATTTGTTCCTGAAATCTTGGAAAATGTTGAAATAACGACCTGATGCAGGTCGTCTCTTATTGAACTGACGCCCCAGAACAGGGCGCTAATTGAAAAGTAACGCCCCTGTCCAGGGTGTGTTTTTGTTAAAATTCCATATTATCTAGATTCTGCAAAATAGAAATACAGAATGGACGACTGCTGAACAAGCCGTCAATTTGTAAATAAACGCCCCTGTATAAGGCGTTAATTCCATGATTAATGACTTTAGATAAGTCGCTATTTTCCTGTGGTACTATTTTACACTGTTTCTATTAAACGAGGATTTCATTATCTATATATATATATATATATATATATATATATATATATATATATATATATACGTGAGTATGTATATCGGCACTATATTCCAGTCCGTAAATATAGTCCCATGTTTCACGATGGTTTATCGCATTACCCCTCAATTCTCAGTGACATACAAGCTCTCCATTGGACATTCCGTTCCTTTGGACTAGCAAGTTAGTCATAGAGACCTCCATAAGACTCCTCGAGCCTTGGATTCCCTCAAGGCCGATTGAGCGGGTTGTACCATAAAAACCTATTACACTACTTTGCCATGTCACTCTATAGAAACATGGTATACCGGCCCTCATATTATGCTATGGGTATGATATGAGAATTATCTTAATGAACGGGGAAAGCATGCCATTATTGTGATGTTCTTGTGGACCCCAATTCTATATCAAACATTATTATGATGTTCTTGTGGACCTCAATTCTATATTAAAAGAGTGACCATCTACTTGTGGGCACTTATTTGTCACGGTACCCAAGTTAGGGAACCAATTCCACCCAATTTTATCGATATTCGTGATTATATCGAGTTCGATTTTGAACTCTACTCTATCTTAAATTTCCACAAGCTTTTTCCTTGAAACTCCATATTGGCTATACAATAAAGTGGATGTCTAGATCTATCTTTAATGCTGTGCATAAGGGCCCGATCTGGTCCTGGGAGGAGCACCCAAAAGTACTAGTGCCCATGGGAGTTGTAATGATCACGGTGTCTAGCATTGCACCGAAGTACTATTTTCTCTTGATCTAAATTGGCATTCCACAATCTCTCTCTCACTTGCATGCGTGACTTGACTTGCGTGACTTTACTAGCGTGGCCCGACACGGGCAAAGTACTTGCGTGAGATAGCCAATTTCCACATGACATGATAAATATCTTGACATATATTTGATACAAGTTCTTGAAAGTTCATGAATAGTTCACTTCATTATCTCTTATTATACTCTCTATCTTGTCGTTTTATGCGAGCATGCATAGCTAGAGTGCATTCACGGAAAGATGTAATTACTTAAACCCCTTGCTAGTTCTTGAGATATAATTTCCTACTAAGCATTCGCTCACTCAGTGTTTCCATACTTTTCAGGTAAGTCCGATGACGAGACCCAAACTGACGGGGAAGGTCAAGAGTGAAAGAGTTAGAGCTATTTAAGCATCCATCAGTCCTGTCTTCTCTATATTTTTGTTGAGTCAGAAATGTACCTTTCTTTTATTGAGTCTAGTATTTGCAAGGGTTTGTAATAGATATATTCTTATTAAAGGAATAAATGTATTGGGTTATCTTTATATTTGCGCACTCTGTCTTTGTGTCGAATACACTACTACTCTGATTGACATGAATGATATAAACGCGTCACGCATCTACGGGTATCTTCCGCGCTCGGGGCGTGACAGCAAGGCAAGCCAGTCGATGGGCCAACCTTCACAAAAGAAGAAAATAAACACAAATGGGCCTAGACAAACTAAATGGGACAAAGGATGCTAGAGATGGGTTGAAGGGGCCTTAAACTGGCGTGGCCCATGTTGATCCGGTGCCATGCTAAATCGGCGCGCAAAAGCTCACGCTGTATTAAGCCTTGCGCTCCTCCCCATCTATATAAAGCCTCGGATACGAAGAGAAAACCCTAAGAAGAAAATGCAGACGACTGGGAGAAAAGAGAAAGAAGGAGGGCGGCCAAAAAAAAAAGAGAGGAGATCAGAGATCGAAGAGAAGAGGAGAGAAAAGGCTGGGAAGAGAGAAAAGAAAAAGGGAGAGGAGAGCCTACACACTCCAGAAGATAGAAAAGGGAGGGGAGTTCTGGCTGCAGTTCGAAGGTAGGGTGTAGTGCCCCAGAATTTATATAAATAATTTTTGATTATGAATGGAATTTTCTGGAATTTATTAGGAATTTATAAGGGCTAAATAGATTAATAAATGGCTTATTGAACTAATAAATGGGTTATAAGGCCCAATGGTGTTAAATAATTAGCCTAGCCTATTCAATTAAGACTCAAAAGGTTTAAGGACAAAGCCCATTAAGTTTGGCCCATATTCTAGAATGTTATTTAGCATATTCACAAATTTTAAGGATAAATACTATTTTTATATATAATTATATAGATAAAACGAATAAAAGAGTTTTATTAAATTGAAACTCTGCACACGTTGGACGTAACGGTCTATCGGGCGACCGCTACAGTGATGTAATGCACCTAGACACGACCGTTACACCCTGCTGATTCTTGAAGTTGAAGAACTTGCAAAAAGATTAGAACTTTGGGATCCTATCTACTAGAGACTTAATTAGAAGGATGTGTAAGGTTGCTAAGGACTCTTAGGGATCAGGTTTTGGCCAACTAAAGACTCTAGAATCGATCTAATCCTCAAACCCTAGCCAAATCCCTATAAATAGAACCCAGTTCTGAACTAAGCGACCCTTACTTTTTACTCGTGAAGAATCAAGGTCAGGAGATAGAATTTCGGGTAAGTTCTTTAGAACTTTTTGTTTATAATACTTTAGACTAATAGCTCTCAAAATTTCGTGCTAGGAGACCAACTACACAAGGAGTTAGGACCTCACCAAGTTGCTGGTTCCATCACATCAACTCAGGAAACTGTACAACAGGGCGCTGAAGATCAAGAAATTATAGTGCCTAAATGAGGTAATTAGAATTAGATGCTTTAGAACTTTTTGTTCCTAATAATATCATCTTCCTAAACCTCAAAATTTCACCTCTTTAGGTCAAGGGATTGGAGAGTTAGGGCAACGTGAAGTTGCTGAAAAACTACAAGAAGAATAGAACTAGGGCGTGACTTGAAGACCCAAATTGGAAGTATTAAGCCTAGGGAAAAGGTAGGTCATATCATGAACAGCAAAAAGATCTCGTTAGGGATAAAAGCCCTCTAATTTGACTTGATTTCATGCATTATAGATTGTGAATTTCATGTTTTAGTAAGTTCATGCATATATGTATACCTTTAGCCTAATCAAAGATAAAAAATATCATCTTGTTCATTCACTGCGACCTATGCATATACCTGGCCTTTACTTCGTTTATCATGACTAGACTAGTTAGTGATTATGATTCTTCTTGCATGGACATAGTTTCTTATCTTTACTGTCAGCAGAAGCTTTAACGGATGAGGGTAGGACCATCACATGACTGTAACGGCCTTATGATAAGCCGTCACACTCTCTGTTGTGTTTAAATTATTCTGTTGTCTCTGACGCACCATAGCAGGAGCATTACAATTCTGTAACGGCCCCTCGACAAACCGTCACACGGACTGTAACGCGCCTATGCTAGACCGTTAGAACACTGTTTCCTGTCAAATCGAGATGGAAGAGAAGAGGAGAGAAAAGGCTGGGAAGAGAGAAAAGAAAAAGGGAGAGGAGAGCCTACACACTCCAGAAGATAGAAAAGGGAGGGGAGTTCTGGCTGCAGTTCGAAGGTAGGGTGTAGTGCCCCAGAATTTATATAAATAATTTTTGATTATGAATGGAATTTTCTGGAATTTATTAGGAATTTATAAGGGCTAAATAGATTAATAAATGGATTATTGAACTAATAAATGGGTTATAAGGCCCAATGGTGTTAAATAATTAACCTAGCCTATTCAATTAAGACTCAAAAGGTTTAAGGACCAAGCCCATTAAGTTTGGCTCATATTCTAGAAGGTTATTTAGCCTATTCACGAATTTTAAGGATAAATACTATTTTTATAGATAATTATATAAATAAAACGAATAAAAGAGTTTTCTTAAATTGAAACTCTGCACACGTTGGACGTAACGGTCTATCGGGTGACCGCTACAGTGATGTAACGCACCTAGACACAACCGTTACACCCTGTTGATTCCGTAAGTTGAAGAACTTACAAAAAGATTGGAACTTTGGGATCCTATCTACTAGAGACCTAATTAGAATGATGTGTAAGGTTGCTAAGGGCTCTTAGGGATGAGGTTTTGGCCAACTAAGGACTTTAGAATCGATCTAATCCTCAAACCCTAGCCAAATCTTTATGAATAGAACCCAGTTCTGAACTAAGCGACCCTTACTTTTTGCTCGTGAAGAATCAAGATAAGGAGATAGAATTTCGGATAAGTTCTTTAGAACTTTTTGTTTATAATACTTTAGACTAATAGCTCTCAAAATTTCATGCTAGGAGACTAACTACACAAGGAGTTAGGACCTTCCCAAGTTGTTGGTTCCATCACATCAACTCAGGAAACTGTACAACAGGGCGCTGAAGATCAGGAAATTAGAGTGCCTAAACGAGGTAATTAGAATTAGATGCTTTAGAACTTTTTGTTCCCAATAATATCATCTTCTTAAACCTTAAAATTTCACCTCTTTAGGTCAAGGGATTGGAGAGTTAGGGCAACGTGAAGTTGCTGAAAAACTACATGAAGAAGAGAACTAGGGCGTGACTTGAAGACCCAAATTGGAATTATTAAGCCCAGGGAAAAGGTAGGTCATCTCATGAACATCAAAAAGATCTCATTAGGGATAAAAGCCCTCTGATTTGACTTGATTTCATGCATTATAGATTGTGAATTTCATGCTTTAGTAAGTTCATGCATATATGTATACCTTTAGCCTAATCAAAGATAAAAAATATCATCTTGTTCATTCACTGCGACCTATGCATATACCTGGCCTTTACTTCGTTTATCATGACTAGACTAGTTAGTGATTATGATTCTTCTTGCATGGACATAGTTTCTTATCTTTACTGTCAGCAAAAGCTTTAACGGATGAGGGTAGGACCATCACATGACTGTAACGGCCTTATGATAAGCCGTCACACTCTCTGTTGTGTTTAAATTATTCTGTTGTCTCTGACGCACCATAGCAGGACCATTACAATTCTGTAACGGCCCCTCGACAAACCGTCACACGGACTGTAACGCGCCTATGCTAGACCGTTAGAACACTGTTTCCTGTCAAATCGAGATGGAATGGAAATTAGTCAAGTCTACTTATAAATAAGTCTAGTTATCTAAGTTTTGACCTGATATCATGACTTTGAGTTTATTTATTGATACATGATAGGAATTGCATGATTATAAGCATTTGAAGTTATTTTGAGTTATGTTAATTTCATTGGCTAAACTTTATAGTTTATATTTAATTTATGATTTCAAATGATGTATTGACGGAGTTTTATTATGGTTTCACATCGTTTCCCAGTCTTTTCTATCTATAGAGTCATTTTCTTTAAGTACATGGCATATATTCCGGTATATGGCCATTAGTTCACACTTTGCACTATATGAACATTATCTTGAACATGAGGACCTCTCTATTGGATATTCCTTCCAATGGACTAGGAAATCTTGTTTCAAGGCCTCCGTAATTCTCCGCGAGCCTGGGATTCCCACTAGGACGCCGAGTTGGTTGTACCATGAAAGCCCAATCATTAGAAAACACTAACGATGGTTTCTGATTTTGGAAATGTAACGGATCAATTTTGGACCGTCAAGCTCGTATAACGGCCCAATAAACGACCATCACATTTAAACTGAGTCCAATTTATTGGTTCTGGATTCAGCCCATTGTAACGGCTCAAGACTAGACCGTCACGTGAACGTAACGGCCCAGTTATTGACCGTCACCTTGTTAAGTCAAGTTAACCCGAGGTTCGACCAAAGGGTTGATATTCTAAGGTTCCTAGATGGATCATTGATGTTCTAGGACTTGTCATATTGTTCAAGATACTTAATTTTAAAGGATGAAAGTTAAGAAATGTATCGTTATGCTGCCGAATTATTTTCATGAGCATAACATAGTATAAGTCATTCTTGATCTCTCATATTCTAAATTGAAGCGTTCATTCATTGATTATTGATTATCATGAGCTTATTGAACTTATTACATTCTTGGCCATACTTTATTGTTACATGCGTGGAAATAGCTTGATTTATACTTGAAGATGCGATCGAGCACTGATTATGTTCAAGGGCTCTATGCTAGTCCCCTCGGCTGATTGCCGGAAACATACTATTATAAACCATGGGGTATGAGGCTACTGGTGTCGCATTGCGCTGGGAGTACTTTCTTTATAAATAAGTGAAAATCCACGGCACGACATGACTTTCTTGCTTGATTGCTTGATATTCCATAGAAATTCACCAAATACTTGCTCATAAGCAAAAGATGTTTGGATGATGATTACGTGGTATTGCTAGTACATTCTCGTTATATTCTTGTTCATGAAAGGCCATATCATGTTCTTGTGACATTCGTGCTAATTCATACTTGCTCATCCCTATTATCTTGTTGCTTTGGTTATTCACATGATTGATCGCATTTCGCATGATTTTACCTTATTCTCATAGAGCTAAAAAGCTAATTACTTAAATATTGCTAATCATGTTGATGCGAAGAAACCTACTGGGCAAGTATGCTCATTACCTATTTCCAATCTTTTTCAGGAGATGGAAGTGAGTCGGATTCGAAAATATTCAAGTAGCGGGTCCGAGAGCGAATGAAAGTCATATCAAATTGAGAGTGAAGACTTAGGAAGTCTACAATGTTTAGATAGAGTTTATGTAACTTCTTGTTTCTTGAGTCTAGTGGAATGGAAAAAGGATGAAAGGGTTATTGTACTTGAATACTTGATTACTAATGAAATAAAGTTGGAGTTTGAGTAATTATCGTGTGATTGCATTCTTATGTGTGATTGTCTTGCGCTCCGATCGTTCTTGCTTGCAAGAGGCTTACCATGCCGGCTGTTCACGTTCCTCGAGCGAGTCTTCCGCTGTAATAAAGCTCGAGACATAACAGTTAAGTTGGTATCAGAGCCTAAGTCTCAGGACTTAGGAAGAAGAATCATGTCATAGGATAAGTCCAAGGCTTAAGGACTCCTACCTATGAACTAAGGAAGAAATGTCCATACCCATGTGAGAACTGGGTAGAGCCCGGGATAAAGATAGTTAATTAGCTTTAAGATTAATTTTCTTCCAATTCACGAGAAATAACAAGTTGTTATATTTCTCCAAGATTGACCTCAGATCAGGTTATCATCAGCTTAGAATTAAAGAGAAGACATCTATAAATCGACTTTTCGGAGTCGTTATGGCCACTATGAATTCGTGGTAATGCCGTTCGAGTTAACTAATGTCCTAGCAGTATTTATGCAACTTATGAACAGTGTTTTTCAACCATATCTGGATCATTTCATCGTCGTCTTCATCGATGACATCTTGATATATTCCAAGACAAAAGAGGAACATGAAGAACATCTGAGGATAGCTTTGCAAACACTTAGGGAACATAAACTTTATGCCAAGCTTAACAAATGTGAATTCTGGCTCAAAGAAGTTTCATTCCTAGGCCACATTATTTTCAAGGAAGATATCGTTGTGGATCCTTCGAAAGTGGAAGCTGTCAGAAATTGGAGCCGGCCAACGACTGTATCAGAAGTAAGAAGCTTTCTGGGTCTAGCTGGTTACTATAGGACGTTCATTAAAGACTTCTCAAAGATTGCAGTCCATTTAACTAGACTCACAAGAAAAGAAAATCCTTTTGTCTGGTCAGAGGAATGTGAAAAGAGTTTTCAAACGCTTAAGAATCATCTTACTACGGCGCCTATTTTAGCACTACCGGCAGAAGGTGGTGGATTCGAAGTATATACGGATGCATCTGGCATTGGCCTTGGGTGCGTCCTCAAGTAAAATGGAAAGGTAATCTATTATTCCTCAAGACAATTGAAACGTCACGAGGAAAATTATCACGTGCATGATTTAGAACTAGCAGCTGTTATCTTCGCCTTGAAAATTTGGCGTCAATATCTCTATGAAGAGAAGTTCACGGTCTATTCGGACCACAAAAGCTTGAAATACTTATTTTCTCAAAAGAGCTTAATATGAGGCTGAGGAGATGGTTAGAATATCTTAAAGTCTTTAATTTTGCTATTCAATATCATCCTGGTAAGGCGAATGCTGTAGCAGATGCACTCAGCAGGAAACCAATGGAATGCTATCAAGTCTTATGATTAGTATGACTAACCTTATTCCTCAATTTGCTCAGTTGAACTTAGATATTGACATAAGGAGAAGATTGTTTCATGCTAATATCCAAGCTCAACCAACATTAATAGAGGATCTAGGCCAAGCTGCAAAATGATGATCCTATACTACTAGAGATTAAAGCCAATATAGAACAAAGACCGGATTTCTCTGTTTCCAATGACAGAAGATTGCTATTCAAGGGCCGAGTGTGTGTACCAGATCATGAGGATACAAAGAAACTGATCCTAGAAGAAGCACATAAGTCTAAGTACACCATTCATCCCAGGTGGTACAAAATGTATCAAGATCTCAAAAGAAACTTCTGGTGGCCCAATATGAAAAGAGAAATAGCGATTTCGTGTCTCGCTGTCTCACTTGCCAACAAGTTAAGGCAGAGCATTTTAGACCCGCAGGTAAATTGCATCCTTGAATATTCTCGAGTGAAAATGGGAGAGCATAGGGATGGATTTCATCATGGGTTTACCCAAGACCAGAGGAGGACACGATGGTATATGGGTGATCATAGACCGATTGACTAAATCCGCACACTTCATACCATAAAAAGTCGATGGTCTGTGGATATTCTAGCAGCATTATACATGAAAGAAATTGTCAAATTACATGGTGTCCCTGTCACT
Source organism: Amorphophallus konjac (assembly GCA_022559845.1). NCBI lineage: Eukaryota > Viridiplantae > Streptophyta > Magnoliopsida > Alismatales > Araceae > Amorphophallus > Amorphophallus konjac. Next base: position 117,011,266 of record CM040125.1, on the reverse strand, counting down.
ATTATATCTGATAGAGATCCTCGATTCACATCACATTTCTGGAAGGGTCTACAAAACTCACTAGGGACTAGATTGAACTTTAGTACAGCATTTCATCCACAAATTGATGGTCAGATGGAAAGAACAAATCAGGTAGTAGAAGATATGCTCAGGGCCTGCGCTATTGATTTCGAAGGAAGTTGGCATGATCACTTGCCTCTTGTAGAGTTTGCATACAACAACAGTTATCAGGCCAGCATACAGATGGCACACTTTGAAGCTTTATATAGAAAAGGCTGTAGATCACTAATATGTTGGAATGAAATGGGGGAAAAGCAATTCCTAGGCCTCGATCTTATAAGGGATTCTTCAGAGAATATCAAGCTCATTCAAGAAAGAATGAAGATGGCGCAAGATAGGTAGAAATCTTATGCTGACAATCGAAGACGTGACTTGGAGTTTCAGGTGGGAGATCATGTATATCTGAAAGATTTCTCCGGGTCGTGGTATTCGAAGATTTGGCATTAAAGGAAAGTTAACTCCAAGATTCATTGGCCCATTTGAAATTCTTGAAAGGGTTGGTGAAGTGGCTTATAGACTAGCTTTACCTCCACAATTAGCAGGAGTTCATGACGTATTTCACGTCTCTATGCTGAAAATGTATGTATATGATCCTGACCATGTTATCACCTATGATAACTTGGAGATTCAGAAGGACATGACGTACGAGCAAACACCAATAAAGATTTTGAAATGAGAAGTGCGTCAACTAAGGAATAAAGTTATTCCTATGGTCAAGATACAATGGAAGAAAACATGGCCATATGAAGCAACATGGGAAACGGAAGAAGCTATGCGGAAAAGATTCCCAGAACTATTCAACTGTAAGTACACTCTCAATCCATGTAGTGAATTTGGGGACCAAATTCTTTTAAGTGGGGAGGGTGTAGTGCCCAGAATTTATATAAATAATTTTTGATTATAATGAATTTTGTGGAATTTATTAGGAATTCATAAGGGCTAAATAGATTAATAAATGGATTATTGAACTAATAAATGGGTTATAAGGCCCAATGGTGTTAAATAATTAGCCTAGCCTATTCAATTAAGACTCAAAAGGTTTAAGGACCAAGCCTATTAAGTTTGGCTCATATTCTAGAAGGTTATTTAGCCTATTCACGAATTTTAAGGATAAATACTATTTTTATAGATAATTATATAAATAAAATGAATAAAAGAGTTTTCTTAACCTGAAACTCTGCACACGTTGGACGTAACGGTCTATCGGGTGACCGCTACAGTGATGTAACGCACCTAGACACAACCGTTACACCCTGTTGATTCCGTAAGTTGAAGAACTTACAAAAAGATTGGAACTTTGGGATCCTATCTACTAGAGACCTAATTAGAATGATGTGTAAGGTTGCTAAGGGCTCTTAGGGATGAGGTTTTGGCCAACTAAGGACTTTAGAATCGATCTAATCCTCAAACCCTAGCCAAATCCTTATGAATAGAACCCAGTTCTGAACTAAGCGACCCTTACTTTTTGCTCGTGAAGAATCAAGGTAAGGAGATAGAATTTTGGATAAGTTCTTTAGAACTTTTTGTTTATAATACTTTAGACTAATAGCTCTCAAAATTTCATGCTAGGAGACTAACTACACAAGGAGTTAGGACCTTCCCAAGTTGCTGGTTCCATCACATCAACTCAGGAAACTGTACAACAGGGCGCTGAAGATCAGGAAATTAGAGTGCCTAAACGAGGTAATTAGAATTAGATGCTTTAGAACTTTTTGTTCCCAATAATATCATCTTCTTAAACCTTAAAATTTCACCTCTTTAGGTCAAGGGATTGGAGAGTTAGGGCAACGTGAAGTTGCTGAAAAACTACATGAAGAAGAGAACTAGGGCGTGACTTGAAGACCCAAATTGGAATTATTAAGCCCAGGGAAAAGGTAGGTCATCTCATGAACATCAAAAAGATCTCATTAGGGATAAAAGCCCTCTGATTTGACTTGATTTCATGCATTATAGATTGTGAATTTCATGCTTTAGTAAGTTCATGCATATATGTATACCTTTAGCCTAATCAAAGATAAAAAATATCATCTTGTTCATTCACTGCGACCTATGCATATACCTAGCCTTTACTTCGTTTATCATGACTAGACTAGTTAGTGATTATGATTCTTCTTGCATGGACATAGTTTCTTATCTTTACTGTCAGCAGAAGCTTTAACGGATGAGGGTAGGACCATCACATGACTGTAACGGCCTTATGATAAGCCGTCACACTCTCTGTTGTGTTTAAATTATTCTGTTGTCTCTGACGCACCATAGCAGGAGCATTACAATTCTGTAACGGCCCCTCGACAAACCGTCACACGGACTGTAACGCGCCTATGCTAGACCGTTAGAACACTGTTTCCTGTCAAATCGAGATGGAATGGAAATTAGTCAAGTCTACTTATAAATAAGTCTAGTTATCTAAGTTTTGACCTGATATCATGACTTTGAGTTTATTTATTGATTCATGATAGGAATTGCATGATTATAAGCATTTGAAGTTATTTTGAGTTATGTTAATTTCATTGGCTAAACTTTATAGTTTATATTTAATTTATGATTTCAAATGATGTATTGACGGAGTTTTATTATGGTTTCACATCGTTTCCCAGTCTTTTCTATCTATAGAGTCATTTTCTTTAAGTACATGGCATATATTCCGGTATATGGCCATTAGTTCACACTTTGCACTATATGAACATTATCTTGAACATGAGGACCTCTCTATTGGATATTCCTTCCAATGGACTAGGAAATCTTGTTTCAAGGCCTCCGTAATTCTCCGCGAGCCTGGGATTCCCACTAGGACGCCGAGTTGGTTGTACCATGAAAGCCCAATCATTAGAAAACACTAACGATGGTTTCTGATTTTGGAAATGTAACGGATCAATTTTGGACCGTCAGGCTCGTATAACGGCCCAATAAACGACCATCACATTTAAACTGAGTCCAATTTATTGGTTCTGGATTCAGCCCATTGTAACGGCTCAAGACTAGACCGTCACGTGAACGTAACGGCCCAGTTATTGACCGTCACCTTGTTAAGTCAAGTTAACCCGAGGTTCGACCAAAGGGTTGATATTCTAAGGTTCCTAGATGGATCATTGATGTTCTAGGACTTGTCATATTGTTCAAGATACTTAATTTTAAAGGATGAAAGTTAAGAAATGCATCGTTATGCTGCCGAATTATTTTCATGAGCATAACATAGTATAAGTCATTCTTGATCTCTCATATTCTAAATTGAAGCGTTCATTCATTGATTATTGATTATCATGAGCTTATTGAACTTATTACATTCTTGGCCATACTTTATTGTTACATGCGTGGAAATAGCTTGATTTATACTTGAAGATGCGATCGAGCACTGATTATGTTCAAGGGCTCTATGCTAGTCCCCTCGGCTGATTGCCGGAAACATACTATTATAAACCATGGGGTATGAGGCTACTGGTGTCGCATTGCGCTGGGAGTACTTTCTTTATAAATAAGTGAAAATCCACGGCACGACATGACTTTCTTGCTTGATTGCTTGATATTCCATAGAAATTCACCAAATACTTGCTCATAAGCAAAAGATGTTGGAGTGATGATTACGTGGTATTGCTAGTACATTCTCGTTATATTCTTGTTCATGAAAGGCCATATCATGTTCTTGTGACATTCGTGCTAATTCATACTTGCTCATCCTATTATCTTGTTGCTTTGGTTATTCACATGATTGATCGCATTTCGCATGATTTTACCTTATTCTCATAGAGCTAAAAAGCTAATTACTTAAATATTGCTAATCATGTTGATGCGAAGAAACCTACTGGGCAAGTATGCTCATTACCTATTTCCAATCTTTTTCAGGAGATGGAAGTGAGTCGGATTCGAAATATTCAAGTAGCGGGTCCGAGAGCGAATGAAAGTCATATCAAATTGAGAGTGAAGACTTAGAAAGTCTACAATGTTTAGATAGAGTTTATGTAACTTCTTGTTTCTTGAGTCTAGTGGAATGGAAAAAGGATGAAAGGGTTATTGTACTTGAATACTTGATTACTAATGAAATAAAGTTGGAGTTTGAGTAATTATCGTGTGATTGCATTCTTATGTGTGATTGTCTTGCGCTCCGATCGTTCTTGCTTGCAAGAGGCTTACCATGCCGGCTGTTCACGTTCCTCGAGCGAGTCTTCCGCTGTAATAAAAGCTCGAGACATAACAGTTAAGTTGGTATCAGAGCCTAAGTCTCAGGACTTAGGAAGAAGAATCATGTCATAGGATAAGTCCAAGGCTTAAGGACTCCTACCTATGAACTAAGGAAGAAATGTCCATACCCATGTGAGAACTGGGTAGAGCCCGGGATAAAGATAGTTAATTAGCTTTAAGATTAATTTTCTTCCAATTTCACGAGAAATAACAAGTTGTTATATTTCTCCAAGATTGACCTCAGATCAGGTTATCATCAGCTTAGAATTAAAGAAGAAGACATCTATAAATCGGCTTTTCGGAGTCGTTATGGCCACTATGAATTCGTGGTAATGCCGTTCGAGTTAACTAATGTCCTAGCAGTATTTATGCAACTTATGAACAGTGTTTTTCAACCATATCTGGATCATTTCATCGTCGTCTTCATCGATGACATCTTGATATATTCCAAGACAAAAGAGGAACATGAAGAACATCTGAGGATAGCTTTGCAAACACTTAGGGAACATAAACTTTATGCCAAGCTTAACAAATGTGAATTCTGGCTCAAAGAAGTTTCATTCCTAGGCCACATTATTTTCAAGGAAGGTATCGTTGTGGATCCTTCGAAAGTGGAAGCTGTCAGAAATTGGAGCCGGCCAACGACTGTATCAGAAGTAAGAAGCTTTCTGGGTCTAGCTGGTTACTATAGGACGTTCATTAAAGACTTCTCAAAGATTGCAGTCCATTTAACTAGACTCACAAGAAAAGAAAATCCTTTTGTCTGGTCAGAGGAATGTGAAAAGAGTTTTCAAACGCTTAAGAATCATCTTACTACGGTGCCTATTTTAGCACTACCGGCAGAAGGTGGTGGATTCGAAGTATATACGGATGCATCTGGCATTGGCCTTGGGTGCGTCCTCAAGCAAAATGGAAAGGTAATCTATTATTCCTCAAGACAATTGAAACGTCACGAGGAAAATTATCACGTGCATGATTTAGAACTAGCAGCTGTTATCTTCGCCTTGAAAATTTGGCGTCAATATCTCTATGGAGAGAAGTTCACGGTCTATTCGGACCACAAAAGCTTGAAATACTTATTTTCTCAAAAGGAGTTAAATATGAGGCTGAGGAGATGGTTAGAATATCTTAAAGTCTTTAATTTTGCTATTCAATATCATCCTGGTAAGGCGAATGCTGTAGCAGATGCACTCAGCAGGAAACCAATGGGAATGCTATCAAGTCTTATGATTAGTATGACTAACCTTATTCCTCAATTTGCTCAGTTGAACTTAGATATTGACATGAAGGGAGAAGATTGTTTCATGGCTAATATCCAAGCTCAACCAACATTAATAGAGGATCTAGTCAAGTTGCAAAATGATGATCCTATACTACTAGAGATTAAAGCCAATATAGAACAAAGACCGGATTTCTCTGTTTCCAATGATGGAAGATTGCTATTCAAGGGCCGAGTGTGTGTACCGGATCGCGAGGATACGAAGAAATTGATCCTAGAAGAAGCACATAATTCCAAGTACACCATTCACCCAGGTGGTACAAAGATGTATCATGATCTTAAAAGAAATTTCTGGTGGCCCAATATGAAGAGAGAAATAGCTAATTTCGTGTCCCGTTGTCTCACCTACCAACAAGTAAAAGCAGAGCATTTTAAACCCGCAGGTAAATTGCATCTCTTAAATATTCTCGAATGGAAATGGGAGTGTATAGGGATGGATTTCATCATGGGTTTACCTAAGACCAGAGGAGGACACGATGGTATATGGGTAATCATAGACCGGTTGACAAAGTCTTCACATTTCATACCCATAAAAAAGTCGATGGTCTGTGGATATTCTAGCAGCATTATACATAAAAAAATTTGTCAAATTACATGGTGTCCCTATCACTATTATATCTGATATAGATCCTCGATTCACATCACATTTCTGGAAGGGTCTACAAAACTCACTAGGGACTAGATTGAACTTTAGTACAGCATTTCATCCACAAATTGATGGTCAGATGGAAAGAACAAATCAGGTAGTAGAAGATATGCTCAGGGCCTGCGCTATTGATTTCGAAGGAAGTTGGCATGATCACTTGCCTCTTGTAGAGTTTGCATACAACAACAGTTATCAGGCCAGCATACAGATGGCACCCTTTGAAGCTTTATATAGAAAAAGCTATAGATCACTAATATGTTGGAATGAAATGGGGAAAAGCAATTCCTAGGCCTCGATCTTATAAGGGATTCTTCAGAGAATATCAAGCTCATTCAAGAAAGAATGAAGATGGCGCAAGATAGGTAGAAATCTTATGCTGACAATCGAAGACGTGACTTGGAGTTTCAGGTGGGAGATCATGTATATCTGAAAGATTTCTCCGGGTCGTGGTATTCGAAGATTTGGCATTAAAGGAAAGTTAACTCCAAGATTCATTGGCCCATTTGAAATTCTTGAAAGGGTCGGTGAAGTGGCTTATAGACTAGCTTTACCTCCACAATTAGCAGGAGTTCATGATGTATTCCACGTCTCTATGCTGAAAATGTACGTATATGATCCTGACCATGTTATCACCTATGATAACTTGGAGATTCAGAAAGATATGACGAACGAGTAAACACCAATAAAGATTCTAAAATGAGAAGTGCGTCAACTAAGGAATAAAGTTATTCCTATGGTCAAGATACAATGGAAAAAAACATGGCCATATGAAGCAACATGGGAAACGGAAGAAGTCATGCGGAAAAAATTCCCGGAACTATTCAACAGTAAGTACACTCTCAATCCATGTAGTGAATTTGGGGACCAAATTCTTTTAAGTAGGGGAGGGTGTAGTGCCCGAGAATTTATATAAATAATTTTTGATTATGAATGAAATTTTGTGGAATTTATTAGGAATTTATAAGGGCTAAATAGATTAATAAATGGATTATTGAACTAATAAATGGGTTATAAGGCCCAATGGTGTTAAATAATTAGCCTAGCCTATTCAATTAAGACTCAAAAGGTTTAAGGACCAAGCCCATTAAGTTTGGCTCATATTCTAGAAGGTTATTTAGCCTATTCACGAATTTTAAGGATAAATACTATTTTTATAGATAATTATATAAATAAAACGAATAAAAGAGTTTTCTTAAATTGAAACTCTGCACACGTTGGACGTAACGGTCTATCGGGTGACCGCTACAGTGATGTAACGCACCTAGACACAACCGTTACACCCTGTTGATTCCGTAAGTTGAAGAACTTACAAAAAGATTGGAACTTTGGGATCCTATCTACTAGAGACCTAATTAGAATGATGTGTAAGGTTGCTAAGGGCTCTTAGGGATGAGGTTTTGGCCAACTAAGGACTTTAGAATCGATCTAATCCTCAAACCCTAGCCAAATCCTTATGAATAGAACCCAGTTCTGAACTAAGCGACCCTTACTTTTTGCTCGTGAAGAATCAAGGTAAGGAGATAGAATTTTGGATAAGTTCTTTAGAACTTTTTGTTTATAATACTTTAGACTAATAGCTCTCAAAATTTCATGCTAGGAGACTAACTACACAAGGAGTTAGGACCTTCCCAAGTTGCTGGTTCCATCACATCAACTCAGGAAACTGTACAACAGGGCGCTGAAGATCAGGAAATTAGAGTGCCTAAACGAGGTAATTAGAATTAGATGCTTTAGAACTTTTTGTTCCCAATAATATCATCTTCTTAAACCTTAAAATTTCACCTCTTTAGGTCAAGGGATTGGAGAGTTAGGGCAACGTGAAGTTGCTGAAAAACTACATGAAGAAGAGAACTAGGGCGTGACTTGAAGACCCAAATTGGAATTATTAAGCCCAGGGAAAAGGTAGGTCATCTCATGAACATCAAAAAGATCTCATTAGGGATAAAAGCCCTCTGATTTGACTTGATTTCATGCAGTATAGATTGTGAATTTCATGCTTTAGTAAGTTCATGCATATATGTATACCTTTAGCCTAATCAAAGATAAAAAATATCATCTTGTTCATTCACTGCGACCTATGCATATACCTAGCCTTTACTTCGTTTATCATGACTAGACTAGTTAGTGATTATGATTCTTCTTGCATGGACATAGTTTCTTATCTTTACTGTCAGCAGAAGCTTTAACGGATGAGGGTAGGACCATCACATGACTGTAACGGCCTTATGATAAGCCGTCACACTCTCTGTTGTGTTTAAATTATTCTGTTGTCTCTGACGCACCATAGCAGGAGCATTACAATTCTGTAACGGCCCCTCGACAAATCGTCACACGGACTGTAACGCGCCTATGCTAGACCGTTAGAACACTGTTTCCTGTCAAATCGAGATGGAATGGAAATTAGTCAAGTCTACTTATAAATAAGTCTAGTTATCTAAGTTTTGACCTGATATCATGACTTTGAGTTTATTTATTGATTCATGATAGGAATTGCATGATTATAAGCATTTGAAGTTATTTTGAGTTATGTTAATTTCATTGGCTAAACTTTATAGTTTATATTTAATTTATGATTTCAAATGATGTATTGACGGAGTTTTATTATGGTTACACATCGTTTCCCAGTCTTTTCTATCTATAGAGTCATTTTCTTTAAGTACATGACATATATTCCGGTATATGGCCATTAGTTCACACTTTGCACTATATGAACATTATCTTGAACATGAGGACCTCTCTATTGGATATTCCTTCCAATGGACTAGGAAATCTTGTTTCAAGGCCTCCGTAATTCTCCGCGAGCCTGGGATTCCCACTAGGACGCCGAGTTGGTTGTACCATGAAAGCCCAATCATTAGAAAACACTAACGATGGTTTCTGATTTTGGAAATGTAACGGATCAATTTTGGACCGTCAGGCTCGTATAACGGCCCAATAAACGATCATCACATTTAAACTGAGTCCAATTTATTAGTTCTGGATTCAGCCCATTGTAACGGCTCAAGACTAGACCGTCACGTGAACGTAACGGCCCAGTTATTGACCGTCACCTTGTTAAGTCCAGTTAACCCGAGGTTCGACCAAAGGGTTGATATTCTAAGGTTCCTAGATGGATCATTGATGTTCTAGGACTTGTCATATTGTTCAAGATACTTAATTTTAAAGGATGAAAGTTAAGAAATGTATCGTTATGCTGCCGAATTATTTCCATGAATAATATAAGTCATTCTTGATCTCTCATATTCTAAATTGAAGCGTTCATTCATTGATTATTGATTATCATGAGCTTATTGAACTTATTACATTCTTGGCCATACTTTATTGTTACATGCATGAAAATAGCTTGATTTATACTTGAAGATGCGATCGAGCACTGATTGTGTTCAAGGGCGCTATGCTAGTCCTCTCGGCTAATTGTCAAAAACATGCTATTATAAACCATGGGGTATGAGGCTACTGGCGTCGCATTGCGCTGGAAGTACTTTCTTTATAAATAAGTGAAAATCCACGGCACGACATGACTTTATTGCTTGATTGCTTGATTGCTTGATATTCCACAGAAATTCACCAAATACTTGCTCATAAGCAAAAGATGTTTGGATGATGATTACGTGGTATTGCTAGTACATTCTCGTTTTATTCTTGTTCATGAAAGGCCATATCATGTTCTTATGACATTCGTGCTAATTCATACTTGTTCATCCTATTATCTTGTTGCTTTGGTTATTCACATGATTGATCGCATTTCGCATGATTTTACCTTATTCTCCTAGAGCTAAAAATCTAATTACTTAAATATTGTTAATCATGTTGATGCGAAGATACCTACTAGGCAAGTGTGCTCATTACCTATTTCCAATCTTTTTCAGGAGATGAAAGTGAGTCGGATTCGGAATATTCAAGTAGCGGGTCCGAGAGCGAATGAAAGTCATATCAAATTGAGAGTGAAGACTTAGGAAGTCTACAATGTTTAGATTGAGTTTATGTAATTTCTTGTTTCTTGAGTCTAGTGGAATGGAAAAAGGATGAAAGGGTTATTGTACTTGAATACTTGATTATTAATGAAATAAAGTTGGAGTTTGAGTAATTATCGTGTGATTGCATTCTTATGTGTGATTGCCTTGCACTCTGATCGTTCTTACTTGCAAGAGACTTATCATGCCGGCTGTTCGCGTTCCTCGAGCAAGTCTTCCGCTGTAATAAAAGCTCGGGGAGTGACATAGGGTCATCGTCATCGTCGGATCTGCCCAATTTGGGCTACAGCTCCCCCTTCCCCTTTTGTTCCCTTTGCAGTTTCTAGTGTAATCTCTATTGATTTCCACTCCGGTTGTCAGTTTAATGTAGTTTGTTGCCCCTTTTATGAGCAATAACAAAAATGCAGACCGTATGGTCCATTGTTCTTCCGTGGTGTCTCTCTTCTGTTCGTCAATATACATCTGTGTATTTGTGCATCAAGCTCATGTGCATATCGTTGGAAGGGTGCTATTCTTTTTTTCTTTTAACCAAGTTGAATATAATCGATGATGATCTCCACCTCGTTGTGGGGAATATTTGTTTGCTCTGTTAGTCCGAGTCTCTGCTGCATGTTAATTTCTCCTTCCCAAAGTTATGAATCGCCTTGTCTGTGCATCCGATCCTTCGGCTCCCCGCCCACGCAAGGCTATGGGTCCAGTTATGCCAATTTTCTGGGACCCGTGAACACCTTAAACAGAAGGATTTGTGAATTTCTACGTTGATAAGAATGATGTATTCTGATCACCCTATTTTCACGCTGCTTCCCCGTCCCTATGGTCACGAAGTGCCTCGGATGTATACTTGATCGTATGGTTCAATACCCCATCTGAGCCCAAGAATTCATCTGCGACTCTAGATGTGATCCATGCATGTCCCAAACGAAGTGGGAAACAGATTATGATACTGAGAATCACTATTTTTCCGGTACTCTATTTTTTGGTTCTGTCTGCGAACTTCTAGCTCTCTGCATTCTCTACCCTGCAAATCCCATAATCCGGCGTGGCACGTCGCACGCCGATTTAACCTACGTTGTATCATCGCTTCTCCACTTTGCGCGCCATATTAACCCCTTTCCATCTAGCGCGTCGATTAACTCATGCATATATATATAGGTGTTTATATACAATACATGCATTTCCCACACCTACCCAGCCACTGGCCCAGTCATTTCCTTAATCTGGTGTGAGAATGGGAGGCTAATCCGGCATGGGGTAAACCGGCGCGCAAGCTCCCACGCCGGTTTAGCCCCCATGCTGTTTTAACTCATTTCAACATTTGGCCACGTCGATTTAAGGCTTTCAAGGTCACGCCATTTTATGGCGTCGTTTCTCATGCCGTTTTAACCATTGTCACGCCGTTTTAAAGCAATTTTTCCATGCTAGTATAGGTGATCACTCTCCGAGTGAACATTAACAGCCTTAGTGACGAACAGTGTCCCGATGATCGATAACCCTCGGATGATACGGGTCTCCTAATAGGCTAGCCCTCAGAGTTCCATCATCCATTATAGGGTCCGGACTGTCGTGACGACACACCCGTCTTGTGGTAACCCATCGATTATCGGAACCCCTCGTAGGCTAGCCCTCAGGGTCTTCGTCCATTCAGGTTCACCGATCGCCGTATTTGACCTCCCGGTAGTTAGGAGTATGTCATTGATGGCGGACCTCCACTTTTTCCCCAGATACTTCAGATTTAGGGGAGATGTTGTCGAATTTTTGCCAGGCAATTTTGACCAATTACAAAACTAAAAATAATAATAATAATATATATATAATAAATTAATATAATCATAAATAAAAAATGAATGACAAAAAAATAATAAATAACAAAATTATATCGCAAGAGACGTATTAAAAAAAATCCACACCGTTTTCATCCGGCGTGGAAACATCAATGCCGGATCAACTTTTCCCACGCCATCCTCAATAAAAAAAGAAGAAGAATAAAAAAAAGAGAAATGTCGCACCGTTTTACCTCCCACACGTCACCCCGTGCCGTTTTCAATTTCTCACTCCCGTGCCGTTCTAAAATTTTCACCCCCGCGCCGTTTTTAACTATTCTCAACACTCTCACATGCACTCACATTTCCCCCGCCGTTTTCACGTTACACACGCTAACACACACACGCCCCCATGTCCTCCTTAACAAATAAGAATAAAAAAGAAAAAGAAAAGCGCCACGTCATTTTAACGTCCCACACAATCTTCGCCGTTTTGAAAAAACATACTCATGTAACAAAAGCACACGCACTCACAATGTAAACATATGCATTTATATGTTATACACCCCATTACAAATAGAAAAAAAAACATAACAAGCATAAAACACACATATAACACACGTACACCCTACGTCACGTAACAAAGTAAAAACACGCACACATGCACATTATTTCCCTTTTCCTTTATTTATATAAAAAAAACATGTTAAAAAAAAAGCAAACAAAACTCACCCACTCACTTTCACACAGGCACGGCACCTCATAGGCGTAAAAATGTATATATGCTTAAAAATAAAAATAATAATAATAATAATAATAAAGGTCATAAAGAACAAAAGTTAAAAAAATAAATAAATAAAACATAATAAATAAATACTGGTTAAATAAATAATAATAATAAATAAATAAGGAACAAAAGTGATAAATAATAACAAAAAATGATGAATGAGAAACACCCAAATAAATGTCAATAAAGAAAATTAAAAGATATATGCATGCAATATAAAAATAAATAAATAATGAAAAGGGAAACCACAAAATAAGAATAGTGAGCTTAAGAAAAAGAAGCGTAAGCATGCATCTAAATAATAAAAAAATAATAAATAAATAAAGGAATGACGAATGTGACTGTGTCCACTCCGGCACTCTCACCTCCTCTAGACCCCGGGTATGGGAATAATGACGTCCCGACAAGTCGTGCCTGGACCTCGGGATTCATCCCATTGTGGCCAAAGCATGACCTAGTCCTGGGCCAATAATCCACTGAATTTAATTTGTTTCGATCAGGTTTTAACCGCATTCTCTCAATTCCCAAATATCAAATTTGTCATACCCTAGCATACATTGTCCCGATAATATACGAGTCTACCCGAATATGGTCACGACAGGCCCACCTCATGTGTAGCAACCCTGATAAAATATTAATAACAATAAAGATTTTAAATAAATCAAATAAATAGATAAATAAAATAATATAAAATAACGCCTCGGATAAAGGCGCTATTTAAATTATAAACGCCTCTAGATAAGGCGTTATTTAATAAGTGACGCCCTGACCACATGGCGTCAAATTTCAACGTCAAAAAGGGCAAGGCCAAGAAACGCCCCTATCTTGGGCGTGTTTTAAAATAAGGAACGCCCTGATACAAGGCGCTTCTTAAGAAACGACATGAACCAGGTCGTCAATTCAGGAATCGACGCCCTGACCAAGGTCGTTAATTCCATTCGAGTTCCGTTCGACCCAGAAACTTATCCAGGGTAATGGATAAGTATTAGAAAGAGTTAAAAGGTGGTAAGCACTCTATATTGGAAGTATTACTTCCACTAGAACACTAACCCTAACAGGACGTCCAAAATCCTATAAATAGTCTTGATCGAACAAACCCTAAACCTATTTGATTCAAGCCTCTACGACGGTAAGTGAAGAACAGAACTGTTCTTCTTATTTCTTTTTTTTTTCTGTTTCGAGTGTATGAAGAACTAACGTTCTTCATCTCCTTCTCTTCTTACAAGTCGAAGAGAGCACACGTAGTGAAGAACAAGGTAACGTTCTTCTACTATCTCCTCTGTTCCGATAAGTGAAGAAATTAATATATGTTTCTTCTTCTCTTCTTATAGGAACTGCAGCATCTTCTTCTAGTTAAAATCCCTCACGTTCATCTTCAATCGACTATCTTAAGGTAGGATTTTCTCAAGTCACTGTAGCCCAAACTAAATTGATACAGTACAATAATCATCATGCATATACATGGTTTGGTTTACTATAGTTTCTGAACGATTTTCTGTTAATTTCTTGAAAGAAACGTCCTTAGCAAGGGCGTGATTATGAAATACACGCCCCAGACTAGGGCGCTATTTTACAAGTCACGACCCTGCCAAGGTCGTCAATTTTAGATTTGACGCCCTGTACACAGGCGTTAATTTCATTTAATGATTAATCACCCATGTTAAGAATTGATTATCGATGGAATCATGATTCTACGATAATGCATGATCAGATGTCTTCAAACCTGTTAATTTTATTGTCATGACCATACATTCGTTCTCCATGAATTCTATTATCCTGAAATTATTACTGCCCATGAAAATTCATGGTATTTCTTGAATTCACGACCGTGGCAAGGTCGTCCTTCACTGGACTAACGCCCGATGCTAGGGCGTGAATTAAAAAGTAACACCCCTTCATAGGGCGCGTTTCTGTTAAAAGCCCGAACAATATATTCTGTAAAGATAAGAATTTAATGATTAACGCCCCTGCCAAGGGCGCGTTTTTGATAATTTCTGAAAATAAATATGTTCTGAAAAATATTGTAAATAAAAAGACGCCTGCTACTGTAGTCGTCTCATTACAAAGAAACGCCCCTGTCCAGGGCGCGTTTTAGATAAATTTCTGAATTATTGAAAATTCTGTCAAAATGGAAACATATGTAAACGCCCTTCTGTTAGGCGTTAATTACTTGAGAAACGACTTTACCTAAGTCGTTATTTTCTGTAAACTGATATTTTTATCCCGATTCTGTTAACCGATGGTTTCATATGTTATATAATATATATATCGGCACTATTCTCCATTCCGTGAGTATAGTCCCACGTTTCACGATTGTTTTATCGATCACACTCAACTCTCATTGACATATAAGCTCTCCATTGGACATTCCGTTCCTTTGGACTAGCGAGTTAGTCATAGAGACCTCCGTAAGACTCCTCGTAGCCTTGGATTCCCTCAAGGCCGACTGAGCTGGTTGTACCCTAAAAACCCATTACACCATTGATGCCATGTCACTCTAAAGAAACATGGGATACCGGCCCTTATGATTATACAAAGAGTATATCATAAGAAATTCTTAATGGAATGATGATATCATGCCATATCATGTCATTCTTGTAAACCTCAATTCTATGATAAGAATGAGGGTATCTTACCTTTGATATACTGTTCAGGTGGACCTAAATTCTATATATAGAATGTCCATATTAATTTGTCATGGTACCCAAGTTAAGGGGACCTAATTCTACCTAGTTTTATCGATATCGTGATTATACCGTTATTATTGCCAATCTATGTCCTTTGTCATATTTTGGACTCTATTCTATCAAAGTTGTCGTACGTGTCTACAAGTTTGATTATTGAAATTCTATGTTGGCTATAAACAAGAGTGGATGTCAAAATACATGATAAATGTCTGCGCATATAGGGCCCGATCTGGTCCTGGGAGGAGCACCCGAAAGTACTTGTGCCCATGGGAGTTAAAATGATAAGGTATCTGGCATTATACCGAGTACTTGACTTGCTTGATTGGACATTCCACACACATCTTGTACTTGAATCGTACTTGACTTGACATGAAATGCGTGGCCCGAAAAAGGGTAATTTACTTGCTTGATACATGATAGCCAAAATTCTTGATATGACTTGTTAAATATACTTGCTTGAATATCTCAAATGTCTTGTTATCTTATTGAAAGTTCATGATTAGTTCATCTTATTCTTGATATTACATTCTCTCTATCTTGTCGTTTTATGCGAGCATGCATAGCTTTATTGCATTCATGAAAGATGTAATTACTTAAACCCCTTGCTAGTACTTGAGATATAATTTCCTACTGAGCGTTCGCTCATTCCGTTTGCCCCTTTTTACTTTCAGGTAAGTCCGATGACGAGACTGAATCGGATGGGAATGGTCAAGAGTGAAAGTGATAGAGCTGCTCAAGTGTCATCTAGTCTTTTTCCTGTTTTCTTGAGTCAACTATGTACCTTTTCTTTTTATTAAACAGAGTATTGGATTTGTAATAGTCTATCCATTGTGAAATAAAGGATTGGGTTATCTTGCTATTTTGCGCATCTCTGTCTTTGTGTCGAATACACGACCACTCTGATTGACATGATTGATATAAACTCGTCGCGCATATCCGAGTATCTTCCACGCTCGGGGCGTGACAGTTTTTGTGGTATCAGAGCCTAAGGTATTCAATTCCTAGGAAAAACCCAAGTCCAAGGATAAATCGAACGTTTAACCAAGTGAGATTGGGTAGAACCAAGGGTTAAGAGTCAATAAGTCTTTTAATAAGATCACAGTGATATAATACTAACGTAGCTATTGTAATTGTAGCATAATGGCTGCCGAACGTGCTCAATGGCGCAACATGCAGCGTACCCTCCAAGGGATGACTCAAGTGCTACAACAGGTAGCACAAGGTGATGCTCCACGAGCTGGAAGCTTACACCAAACATTTAAGAGTATGAATCCCCCGAAGTTTATAGGATCGACCGATCCGGACGATGCCGAGCATTGGGTTCGGGAGACCGAACGAATATTCCGTGTCATGCAATGCACGGACCAAGATAAGGTGTTATTAGCCACATTTCAGTTAGAGAAGGATGCTAGATGCTGGTGGGAGTCTATTGAAGCAACCATCGATCCTACTCAAGTAACATGGGAAGAATTTATGGAATACTTCAATGCTAAATATTTCTCGGACCGAGTCCAGGAGAAGAAAGCTGCTGAGTTTGCTGCATTAAAGCAACGATCCCTATCAGTAGCTGATTACGAGGCACAATTCTCGAGATTGTCCAGATATGCCAAACACTTGATTAGCACGGAGAAAATGAAGGCTAAAAGGTTTCTTAATGGGCTCAGGCCCCAGTACATCACTCAACTGGCGCCTATGGATATCCAAGTTTATTCTGAAATAGTACGTCGAGCTCAGCTACTTGAAGATGCCACGGAACTATCTGATAGGATCCGTGGGAAAGACAAGAAGGAGCAAGTCACAAGTTTGGGTTCTTTCAAACCCAATTTCAAGAAGCGGCCCAACAATGGAGGTTCTTCCTCTCAAGACCATAAGTTCAAAAAGACCAAGCCTTTCTCTATCACAACTACCCCTTCTAATACAGTATGCAAGCATTGTGACAAGGCTGGTCACAAGACAGAAGAATGCTGGAGGAAATTAGGAGCTTGTCTCCGTTGTGGGAGTCGCGAACATCGGATTCCCGATTGTCCATTAATGAATGACCAAGCCGGTGATGGTAAACGCCCGGTGACAAAGAACGCTCGACTTCATGCAATAAAGGAGACCGAGCAAGAAGAAGGTGGACTGGTAGAAGGTACATTAACAGTTTGTTCCAAAAGTGCTTATGTCTTATTTGATACGGGTGCATCGCATTCCATTATTTCTAAGAAGTTTGCCGACCCGTTACCGTTAGAACCAGAATGGATAAAAATAGTTCTAACTACTCCTCTTGGAAGTGAAAATGATATTACTCATCACTACCAAAACTGTGAGGTAATAGTTCAAGGTAGGAATTTACCTATAGATCTCATATGCCTCGATCTAAAGGAGTATGATGTTATACTAGGAGCGGACTGGTTATCCAAATACCAGGCAACGGTTGATTGCCGTAATAGCCAAATTGCTTTCAAAGATATTCCAGAATTAGTCTTTACTCGCCCCAAGAGTCGGAGCAATTCCCTCTTATTTCGGCCCTCCGAGCTAGCAAGCTCATCAGGAAAGGATGTACATCTTTCCTTGCCTTTGTCACAATTAAAGAAGCTAAGGAAACCAAGCTAGAAGACATACAAGTGGTGCAAGAATTTCCGGACGTGTTTCCGGAAGATTTGCCAGGATTACCCCCACAAAGAGAAGTGGCCTTCACCATCGACTTAGTCCCTGGTGCTGGTCCGGTTTCAAAGGCACCTTATAGAATGTCACCTGCTGAACTCAAGGAGTTGAAGGAGCAGTTGATGGAATTAATTCGAAAAGGGTTTATTAGACCAAGTATTTCCCTGTGGGGAGCACCAGTCTTATTTGTGAAGAAGAAGGATGGATCCATGAGATTGTGTATCGACTATCGACAGTTGAATCATCTTACTATCAAGAACAAGTATCCACTGCCGAGAATCGATGAGTTATTTGATCAGATTTCAGGATCCAAATATTTTTCCAAGATTGATCTCAGGTCGGGATATCATCAATTAAGAATCAAGGATGATGACATTCATAAGACTGCATTCAGAAGCAGGTATGGCCATTATGAATTTGTTGTTATGCCTTTTGGACTAACAAATGTCCCTGCTGCCTTTATGCAGTTAATGAATAGCATATTCAAGCCTTACTTGGATCAATTCATAGTAGTCTTCATTGATGATATATTGATATATTCCAAGACTAAGGAAGAACATGAAGAGCATTTGAGGATTGCATTGCAAGTCTTGAGGACAAATCAATTATATGTAAAACTCAGCAAGTGCGAGTTCTGGCTTGAAGAAGTGGCTTTTCTCGGACATGTGATATCCAAGGATGGTCTATCTGTTGATCCATCAAAGGTTGAAGCTGTTAGAAACTGGGAAAAACCAACCAATGCTTGCGAGATCAGAAGTTTCTTAGGTCTTGCAGGCTATTATCGGCGATTCATCAAAGATTTCTCTAAGATCGCCGTACCACTTACAAGATTAACTCGTAAGGAGATCCGATATGAATGGAGTGAGGAATGTGAAAGAAGTTTCCAAACTCTCAAAGATCATCTCACTACAGCTCCGGTGTTAGCTCTACCAATAGAAGGAGAGAAATTCGACGTCTACACTGATGCTTCTGGCATTGGCCTCGGATGTGTCCTAATGCAACAAGGAAAGGTCATAGCATACTCTTCACGTCAACTGAAGAAGCATGAGGAGAATTACCCCGTCCATGACTTAGAACTGGCCGCGGTGGTATTTGCCCTAAAGATATGGAGACACTACTTATATGGAGTGCAGTTTACTGTATACTCCGATCACAAAGGTCTCAAATATCTATTTTCACAAAAGGAGCTAAACATGAGACAAAGACGCTGGCTAGAATATCTCAAGGACTTCGACTTCAATATACAATACCATCCCGGAAAGGGTAATTATGTTGCTGATGCCCTTAGTCGAAAGCCGAGAGCAATGATAGCCAATTGCATGATACAAGAATGGAAGTTACTAGAACAGTTCTCCGAGCTCAATATAAGCATGGACACGAAAGCTAGGTATGTCACATTATCTCATGTAAGCATACAGTCAGATTTATTATCTGAGATACAAGCACTTCAGGATGATGATCCTATATTGGTAGAAATCAAAGGCAGATTAGAAGGACAATCTGATTTTCAACTAACTTCTGATGGAAGATTATTGTTCAAAGACAGAACTTGTATACCAGATTGTCCAGAATTAAAGAAGAAGATCTTAGATGAAGCTCACAGATCAAGGTACACTATTCATCCAGGATCAACCAAAATGTACCAAGATGTAAAGAGGAACTTTTGGTGGCCCAACATGAAAAGAGAAATAGCAGATTATGTATCACGTTGTCTCACATGCCAACAGGTCAAGGCAGAACACCAAAAGCCTGCTGGAAAACTTCATCCTCTAGATATTCCTAAGTGGAAGTGGGAGGATACTGGTATGGACTTCATCATGGGATTATCTAAATCAAAAGGAGGACATGATGGAATCTGGGTTATCATTGACCGATTAACTAAATCGGCACATTTCTTGCCAATAAAAAGCCGATGGTCAATTGATGTGCTAGCTGCACTATACATCAAAGAAATAGTCAGGTTACATGGAATTCATGTCTCAATCGTGTCTGATAGAGATCCCCGTTTCACTTCTCATTTTTGGAAGGGATTACAACATTCGTTGGGAACAAGGCTCAACTTTAGTACAGCTTTCTACCCATAAATGGATGGTCAGACCGAGAGAACTAATCAAGTTGTTGAGGATATGCTAAGAGCTTACCTCATGGACTTTGGTGGAAGCTGGCATGAACATTTGCCACTAGTGGAATTTGCATATAATAATAGCTACCAAGCTAGTATCCAAATGGCACCTTTCGAAGCTTTATATGGAAGGAGTTGCCGATCACCCTTATGCTGGAACGAAGTTGAGAGAAACAACTGTTAGGTCCAGACATGGTAAGGGATACAACTGAGAAGATACAAGTAATCAGAGAAAGATTACAAGTTGCTCAGACAAGGCAAAAGGCTTATGCTGACACAAGAAGGAGAGATCTTGAATTCCAAATCGGAGATCATGTATTTCTTAAGATATCACCTGGACGTGGCATACGAAGATTTGGTGTTAAGGGCAAGCTTACGCCAAGATTCATCGGACCATTTGAGGTACTCGAAAGAGTTGGCAAGGTTGCTTATCGCATCGCGTTGCCTCCTCAATTGTCCGAGGTGCATAATGTGTTTCACATATCTATGTTGAAGAAGTATGTACACGATCCATCTCATATTATTGAACATGGAGATCTGGTGATCCAGAAAGATCTCACCTATGAACAGAAGCCTATGAAGATCTTAGATCGAGAAATACGAGCTCTAAGGAATAAGGTTATTCCCATGCTCAAGGTGCAATGGAATAAGAATACTGAACACGAAGCGACATGGGAGACCGAGGAATCTATGACGAAACGATTTCCCGAGTTCTTCTAAGAGGTATATGATCTACACTCTCCACGTATATACATATTATGCAATTGAATTTGGGGACCAAATTCTTTTAAGTGGGGGAGGGTGTAGCAACCCTGATAAAATATTAATAACAATAAAGATTTTAAATAAATCAAATAAATAGATAAATAAAATAATATAAAATAACGCCTCGGATAAAGGTGCTATTTAAATTATAAACGCCTCTAGATAAGGCGTTATTTAATAAGTGACGCCCTGACCACACGGCGTCAAATTTCAACGTCAAAAAGGGCAAGGCCAAGAAACGCCCCTATCTTGGGCGTGTTTTAAAATAAGGAACGCCCTGATACAAGGCGCTTCTTAAGAAACGACCTGAACCAGGTCGTCAATTCAGGAATCGACGCCCTGACCAAGGTCGTTAATTCCATTCGAGTTCCGTTCGACCCAGAAACTTATCCAGGGTAATGGATAAGTATTAGAAAGAGTTAAAAGGTGGTAAGGACTCTATATTGGAAGTATTACTTCCACTAGAACACTAACCCTAACAGGACGTCCAAAATCCTATAAATAGTCTTGATCGAACAAACCCTAAACCTATTTGATTCAAGCCTCTGCGACGGTAAGTGAAGAACAGAACTGTTCTTCTTATTTCTTTTTTTTTTCTGTTTCGAGTGTATGAAGAACTAACGTTCTTCATCTCCTTCTCTTCTTACAGGTCGAAGAGAGCACACGTAGTGAATAACAAGGTAACGTTCTTCTACTATCTCCTCTGTTCCGATAAGTGAAGAAATTAATATATGTTTCTTCTTCTCTTCTTATAGGAACTGCAGCATCTTCTTCTAGTTAAAATCCCTCACGTTCATCTTCAATCGACTATCTTAAGGTAGGATTTTCTCAAGTCACTGTAGCCCAAACTAAATTGATACAGTACAATAATCATCATGCATATACATGGTTTGGTTTACTATAGTTTCTGAACGATTTTCTGTTAATTTCTTGAAAGAAACGTCCTTAGCAAGGGCGTGATTATGAAATACACGCCCCAGACTAGGGTGCTATTTTACAAGTCACGACCCTGCCAAGGTCGTCAATTTTAGATTTGACGCCCTGTACACAGGCGTTAATTTCATTTAATGATTAATCACCCATGTTAAGAATTGATTATCTATGGAATCATGATTCTACGATAATGCATGATCAGATGTCTTCAAACCTGTTAATTTTATTGTCATGACCATACATTCGTTCTCCATGAATTCTATTATCCTGAAATTATTACTGCCCATGAAAATTCATGGTATTTCTTGAATTCACGACCGTGGCAAGGTCGTCCTTCACTGGACTAACGCCCGATGCTAAGGCGTGAATTAAAAAGTAACGCCCCTTCATAGGGCGCGTTTCTGTTAAAAGCCCGAACAATATATTCTGTAAAGATAAGAATTTAATGATTAACGCCCCTGCCAAGGGCGCATTTTTGATAATTTCTGAAAATAAATATGTTCTGAAAAATATTATAAATAAAAAGACGCCTGCTACTGTAGTCGTCTCATTGCAAAGAAACGCCCCTGTCCATGGCGCGTTTTAGATAAATTTCTGAATTATTAAAAATTCTATCAAAATGGAAACATATGTAAACGCCCTTCTATTAGGCGTTAATTACTTGAGAAACGACTTTACCTAAGTCGTTATTTTCTGTAAACTGATATTTTTATCCTGATTCTGTTAACCGATGGTTTCATATGTTATATAATATATATATCGGCACTATTCTCCATTCCGTGAGTATAGTCCCACGTTTCACGATTGTTTTATCGATCACACTCAACTCTCATTGACATACAAGCTCTCCATTGGACATTCCGTTCCTTTGGACTAGCGAGTTAGTCATAGAGACCTCCGTAAGACTCCTCGTAGCCTTGGATTCCCTCAAGGCCGACTGAGCTGGTTGTACCCTAAAAACCCATTACACCATTGATGCCATGTCACTCTAAAGAAACATGGGATACCGGCCCTTATGATTATACAAAGAGTATATCATAAGAAATTCTTAATGGAATGATGATATCATGTCATATCATGTCATTCTTGTAAACCTCAATTCTATGATAAGAATGAGGGTATCTTACCTTTGATATACTGTTCAGGTGGACCTAAATTCTATATATATAATGTCCATATTAATTTGTCATGGTACCCAAGTTAAGGGGACCTAATTCTACCTAGTTTTATCGATATCGTGATTATACCGTTATTATTGCCAATCTATGTCCTTTGTCATATTTTGGACTCTATTCTATCAAAGTTGTCGTACGTGTCTACAAGTTTGATTATTGAAATTCTATGTTGGCTATAAACAAGAGTGGATGTCAAAATACATGATAAATGCCTGCGCATATAGGGCCCGATCTGGTCCTGGGAGGAGCACCCGAAAGTACTTGTGCCCATGGGAGTTAAAATGATAAGGTATCTGGCATTATACCGAGTACTTGACTTGCTTGATTGGACATTCCACACACATCTTGTACTTGAATCGTACTTGACTTGACATGAAATGCGTGGCCCGAAAAAGGGTAATTTACTTGCTTGATACATGATAGCCAAAATTCTTGATATGACTTGTTAAATATACTTGCTTGAATATCTCAAATGTCTTGTTATCTTATTGAAAGTTCATGATTAGTTCATCTTATTCTTGATATTACATTCTCTCTATCTTGTCATTTTATGCGAGCATGCATAGCTTTATTGCATTCATGAAAGATGTAATTACTTAAACCCCTTGCTAGTACTTGAGATATAATTTCCTACTGAGCGTTCGCTCATTCCGTTTGCCCCTTTTTACTTTCAGGTAAGTCCGATGACGAGACTGAATCGGATGGGAATGATCAAGAGTGAAAGTGATAGAGCTACTCAAGTGCCATCTAGTCTTTTTCCTGTTTTCTTGAGTCAACTATGTAC
Source organism: Amorphophallus konjac (assembly GCA_022559845.1). Lineage (NCBI taxonomy): Eukaryota > Viridiplantae > Streptophyta > Magnoliopsida > Alismatales > Araceae > Amorphophallus > Amorphophallus konjac. Next base: position 116,987,472 of record CM040125.1, on the reverse strand, counting down.
CTTTTCTTTTTATTAAACAGAGTATTGGATTTGTAATAGTCTATCCATTGTGAAATAAAGGATTGGGTTATCTTGCTATTTTGCGCATCTCTGTCTTTGTGTCGAATACACGACCACTCTGATTGACATGATTGATATAAACTCGTCGCGCATATCCGAGTATCTTCCGCGCTCGGGGCGTGACATCATGGGTCCATATGTGTGCACTGTAATGCCGTGCGCAGCCTAAAAGTTAAAAGGCCCCGATATCCCTCGGAACAGGGGAGGTGTTGCCGAAATCTCTCTTGAAATTACAAATAAATGACCAAATAAACAATAATACTAAATACCATTACACTGCATGCTTGCATGATCCGCCCATGTGCCAAGAATCGATTTAATAAGATAAATGTTATCATACCGTATGCTTGCATGTGCAACCGCATCTTTCATATATTCTATTGGCCCAATGGTCTCTTTATTTTGGCGATTAATCAAGGGTCGTACCTCTTTCGGAGGGATGTAAGTAACGTCGTAGCCTTTATGGTGCGACGGGTTTTGAGTCCCGACACGATCACTCACTTTCGTCTGGTTAGTCAGACGATGCGCATAATAAACTCGTCACTCAGTGACTGGCACGTCTATGCAATAAATAAATAAATCTAATAAATCTAATGAATCCTAATTAATAAACAAATAAATCAAAGATTTAAATAAAAATCTCATTCCCACAACAGCTTACACGAGGAGCAAGCTCCTCACGAGGAAACTATCCTCACGCTGTAGTACTGCAGCAATACATGGGGACAAGCCCCAAAAGAAAAAGAAAAACACAAACAAGAACACGTTGCAAGTGCAGCAAACAACGGGGACAACTCCCTACACTGCAGCCAAACACCACACCGGTCTCTAAACCAAAGCATCGGACATACACTGCTGTCAACATAGCATCAGACACTGAAAGTATATTCGGATTTTCAAATAAAAACACAAAAATGAAGTAAGAAAAATAAAATGTAGCTTCAGAATGACGTCTTGAAGGTGTACTGGCAGATCTGAACTCAGATCTGAAGACTGCTCAACAAGTTCAAGCTAGCTGTAAGGCTGCTCTCTCTAAGTGCTCTTAGCTCTCTTCTTTTTCTTCTCAACACTGGACTGGGTCAGACCAGGGTTGGGTTGCTCCTCTCTTCTCTTCTCTTCCTCTCAAATTTTCTTCTACAAGGCTCAGGCACTCTTTGGTTTTCTCTCTCAAATCTTCTCCAGGCAGCAGTGGGCTGCTCTTCATGCAGGAAACCTCATATTTATAGAGGGAAATGGTAGAAGGTTTTCCCTCCCTTTTTTAGATCTACAAGTTGATTGGTCCAATAAAAAATAAGGTTCTTGCACACAAACCTTTTTCATGGCGATTTTTGAATGGCCCATGTATATGGTCAAAGACTTTGATGCGGAACGAAATGAGACTCGATGCTAATTTGATGCGAGACGAGACTCGGACGGGCTAAAACTTACGACCGACTCGAAGTGCAGCCAGCACTAGCACCCTAAGGCAAGCCGAGCGGCTAACTACCGTGGCGTTCTCCGGGTGGAGACGTCTCTCAACAAGAAACTCACTCTAGCCCGACGATCGTCCCTACGAGGGAAACGCGGGATCGCAGCGGTTAAGGAACCACTGTCGCCTAGGGTGTTCAATTCAAGCTTGATGCTCGACTGACTACGGGACGGATACTCAAACTCACAAACGCAGTGATTTGAAATTTGGCTACGGTCCTATTCTCACAAATGCAGGATAATAGAAAATATACTAGATAAGCATTGTGAGTGTAGGAACGTTGTGCGTACCTCCACGACTAGCGCGTGGGGAAGAAATCTCGGCCGAATTTGAACAACCCCGATACACATAAATAATTAATTGTTACAATTTCAGAAACTTGGTCCACTCCATACAGGGAGGTAAAGGGCTACAACAACAAACTTCAGGGCTGCTGGAACACGGGTTGATGGGCCGCACTCGTAGGAGACGAGGGAGGCGAGTCGGGGCCGATCGGGTGAGCCGATTAAAACCCGAGTGGTTCTGCCCGCGTTGGTCACCCGGCACAGCAAACTTACGGAAGTCGGTACGGCTGGATCCGACGTCTGATCAGGGTGCCGTTTATTGGAGAATGTCGGAGACAGGATGAAAAATACCTAGACCAAGTGGTGCGATCAGATCTGACCAGATCTGGGTGTGATAGCACCTGCACAAGGGTTCTGGTTCTACTCGCACAGAACTGAACAGGAAAACTAAAAATTACATAATAAATAGCTTCGGTGTTTGAATGGATCGCCGCTTGTTGGAGATCGTAGGCGACATCAGGAAGAAGAATTTGACCAATGGGTTTGGTCAGATCTATAAAGAGGAGGGCAAGGCTGCTTCTGCAAGTCGCCTCTGGTTCTGGATCAGATCTACATAGGTTAGCTTGCACAGTCGCACCAAAAGCGACGCCACACCCAGCACAGATCTCAGAATGATTCGTGCTCAGCAGCGCTGCGAAAAAGACAGGAAGATCTACGACCAATGAAAATATCATATTTTTAGGATCTGAGAGTAGATCCGTAGAATTCTCGCATCAGAGAATTTGAGATCTGGTCAGATCTGGACCACAGGCTCGGACAAATTTACGCGGATTCACCGTCGGAATTGTTGCTGGAGATCCTAAACTCCAATTACGACAAATTTGGCACTGAATTTCTCCTGGCTGGTAGATCTACCTCTGGTAAAATCACCAGACTTAGATCTACTCAGGAAGAGGTCGTGGTCGACTCAGAAGATAGGGATGAGATCTGGGCGGGCAGATCTGGATCTGCACACGAGCGCGAATCAAACGATAACTTCGGCATCGCACCGATAGGAAGGGGAGTCGCACCCCAACTAGATCTTGTCGCGGGATTTAGGGCTCCTGAGCTTCACACCCAAGAAAGGAAGAAGGAATCACTCACTTCTACAAATTTTCTCTCACAAAAACTTCATAATTTCATTCCTTCTTCAAGAACACTATACATGGCTTTTTATAGAAATACAAGGAGGAGAGGAGGGGCTTGGAATGACATGGGGACAAGGAGAGAGGGGAGGGGTGGCCTAGACAAGTGGGAGAGGGTGGAGGCTTGGTCTTGGTCGACCAAGAGAGGTGGGAAGGTGGTAGTAACCTTCCTTTGGTCAAGGAAGGTGGCAAGCCACCATTTGGACCAAGAAAGGGGCGCCCCTTTCCACTAGCCACCAAGCCACCCATGCATTCACACTAGCCTTGCCCCATTCACACTAGATTAACCCTTTCACACTAGATTAACCCTTTCACACTTGTGACCCATTCACACTTGTGACTCATTCACACTTGCACACCTATTCACACTATGCATTTTCACACTTGATCCCTCTTGGCCCATTTGACCCATTCAAAAAGCCCAATTTGAAGCCTAATACTATTCTAGCCCATTAACTCTAACCTAGCCCATTTAGCTATTACAATAGTACATGGGCTAAATAGGGCCCAAACAAGGCTAAAAAAGATGTGGAATGAAGATCGATGCGTCCACGTCCTCCTCGAGCAAAAGGGCCTCCGGCATGTCCTCGCTCCCGGCGTGTACTACGGCATGTGTCTGCACCAGACTTTTTCCAAATTTGTTTTCTGTCAGGATCTTTGGCAGAGTAATCTGATTTGTCCATTGTGCAAAGGAAGGCTTCTTTTGTCCACAGACCTTTTCAGAAGCCAATGGTACGTGTCATGGCGTCAAAGGCGTTGACTAGGATAAGATATCACGTGATCTAGGTGGCCTTGTTCGAGATCTGTACGATCTACCGTAATAAGTCGACTTGTTGTGAGACTGAGTCGACTTGTTCTTTTCATTTAGGAAGGTTCAAGCTGCTGGAAAGCCATGAGTCGACTTGCTTTTGGACTTGAGTCGACTTGTCCTTTGCTTTTAGCAGGATTCAACTTTCTGGAAAAATGTAAGTCGACTTGGTGTGACCCCTGAGTCGACTTGCCTATCGTATTTGGTGAGTTTCCAGCTTCTGGAATGACCTTGAGTTGACTTGCCCCTTAAGCTTGAGTCGACTTGTCTGTTTTGCAGATTCTGAAGCATTGTTCTGGTTTAGGCTTTGAGTCGACTTGGTGTCACTTTGAGTCGACTTGCTGCAAGTTGTTGCTGCTAAATGTTGCTATTGTTGCATGCTACGTCGACGCCAAGGCTTTATGGTTTAAGGGTGCGTCGACTCCATTGTTGAAGGCTGCTGCTGGCTTGCTACTTCATGCTACTTGTGCTGTTGCTACTGCTGATATGTTCCATAGCCTTGCTGAAGTTGATGCTACTTGTTACATCGACGCCAAGGGTTCATTGTGTCGACACGACTTGAGGCGTGTTGCCTTACTGATGCTGGGTTGCTGTTGCTTGTTATTATTGGCCTTGCTGAGGTTGCTGCCATTATTGAACCAGTTGGCTGCTGTTGCTACATGTTGCATGCTGCCATGTTGTTGTTGTTATTGCTTGCTACGTATATTGCTGCTTGTGGATGTTGTTTTTACATAGTTGCCAACTGCTGACCTCTTCCAGAAAATCTGTCGACTGAATTTCTGAAGGTCGACTGATTTTAGCAATCTTCTACCTATCTTCTTTCTTCACACTGTCCATCTTCAATGCATCATTTTAAAAGACTGCAAAGGCAATTGCCAGCTCATAAGAACTCCTCCATACTTTGTTATACACTTGTTGGCTTAGATGGGTCTTCTTGTTGAGAGCCTAGAAAGTCTATCGACCGAAGTTGAACGGGTCAACTGAATTTTTGCAATATCTGTCGACTGAATTTGGTCTCGGTCGACTGACTTACCCTTGTCGGTCGACCGACTGCCCAGACCTTCATTGTATTGGAAATGCAGATACCTAGGTAATTTCACCTGAACATAATTCACATTGACATCATCAAATTCACATTATACTCATCAATGAGTCATAGTCAGACATCAACAAAACCCGGGACACAACAGATTATCTTCCTTGCCAAACAAATTCTGTGATTAACTTTTTAAGGGGTGTATGCAAAGTTTTTTTTTGGTAATCAATTCACCCCTCCCCTCTTGATTACCACTCGCCTGGGCACAACATGGGAGATTGTCTTTGTCACATCCCAACGCAAAAAATCGAGGCGCGACGAGTCGAAACACTCAAGTCAATCAGAGAATGTATAAAAGGGTCCAAACCACAAGGAGATATAAGAAGAAAAGATACTTTTATTTCATCGAGATAAAATTTTACAACATTCTTAAGCCTTAAGAGGCAAGATATAATTTCTAAGTATATAATTCTAGCAAGAGCAACCGCTCATAAACCTAGGTAACTAAGATAACTTGATTGCTCGTTCACTCTAGCCCCTTCCCATGTGTTTGGGGTTCATCATCGGAATTACCTACAATGTTAACCGAAAAACGTAGGGTGAGTGAAACGCTCAGTAGTAATTTATATCTCTATACCAGGCAACTTAAAGTAATTAACATTTTGTATAGTTATCGTGCTATGCCAGGAAACGTAAATAAAACATGGAACATGAATAGGAGATAGAGTAAAGAAATGCTAGTAATTAGAATTACAAGTAGACAAGATATCAAGAAATGAAGTTCAAGTAGAGATCATGTAGAAAGTAATATCATGGAATTTGACCATTTTATACAAGTATGTACAAGTCAAGTAATTCAAGTAATGCAAGTAATTCAAGCAATATAAGCAAGTAATTCACGAATTGTGGAATGCCGTAAATGAATCTAGCAAGTCAAGCACTTTGGTGCAATGCCACACCTAGTCAATCAACTCCCATGGACACTAGTACTTTCGGGTGCTCCCCCCAGGACCAGACCGGGCCTCATTAATGCCAGGCATTGGGATTATGGATCATAGATCCTAAGTATATTTAGACATCCACGTAATATTTATGGCCAATGAATTTCAAGGTAAAGCTCTTGGAATAAGGTACAAGATTATCATTCAAGGGTCAAGTGGTTGTAAGAGAAATCTCATAAGGATTTAAGGCATAATGTTTAACGACATTAAGTCGATAAGGAATTGAATTTGTCGGACACGGCACAATCAGCCTTTGCGAAAAATCTCGTAAAATAGGTTTAGATCGAGTTTTTTATAATCGGGTGTTTTAGCTAGAACCCGAGGAATTACGACCAAGTAAGAGGTGAGACAGTGAGAGGCTCCCCTCGTATACACGAGGTCCTAATTAATAAATCACTTGTCCACTTAAAGCGTTTGTCCGTGGACCTCTTTCCTTAGATAATGTTCTTCCTTGGAAATCTTGCTGATTCCACGACTTGTCGGAAATAAGGAAACAATTTTAGCGGAAATTCTATTCCGTCCTTCGCAGTCGGAGCTTTACTAGACAACTGTGGAATTACGGCCAGGTAATAGGTGGGACAGTGGGAGACTCCCCTCGTATATACGCGGTCCTAATTAATAAATCACTTGTCCACTTAAAGCATTTGTCCGTGGACCTCTTTCCTTAGACACCGTCCTTCCGTGGAAATCTAGCGAGCTACACGACTTGTCGAAATAACGATAATACTTAAACTTGTATATCGATTCAAGATTATGTAAGTAACCCATGCAATTTTTGAAGATGATATCTACTCCATTCATAAGTTAGAAAGATAATAGAGTCATAGATGGCAAGGATAATTTGAAGGTAACAAGAACTAGGAAGGAAGCTTAGGCTCATGGAATAGAATTCTTATCTTATGTATCCTAATTTATTCATGTGTGAGACTTACATGATATGCAACAAGATATGATTTAGAATTTGAAATTTACAGATCCAGTATGCTGGATGATATTGGTTTAGATATCTCCTTAAAACATCGTGAAACGACATGCAGAGATTAGTGAAAATCCCTTTTTCGGCGTGTTTATGATACCTCTTCAATATATTAGCTATAACATGCTTAATAATAAATAAAAATTCGAGAAAATGGTACCAATGGAAAGAGCACTTGAAAACACACAAGATGACATGATTTATTGAAGATTTAGCCTGAGAGACACCTACCTTTAATCGAATTGAAGAGGAAGGGAAAACTGGACGAAATGTTCAAGAGCTCATTTTCTCCTCCAAATCACACCTCCAAATCACCTCCAATCCTTCCTTCAACGTAGAAAATACCTCACGGGTGATTAAAGGATTTGAGATGGGCCTATTTATAGGAAAAGCTTGGCCAAAATAGTCAAGATTCCTCCCTCCCAAAATCAAACTTCTCCACTTTGAATGTAATGGTCAAAGAAGAAAATTCCAACTTCTCTTCTTAATCTAGCCTTAATTTGGTGTGAACACATTGATATGAACACATGGAAAAAGTCTTAATTTTGTGTGAACACATGGAAAAAATCTTAATTTAGTGTGAACACATGGAAAAAGCCTTAATTTAGTGTGAACACATGGGAAAAGCCTTAATTTGGTGTGAACACATGAGAAAAATGACTAATCCATGGTGTGCTATGATATAGGGTTTGAATTTTATGACAATCTTCTAGAAATGAGCTTAATTTAATCATAAAAGGGGGTATTAAACATGTGTTACGAATTTTAAGCCTATTTAACCCTTTTTAGCCCATTAGCCCATAATCCAGCTCATTATGGGTTATCCAATGGCCCAATAATCAATCATAATCTATTCTAAGAAATTTAATTGAGTCTTCTATACTTTTTCTGAAATGTAAAATATTTAATTTTAATTTTAATTTATTTCAAGAAAATTCAATCATCTAATTTATTTCGTATAGTAACAATGTAATTTCATCATTTCTTAATTATTATAATTATATAACTAAATTAAAATTTTTAATTTATCCATTTATTTTGTTGGATTTCTACATCCTCTGTCACTTAAAATAATTTGGTCCTCCAAATTCACATCATGCAATTGTAATTCAAATAGAGAGGTTGAAATTCTAACCTGAGATTAAATCTGGATACTTCTTTTTGATTGACTCCTCAAATTCCCAAGTCGCTTCCTTGAATCCACGCTTGCTCCATTGGACTTTTACCATTGGTATGGCCCTATTCCTTAGCTGGTGTAATTTCCGATCTAATATCTTGATTGGTCTTTCTTCGTAGGATAAATTCTTTTGCAGCTTCAAATCATCAAATTGAATCACATGCGAAGGATCATATATGTATTTCCTCAGCATGGATACATGGAATACGTCATGGACACCGACCAATTGAGGATACAAAGCCAGCTTGTACGTCACTTCGCCGATTCTTTTCAGAATCTCAAAAGGGCCAATAAATCTTGGACTTAGTTTTCCTTTGATATCAAATCTTTTAATTCCTCGTGTGGGCGATATCTTTAAGAAGACGTGCTCCCCCACTTGGAATTCAAGATCTCTTCTTCGATTATCGGCATAACTCTTTTAACGCGATTGTGCAATTTTCAACCTTTCTCGGATCACCTGGATTTTGTGAGTTGTATCTTGAACAATATCAGGACCAATCAATCATTTCTCTCCAACCTAACTCCAGCATAGAGGTGATCTACAGCTCCTGCCATACAGTGCTTTGAAAGGTGCCATTTGTATGCTAGACTGATAGCTATTATTATAAGCAAATTCAGTCAAGGGCAAGTGTTCATGCCAACTTCTGCCAAAATCTATCATACAAGCTCTCAACATATCTTCAATAATCTGATTCGTCCTCTCGATTTGTCCATCAGTCTGAGGGTCGAAAGCCGTGCTAAAGTTTAGTCTAGTACCCAAAGACGATTGAAAACCCTTCTAGAAATGAGAGGTAAATCTCTAATCTCTATCCAAAATAATAGAAGTTGGGATACCATGCAGCCGCACAACCTCCTTAATGTATAATGCCGCTAGAACATCTAAGGTCCATTTGGTTTTGATGGGTAAGAAGTGAGCGGACTTAGTTAGTCGGTCCATAATTACCCATATAGCATCAATCCACTTCGGGTCTTCGGCAATCCAACTACGAAATTCATGTCAATACTATCCCATTTCCACTCTGGTATTTTGAGAGGTTTTAGCTTACCAGCCGGTTTAAGATGTTCAGCTTTGACTTGTTGGCAGACCAAACATCGACTTATGAACTCGGCTACCTCTCTTTTCATTTTAGGCCACCAAAAAGTTCTTTTAAGATCTTGGTACATTTTGTGGCACTAGGATGTATAGTGTACCTCAATCGATGTGCTTCTTCCAAGATGTTGTCCTTGATAGTAGAACAATCGGGCACACAGGTTCTTCCTCGGAACAACAACCTTCCATCATCCACCAAAAGAAAATTCGGTCGTTGATCTAATTTCTCTTTGATTTCAATAATCAATGGATCGTCAAGTTGCAGCTCTTTAATTTTCGAGAGTGACTTGGGTTGGAGTCTAATATTTGCAATTAAGACTTCATCTTCCTTTTCCTCCATATTGAGGTCCGAGTTTGCCATTTGCTCCAATAAATGCCATTCTTTAATCATTAAGCTTGATAATAATGCCATCGATTTCCCGCTAAGAGCATCAACTACGGCATTACCTTTTCCTAGGTGATATTGTATAGAGAAATCAAAATCTTTCAAATACTCCAGCCACCTTCTTTGTCTCATATTGAGTTCTTTTTGAGAGAATAAATACTTGAGACTCTTGTGGTCGGAATACACAATAAAGGCTTCGCCATAGAGATAATGCCGCCAGATCTTCAAAGCAAAGACCATAGCCGCTAGCTCTAAGTCATGTACGGGATAATTCTCCTCGTGCTTTTTCAACTGTCTTGAGGAATATGCGATTACCTTGCCATGTTGCATCAATACACAGCCTAGGCCAATTCCGAATGCATCAGCATAAACCTCGAATCCTCCTCCATCAGTAGGCAATGTGAGTATAGGGGCAGTAGTTAGACAATCTTTCAAAGTCTAGAAGCTTTTCTCACATTCCTCATACCATATATGAGGATTCTCCTTTCTTGTCAATCTTGTCAAAGATACGGCGATCTGGGAGAAATCTTTAATAAATCTTCTATAATATCCAGCCAATCCCAAGAAGCTTCGAATTTCCATCACACTAGTAGGTCTTTCCCAGTTTTTCATGGCCTCAACCCTTGAAGGATCGACCACAATACCATCCCGGGATATTATGTGACCTAGAAAAGAAACGTCTTGTAGCCAGAAATCACACTTACTAAGCTTAGCATAAAGTTTATGATCTCTTAATAACTGTAGAGATTTCTTGAGATGTTCTTCATGCTCCATCTTAGACTTAGAGTAGATCAAAATGTCGTCAATGAAGACTACCACAAATTGATCAAGATATGGCCTGAATACACTATTCATTAACTGCATAAATGCTGCAGGTACATTGGTTAGGCCAAAAGGCATAACAGTGAACTCATAGTGTCCATACCTGCTCCTAAATGTCGTTTTGTGAATATCTTCCTCCTTGATCTTCAAATGATGATAACCAGATTGGAGATCAATTTTTGAAAAATATCGAGCTCCAGAAATCTGGTCAAATAGCTCATCAATCCTTGACAATGGATATTTGTTCTTGATTGTGAGTTGGTTCAATTGCCGATAATCAACACACAATATCATTGACATGTCCTTCTTTTTGACAAATAGGACCGGGGCTCCCCAAGGTGAAGTACTTGGTCAGATAAATCCTTTCTCCAATAACTCCAATAGTTGTTCCTTCAACTCCTTCATTTCGATAGCGGACATCCGCTATGGAGCTTTAGAAACTGGTGTAGCTCCCGGAATTAAATCAATAGAGAAGACCACTTCTCTTTCCGGAGAAATACTAGGCAACTCATCTGGAAATATATCAGAATAATCCTAAATAATAGGAATATCCTCTAGAACGGGTTCCTTATGCTCGGTCATAGTAATAGAAACTAAGAAAGCCGAACAACCCTTCTTCAATAATTTATCGGCTTTGGGGGCCGAAATAAGAGATAGGTGTCGAGAATGCCTGACACTAGAAAATAAGAGGTTGGGATAACCAATAAAGGTTACCGTACCCAATTTGTAGTTGACACTAGCACCATGTGTAGATAGCCAGTCGGCTCCCAATATAATATCATACCCTTCCATCTCCATGCATACTAAATCAGCGGGTAAGTTGCAACCGCTAACTAGAACTTCACTAGCAGGGTAGAAATTTTTAATCTTTGATCCCGCTCCAATAGGGGTAGTAATAACAAGTTTAGATTTTAATGGAATGGGCCTCATAGGTAAAATATCAGCAAAGTTCTTAGATATGAAGGAATGCGTAGCTCCAATATCAAATAAGGTAGAGGCAGGCCTTGAGCACACAGAAAGAGTACCTTCCACGATGCCTCCATCTTCGGTAGGTTCCACATCCATAAGAGCTTGGAGTCTCCCTTGCTTCTTGACAGCATCTAGAAGCTTTTTCGGCGGAGCTTGCTCGTTGAGAAGTGGGCAACTCAGAATTCTATGTTCCCGACTTCCACATCAAAGACAGACACCCAGTCTTCTCCAACACTCATCCGCCTTGTGTCCGGGCTTCTCACAATATTTGCATAGTTCCTTTGATGATGCAGTGACTGAGACGATTTGTTTGTCAAATGATCTCGGCCTCTTGTCCTTTTGAAAATCACGTCCATCCTTATTGAAATTACGGCCATCTTTATTGAAGTTACGCCCATCAAAATTGGGCCTCTTTTTCCCGAAGGAGGGCTTAAAATTACCAGATCCAGTAACTTGCACCTTCTTGGCATCTCTTCCCCGGTTGCGATCAGACAACTCTGTTGCATCTTCTAGGAGTTGGGCTCTTCTCACCGCATCAGTGTAAACTTGGGTATCCATCAGGGCGAGTTGAGTAATGTACTGCGGCTTCAAACCATTTAAAAACCTTCTCGCTTTCATCTTTTCGGTACCCACAAGGTGTGGCGCGTACCGAGATAGTCTCGCGAATTAGGCTTCATATTCCACCACCGACAAACTTCTTTGTTTCAAGGAAGCGAACTCAACGACCTTCCTTTCTTGCACTCGATCGGAGAAATATTTGTTGTTGAAGTGCTCCACGAACTCCTCCCACAACACATGATCGTGAAGTAGAGTTGCTTCGACCGACTCCCACCAAGCACGGGCATCCTTTTCTAGTTGAAAAGTGGTGAGTATGACCTTTTCCTCTTCAACACATTGCATGACTCGGAATATCCTCTCAATTTCTTTTACCCAATGTTCGACCTCATCCGGGTCCGTGGACCCAGCAAACTTGGGAGGGTTCATACTCTTGAAATTCCTATGTAAATCTCTGGCTCCTCGGTTAGCTCCTCCCTAAGCAACCTGCTGTAGAGCTTGGGTTAAACCTTGCACCGTCCGTTGCATCTCGCGTCATTGAGCTCTCTCGGCAGCCATTGGTGAAAATTAATCCTGCAAATGCAACTACAAAACTTAGGCGTTTTGTTTATTTCTTGATTAATCATTCTTTAAAGCTTAGCCCATGGCTCTATCCAATCTTACCGGGAAGGTTCAAGACACTATCTAATTTCTAGATCAACATCTAGAACCTATATCAAGGGAAACCTATAATGCCCCAGGTGCTTCGGATATTTTATCAGATATTTACGAGTCTTTTATCTATCAGACCTTCGGAACCCCGTGCAGGGTGAACCATTGCGTTATCCGACTCCGGGACGTTACCACAACGTTGTGCGTTCTTCGAGGATCATGGGGAGTATTTTTTCCTATTTTTGAAATTTTCTAAAATTTCAGATTTTCTTATAAATAAACCCCTTTCACCCTTTCTCTCTCCTCACTCTCATTTCTCACTCTCTCTCGTCTCTTTCTCGCCCCCTCTCCTCCAGGCGGCCGACGGAGGCGATGGCGGGCTAGGTGGCGATGACGTGGGGGCGAGAAGCATGAGGACTGGTCAAGGATCGAGGCGCGGTGGGGCGTTCAATCTTCGGTGCGTGTTCGTGAACCGGCGGGGGTTTCATGGGTGTTTCACGACGGATCAGCGTCCACGGCGTGTCAAATCTTCGGTGGACGTAGGGAGATGGATCCCCAGCTCGTGTACTTCCTTTCCCGTGATTTTGGTAGGCCGTGGTGAGCCGAGCGGGCTTATTTGAGCATTTTGGGAAAAATACATATTTTTGGGGAGTGAGTTGGATCTAGCGTTTTAACCGCATTTTTGTGATTTAAATGGGTCCTCTCGGTGCTAGAGAGGTTGGGGGCCAGTTTCCCCTTGTTTTGCCCTTTGCGTGGGCACGAACGGGGCGTGGAACGGAGTTTTCCACCGAACTCGCCGATTTCGGGTTTCCGGAATAGAGGCGTTCCTAATAGGAACCGCCACTAGGCGAGGCGGGCCACAGGGAGGTCGCCACTTGTCCGTCTTACCATGTTTTAGGGGTTGCGATCTCACGATAGACTGCTACGTTGGAGTAGCGGTCCAAGGCAGACCGTTCCTCGTGGTTGGGCGGCCATGGGTGGGCTGCCACTTACCCCCCTATGTCGGTTGGTTTTGCGGTCGAGCGATAGACCGCCTGAGGCGTTTAGCAGCCTGGTGTGGACCGACGTTCACCATGCAGCGGTCAGGCCAGGACCGTTTTCAGTCTCCGTCGTGGCGAGCGTGTAGCGGCCTGAGGATGACCGCCTAGGTCATGGGGCGGCCACGTGACTGGCCGCTACTCTCTGAATAGCGGTCAGGGCACAACCATTTTATGTTTTGGGTTCATTCGAGGCCAGGAGGTGTAGCGACCATGCGACTGACCGCTAGGTGACACCCAGCGGTCAGGCAATGGACTGCCACTCTTCTAGGCGGTCTAAGGGTGACCGCCTGGGTTCTGGTAGCGTCTAGGGCTATGCGGTCGTGGCTGGACCGCTAGGCCAGGCTTTGCGGTCCTAGCCAGACCGCCAAGCTCTGAGACGGTCCAGAGAGGACCGCCCCATGGTTTTCATGCTTTTTGGGCCCGTTTAGCGTTGCGTTGATCCCCAGTCGACCCGGTTGGGACCCAGTGCTCAACCTTCGGTCTCGTGAGTGTCCCGGACATCCCATGGGTTCCGTAACCATATTTCTGGGGTGTCTAGAGGTACCATGTTACCTCGATTAGCATGCCCATAAATTTAGAGGGTCCGAGCGACCCTGTGTGTGTGTTCCGAGCTTTGTGTTACGCTTGATCGAGTCACCGTGTATCGGTGTGAGTGTGGTGGGGTTCCCCCGCATGTCATGGGTTTTTGCAGAAGATGGTTCTGGACTGGGCCAAGTGTATGGCCTTGGACTGCCAGTCCAGTCACCCAGCCTGGGGCTGGAGGTTCCCTACTTTTCCATGGGATGGGAAATCGGCATGGCGGCTTACGAGCTACCTTAGGAATCATGCTTTTATGTTTTCCGCATAGGGCTGTGTGTGTGGCCTATGGACTGTGAGTCCAATTACCCAGCCTGGGGTTGGAGGGTTTCTTAGTTCCCTTTTTGACGGAATGGCGTCAGCAGTTGTGAACTGCCTCGTGAGACATTGTGCCGAGGTTTCTGACCCTATGGCTAGGGCAGATTTATGGCGTGGAGCCGTTCTGTGTAATGGTCTTGACCCCGAGTCTTGTGACTCAAGGACCATTGGATTTAGTGAGTCTAGAGGACTGTCCAGAGTCCATTGGCTCGGCGCCACTTGTTTCTTCTCAACTTTCGCACAGGGTGCGTGCGTGTTTCTCGGAGTTTCTCCTCGGAGAGTGGTCACATTAGTGACTCCCCACTAGTCGTAGCCTTCCGACACGTGAGTGGTCCCACTAGGGAGTGGTGGCGAGGCTACCCTAGAGAGACGGTTTTTAGGCTGGTTACCGTCAGGCCCCACATCTTGCAGCCAGAGTCCGACTGAGGGGAAAACCAGTCAGAGGGCCAGACCTATGACGCATGGTCTGTGTGTGTACACGTGGTTGGGGGCAGTTGGACCCGCGCTGACGAGTGCGACCCCAGCTAGTTCTTGTTCTGTGGTTACTTGTACGGTGTCGCTGTTCCGCCAGGGGGCGATGAGGGGGACACCTGATGTGCGGTTTAGGACGCCAGGGGGCGCATCCGACCTTGCTTCTGGTGGGCAGATACTCCCGTCACGTGAGTCGTGACTCTCCTATTTTCGGGTTTCGTTTCCCGTCTGCTAGACGTGGTTCCCCCAATTGTTTCAAGGAGTGTTTCCGAGGTAGAGGTCTAGGGGTTTTTCTGGTGAGCGTCACCGAGGGTTTTTCCTAGACGATGTTAGGTCCACAACTGCGAGGTCGTGATGGTCACTTCTGGCGGCATAGCCAGAGGTTCTCTCGTTAGTTCAGTAGTTCCCCGACTGTGAGATCAGGGCATACTTTTCCGGTACAGTAGGAGTAGCTGTAGTGCCGAGTTTTGACCGGCCACCGGTTCGCTGTTCCTGTTGTAATTGTAGCTGTCTTTCCTTTTCACTACCGCCGTTGTTCTCGGTTGGGGTTTCGCGGGACCCCTACTGAGCCAGTGATAGGAAGCTCACCCCTGCTTTTCAGGTGCAGCGGTTCTTCCCTGAGGTTCGAGGGTGCTGTTCAAGAGGTTCTTAGTTGCCAGCTCACCGGGCCGAGTGTTCACTCGATACTGGGTACGTTCTCTACCTTGAATTGTACTTTTGTTGGACTGGACTCTGTTGTAGTTTGTTTATTTATTCCTGTTAATTGTTGAATTGTCCTGCTTTATTTCTAATTTCTTTATACCTCCACACTCCTTTTAGCCCTTCCGAGCCCTCCCGGCTTGTGGGCGACGGGCCAGGATTCGAATGGTATCGGGCTCTCCTCGGTATCCGGATCTTGGGTCGTTACAGTTGGTATCATAGCGTGGTTGTGGACGTACATAGGAATTCGAGATATTGCAGTGATTAGAGTCCATAAGGTCCAGTACAGTCGGCAGCTGGCCTAGGATTTTATGTTTGTTTTCCGCTTGATTTCTCGCGTGAGAGCTTAAGTGCACTGCACGGCGTCGACGCTGTAAGGTGGTTGTTGTTCACGGCTTTCTTGCCGGTGTGGGGCCCAAGGGATGCGATAGAGAGATTTCTTCCCGATGGGTGGTGGCCCCGGTTGTACAGCGTTGGGCAGATGTTGCCGGTAGGTGCAGATCTTTGGTGTGGCGTTCGAGGAATTTGCAGCGAGGTCAGATGGCTGGTGAGGATTGGTTGTGGTTAAGTGGCCATGAGTGTGCTCTGAGGGAGCTGTTGTTAAGTCTGGCCACTCTAGCTTGAGGTTTACCTAGGCCCTGATGTGTTAAGGTTGCGGTTTAAGGTGGCAGAGCGGGTGTTCTGATCGAGAGGCGCGCTCAGGTGAGCGGAGGATCTTCTCGGTGAGCTGTTGATCGTCGAGCCCAATGTTCTTGTTGTGCTGTGTGGCATCAGAAATGACGTGTCGGTCTCGATTATTTTGCGGATTTTGAGGCAAGATTGGGCAGAGATGTCCCAGTGAGTTCTAAGTCTTACGCTTCTGCGGGTGAATGGGTTATGTTCGCCCTGGATTTGGTTTGAGATATGAAGGTTCCGTGGCGACTTCGGGACTCGAGGATGAGTGTTGACAGTTGTCGATTATGGCTCGTGTGCGGCTCTTGGCGTGGCGTGTTGCAGTTCAAGGAATTGTAGTGGTGGTGCATCGAGAGATGCTGTGATTGTGGTCCGACGTGACACTCGCCGAGTGTGTCAGAGGCGCTGACCTGATGGAAGCGATGGTTTTCTCGGTGCTGGAAGGTGATGTTCCCAGCATGCTGTAGACACGCTAAAATTGACATCATGTTGAGCATATCTCATATCGCATTGTGATGCCCCATTTGACCCTCAAAATGACTTATTTGAGTGATTTTCCTCACTTTTCTTGAATATTCAACTTTCCCAAGCTTTCCCACATCATTTCCTATTTTTCCTGATTTTTCTGGCATTTATCTCCAATTTTTCAAGGCCTTTTCTAATTGGTGGCAGACCCTATGACGCCATTTAATTGGAGTCTGCCACGATGACGCCAATTCTTTAAATGGTGGCAGACCTAGTGACGCCAATTCTTAATTAAAGTCTGCCCTGAAGGTGTCAATTCTTAATTGAAGTCTGCCCTGAAGGCGCCAATTCTTAATTGAAGTCTGCCCTCAAGGCGCCAATTCTTAATTGAAGTCTGCCCTGATAACGCCAATTCTTTTTTAATTTTAGGAAATTCTTAATTTTGCTAAAAGTGGCTTAGAATGTGCGACTGTGTAAATGGACGCTAATTTAATTGGCGACCCTAAGTCTGACGCTATTTCTTTGGAATCATCTGAATTCGACTGTGGCACCTCCCTTCCTCGTTTTGAGGTCCTTTTCAACTTGGGTAAGAACCCAGGTGGCTTTCCAAGATTGGGGAGGACTCTTCCCAAGGTTTATCTCTTTCCAAAATCAATTATCCTAATTATATTTGGATTTAAACTCCAATCTCCCCCATAAATAGGACCCCTTCAGTTCTGTGAAATGAGGGCCGAATTCGATCAGAGGGGGAGACGCTGCCCAACTGCAAGCTCAAGGAGGAGGGCTCCCGGCGTCCAAAGCTCCATCCGCTTGAGTTTTCCTCCCGAACGTTCATCCAAGGCCTTCACAGGAGAAATACTCCACAGGCTCCTCTCTTATTCTTTCCCTGTCGTCCGTTTTGTTTCTTTACTGCATATCACATATCCGCATGCATCATGTCTTTGTCTTTATATCCCTCTCAACCACGTTGAGGCTCCACAATGCAATGCTTGCACACTTTTCTTCTTATTTTTATTCATCATTCATCATATCTATCCCTACCCTTTGCACAGGGGTTTAAAGGGACAACACCCAATAAGGTGTGCTCATCTCCATGCTTTTCAAGTTATATTTCTATTTGGATTTGATACTACACTCGATTTGCTAATTCCATTATTTATTGGTTGTTGTCTTTGTATTTCGCAAGGGTAATCTCAAGGAAGACTCTTTCCATCGGCCGGTCGATAGGACGAGAAGGAAGTCACTCACATCTCCTATGCTTTAAGGTATTTATATCGCGATCCCTCTTATTTTTATTGTTTATATCATTTGAGGCTCGCATGTCCTCTGGCGATTACCTTTCCATATAGCATCCTACGCATGCTCTTTTGATCCCTTTTCTATCTCTTTCCCATGCTTCTTTTCTTTACTTTATAGAAAGTGGATTTTCTTAGAATCTACAAATTGGCGATCACGGTGGGACCCCTTTTATTTTTCTTTTGATTACCCTTCCCCTTGGGCACCCACGTGTGCCATCTCCCCTTTGCACCCACGGTGCACCTCCTTTGTGCTCCACGTAGCACTCTCCGTAAGTGATTGTTAGTTTGATAGATTTCTTAGAAATTCTATTTATCTATCTCTCTAAAAAAAGAGCTTGGCATGCTTTGTTCATATTTCTTGATTGCCATGATCCATACTCTGAGTTTATGAGTGTTTCTTCATTTTTATTGGCCTTTTTCTCTTCACTGTTTAAACTTTCTGGCCACTGTTGGAGGTTCTGGGACAGAAAGGAATTGGCGCCCCTGCAGGGGGCGCCCATTCCTAATTAGAGTCAGGGGTCAGGGCGCCATTTCCCTGCCCCTTCTGGAAAAAAAAGGAATTGGCGCCCCTGATAAGGGCACCCATTCCTAATTGGTGGCAAGGGGCAGGGCGCCAGTTTCCTGCATTCATGGAACCTGCTTCTTTCTGACTTGTTCTGCGTTGTTCTCTTATACATCATGTTCATACATTCATATTTATACTCTTTTGCATTAGTTTTGCATTCATAGTGCATTTGGCTTGGGAGACCTCCTCTCCCCACATTTTTAGGAGATCTTACATCCCCTTGGTGAAGGAAGGACCCTCCATTGAGCATTCCGTCTCTTTGGACCGAAAATTCCTAAACCAAGCCTCCATAAGTCCCCCCACCCGTGGATTCCCTCACGGACGCCGGGTAGGTTGTACCTTGAAGTTCCCCGAGTTTAGTTGGCCTATATGTGGTGGAAATTAACCTAGTTGGCACTGGAGTTGACTATATTGAAACTAGGTTCCTACCTTATATAAATCATATCAAGACTTTGTTAAAAATCATCTAGTTCACCAAGTTCAACTATAAAATCAAGCGTAACATCAACTTATTTGATCATTTCAAATTGTTTTAATTGTATCATTGTTTGATTTGCATAATGTTTTGCCTTGATAATCAAACCATGTTAAAACATTCACATAATTGTGAGGATAACCAACCTATCACATCCTACACTCCTCAATTTCAACATGTTCCTTATAATCCTCACCACATTTCTTTTAAGGGACCACGCCCTCATTCTTATGGTTTTGACCGACCTATGGGCAATTTCTAATCTTGTGGTCCCTCGCATCAAGCGCAAGCCGCTACTCCCTCGGCACCATCTCCTCCCAACGATGAGAATGTCTCCCAAATCTTGCATGCAATAGATTATCTCACCCCTCAACAAATCCAAGCCCTTAAGGCCGTTGTTGAGGGTGCATCTCCTTCCTCTCATCCTCCTTCCACTCCCATTCGGGTGGCCCATCACCCGCCTTCCTCTTCTACTCACACTCCCTCTTCTCATCCTTCTTCTACACAAACCTCTCCTCGGGTGGCCCATCACCCGCCTCCCTCTCCTCATCCTTCTTCCACACATATTCCTCATCGGGTGGTACGTCACTCACCTCCTTCTATTCCTCCTCCTCCATGGCCCCAAGGCCCATCCATTCCTTGTAACCTGGCTCGTCCGGGTCCTTTTGTGGGCCAGCCCATTAACCCTTCTTTACGGCCTTCACATCAAGCCCCTCCTCCAAGGCCGCCATGTCAACCCTCTATTATTCAACAAAATCTTCTTGATAAAATTACTTCTATGGAGGAACAACTGAAGTGGGTCACGAGCCCACGGGCCGCTCCTCCTCCTCGAGTCAATCCTCTTCATGCCTTTATGGATAACATCACCAAGATGGAAAGAGATTAGAAGGAGAGGAGAGATGATGGCATCACGTATGAAAGTGAGCAAGATGTTTCAACAAGTTATAATGATCAAGTGGATGTCGTCTGCCCTCTGTCCATCCGCTCCACTTATTCATATGACCCTCCACCTTCATATTCACCTCCGCAAAATCCTCCACCTTATATTTCACCATCACCCATTATCACGCCTCCACCACGACATCCACTTGAGTTTAATGATGATGAAAAATTGGATGATCTTTATCAAGATTTGGAGATGGTGCAAGATGATGAAATTCTTAATGAAGCGCCCATTCTGAGTTTCCTTCGCTTCTCTCTCCCCCGCCACCACCATAAGACCCCCCTGCTCAAGACGATGCCATCGTCCCTATCCCCGTCTTTGAGACCTCTTGGTGTTACGATGATGGATCGATACTCCAATCACCCACACCAGAGCACCATGGGTCTTCTCCTACCCTTAACCTCTCTCGCCCCATCCGGCGTTTCCTATGCACCAAACCCACTCCTTTTACATCTTCCCTCGAGCCCCCATTACCCTCCATTGCACCGACCTCTGCTGAACCTTCCACTAAACCTCCACCCATTACTCCATTAGCCTCCATTCCACCGGCCTCCGCCGAGCTTTCCATTAACCTACCTCCCATTACACCTTCTCCATTGCCGCGACCTCGGCCCTCCATTATCCCTATTACCCCAAACCCAATTTTTCCTATCCCTTCACCTAAACCTCCATCCAAACCCGTGGCTAGCCCTGAGCATGACTCACCTATTTTTGCACTCGGGCCAACCCCATTCTCTTTCGAGCAAGGGGAAAAGCCTGACATGTTTCAACTTCCGCCTCCACCGTTTAAGCCTACCGCCTCCACCTCACCTTCCTCTACCACTCGGAGTGGGTGCGTCCTCACAAGTACTTGTGCTGACAATGTTCAAGAGCCGGGTAAGAAGGATTTGGCTACGGCTATGCCATGCAAGATTCAAGATTTTATTTGCCGGATGCCGATTCGCGTTCTTGTGCCGGGCACATTTGGGAAGTCTCCACTGAAGCTCACTAAGCAAAATTCTTATGAGTTGATGCCATGTCAGCCCAGGGCCATTATTCGGATCACTTTGCTCATTGGGCACCATTCTTCCACTGCTCTCATTACGCCATGCTCCATCACTATAACACATTCTTTTAATGAGAGCTCATTATTTCAACCCTTTGAGGCACATGGCCGGGCACTTTCTTTACCTTGGAGGGGCAGACATTCTTTCCCTAAAGGGTTTTCCATTCTGATCACTCAATCATTCATCCCTAATTCATTTCTATGGGTCATTCGCGGGTTGAGAAGGAGACCTCCTCCTTTGCCCTCCTTGCATCTCTTGCATTACATGCACTCTTTGCATCCATCACGTTCATTGCATTGCATGCATTTGCATTCATTCCTTCCCGGGTTTTCGAACCCGTATCTAACCCGTCTTCCGACACCTCCGAATCCTCCACATCTTCCTTCTTATTTACCTCCATCTTCGAGATCTCCGGGTCCCCTTACACTTGTCGGGCATCGTGCACCCTCCCATTTTCTCTCAGAACATCACGCCCACTCCCAACTCTTGCATCCGGACCCTCCGGATTTCTTTCTCATCTTCCTGGGGCATCACGCCCCATGGTGTCCTATTCCTCCGGAACCTCCAGATCACCCTCTTTGGGCATCGCGCCCCTCCACACCTCCACATCCAGATCGTCCGGATTTATCCCTTCTCTTCGGGCATCGCGCCCCTTTTTACTTCATCCCTCCGGAACCTCCAGACCTTTCAGGGCATCGCGCCCTTGTCCCTCTCATTACTCCGGAACCTCCGAACTTTCTATCTTTTCTCCCCGAGCATCGTGCCCTTGTCCCTCTCATTCCTCCGGAACCTCCGGACTTTCTGTCTTTTCTCCCCGGGCATCACGTCCCTTCCTATCTTCCTCCTCCGGAATCTCCGGATTCTTTCCCTTTCTTTCGATCTATCTTCCTACTCCTCACGGACATCGCATCCTTTGTTCTTTTCTTTCTCCTTAATCATCGTTTCCCGCATTTCTCCCCGGGGCATCACATCCCTCGCCATTTCCTTCCTCCAGAGCCTCCAGATCATTCTTCCCATTATGATTCTCCTCCCTTACCTCCGGAGCCACCAGATGATTCTTCTTCCTATTCTGATTTTCCTCCTCCGGACCCCCCGGACTCGCCTCTTTCCATCTACCAATTTCTTCTTCTAATTCCTCCTGATCCCGGGTCTGACCCGACTTCTTCCACCTCCACTGCTCTGGACATCTGCCCGTTCTCCCACTATTTTCGAGGCTTTAGTACTCACTCCTTCCACTAATTTTTCGTTCTTTCTGTAAACTTTTCCATGTGATCAGGGTCTTTGCACCTTAGTGAGGGAGTTCTAGCCCCACCTCTTTTCCTTTTTCTCCTTATTCGTCTGGGTCCGGTCTGGACACCACTCCTTCTTGTTATGCCACTTCAAAACTTTTGCCTCCTTATATAATTCTTTCCTGCCAAACAAGGGCTCTAAAATCACATGTTGATCAAGATCATCTCAGGCAACTGCTTCAATAAAGGTCGCAAAGTAACTTTTTTTTGCATGAGTATGCATTTTTATAATATCAACACATTAATCATGCTACACATGTTTTTCAAAATGAAGTGCTTCTTAACTCGATCAAGAGTGGTAGTCTCAACCTTTATCTTAGGTTTTTATTGAGTCAATATCAAAATCAATGTCAAAAAAAAGAAAAAAATGAGGAAAATTTGTAGGCTGACATGGTACGCTGGCCGGGAAGCTCGAAAAATCAAAATCTCTAATTCATTCTTCAGTCTTGATAATTTAACATTGGGTCAACACCTGCACACACAACAAGCTTAACTCTTAAGCTCAAGCAGCGCGGAATCTCAAGAAAGTCGAAACCAGACCAAGAGTGAAAACATTACCCATTCTCTTCTCTTCGGTTCACGAGGGGGAATGAGATTTCGGTTCGGACCATCAAACCTACTCGCCACCCTAGTAGGTGGAAGTCATGGCCCAATAGATAATTATCTGCCAAAAAGCCCAGTACAATTAGGTTTTTATTTCAATATCAAAAAAAGAGAGAAAAAAAGAGCAAAGTCTCAAATCAAATCAAAGCAAAAAGCATGACAAGAGGGCAAAGTCTCCGCAGGGAAAACCCTGGCCGTAAGCATGCAGTCAATAAGGGCAAGGGCACCAAAACTTCCCTAAGTCAAAGACCGAATCCCAAAAGGCAATAGGGTAAGGGAGGGAAGAGTCCCGACCTTTCGGACCTCCTCGTGAACTTTTCTCAACATTTTCTTCTCTTCCCTCTTTGCGATATGTCATAAGCTCGAGCGAAGGTAAAGATGGACTAAGGAGGATGTGCCGCGTGAGATTTTTGAGCAAAAGTAAACTCCAAGCACGTTGACCCCCTGTTAAGCTATTCAAGAATGATTAATGGATTTAAGATGATGAATGAGTAAGGTTTCATGACCTGAATACCATGCTAAGTGTAATGTCCCGGATCTTTCGGATCCTTCGTTATGGGTCCCGATCTGGTTTGTCAGGGTGTTTGACACTGTTGTGTTCGAAATTTCATTTCGGACATCTTTCATGTTCGGATCGAGCGATCCGGAGTCGTTTCGGAGGCCCGAGTGTGTCCGCGGCTTTTCCATGTGCGTTTTCCGATTTCCGCGTACGGGTTTCGGCGAGTCCTTCGGAACCCTGTAGCGGGTGAACCGGGTCGTTCACCAGCCCGCGAGTGGTACCGTTGCGATCAGCGTGTCGAGACGGTCGAGGAGGTATATTTTTTTATTTTTCGGTATTTTTGGCATTTTTTGGATTTTCTATTTAAAGCTTCTTCTTTTTCTTCCCTTTTTCTTCTTCCTTCTTTCCCCTCCCGTGAGCGCGCAACGGTCACCCCCCTTTTTCCCCTCCTTGCCCGTTGGAACCTCGCGACGGCCCCTTCCCCTCCGGCGACGGGTGGTGGACGGCGGCGGCGAGAGGATCGCGGCGGTGCCCCCAGCGGCGCGTGGTTGTGGAGTTCGTGGTTGAGCTAGATTTGAAGATCGGCGGCGATTCGGTGGATTTCGAGCTTCCTTGAGGTAGGGGGATGAATCCTTACCCTCTTTCTAGCATTCCCCGTGATTTCTAGGCCGTGGAGAGGCCGAGAGGGGCTAGATTCATGCCGGGAGGGTTATTTCCATGTTTGGGGTTTGAGCGCCGGATCCGTCGATTCGTGGGGTTTTTGATCGATTTGGGGGCTCTAGATGCATGCTAGGTCATTGTGGGGTGATTCCCCATTGTTTTCCCTTCACCAAAGGGGGTGAATGGGCGTGGTTTTGTGATTTTCGGCCGTAGTTCGCGAACCGGGCTCGGCCCGATGTCGCGCTATAGTCCAGTGGCGCGTTCTTGATGAACGCGCTGTGTCGTCCGAGCGTGTCCGTCGGAGAAGATGAACTGTAAGGCGGTGGGGAACGCGCCTGGTTCGGGTAGCGCGATCTCCAGATCGCGCTATCCAAGACTAGCGCGTTCATATTGAACGCGCTAGCCTTCGGCAGCGCGACATGGAAGATCGCGCTAGCCAATGCTAGCGCGTTCTTCGGTGTCACGCTAGGGATACCTAGCGTGACCTTTTCCCTTCCCCGAACCACGTTTTGCGGGTAGCGTGACCTCCGGTTGGATGGGTTTTGGACCCGGTTGTGGCGTGGCCCTAGGGATGCCGTGGGCACCCAGTGAGAGCCACAGGGGCGCCCGGGGTTCCTCGGAGAATCAGTTACCTAGGTAGGGGTGCCGCGTGACTTGAGGGACGGTCAGACCTCATGCGGGTCCCCGGCTTCCGTACCTACCGTAGGACCATCGAGAGTCTGTGCTAGTGCTTGGTCGGTGGTTTCCGTGGATTAGTCCTTACTTCCAGTGACCTGTCCACTAGTCGTAGCTTTCTGCACACACGTGTGCGGACCCACCTGGGAGTGGTGGAGAGTGAGACCCAGTGTGACGCGGTTTTTAGGCTGGTTACCGTAGGGCCCCTTGCCTTTGCCACCAGAGTTCGGTGGGGGGGAAAACCAGCTAGAGGACCCGACCTAGAGCAGATGGTCTGTGTGTGCACACGTAGTTGGGGGCTTAGGGCACGCACTGACGAGTGCGACCCCAGCTAGTCCTTGTTGTGGTACTTGTTGCGTGTCTGAGTCTCACGCCCGGGGCGTTGTAGCTAGACACTTGTGACGCGGTGTAAGACGTCAGGGGACGCATCTGGTCGTTCTTCTTGTGGATGGTGCTCCTGTTCACTGGCAGGCGTGGACTCGTGTTTTGTTGGACCGAGGTTCCGTACTACGGTACCGTTAGAGTAGACGACTTTTCCGTTTACTTACTTTAGCCTGTCGGTTCTACTGCACTCTCGGTTGGTAGGGTTGTCTTCTTCTTCCTCGTTTTTCGTGCGAGGTGGGGATTCGCGGGATCCCTACTGGGCCAATGAGATGAGGCTCACCCCTGCTCTTCAGGTGAGGCGGGGTCGGCGGGAGGCGCGGCTGAGTTTCAGCGTGGGTCTTCCAGCCAGGGTTAGTTGCCAGTCTGCCAGAGCCGGGGGATGCCCCGCGTAGTTGTACTCCGGGGGATGCCCCGTGTTGTTGTACGCCGGGGGATGTCCCGTGTAGTTGTACTTTCTTTCCTGTTGACTGTACTTTCTTTGGACATGAGACACTGTGGACCTTGTAGCAGTTTGATTTATTTATTATTATGTGCATTTCCTTTTGATTATTGTGCTATCTCTGTGGACGTTGCAGCTTCTCTTATACCCCACACCACTCCTTTCTACCCTTCCGAGTCTTCGGGCTCGTGGGTTGGCGGGCCGAGATTCGAGACGCGCCGGTTCCTTTCCGGTACTCGGATCCTCGGGTCGTCACACTAAGCCTCTCAAAATCCAAAAAAAATGAACATAGTTCTAAAATCTAAAAAAATGAATATTTCTCCAAAATAAAAAATGAATATTTTTCCAAAATCCCAAAAAATTGAATATTTCCAAAATTCATAAAAATTGAATATCTTCAAAACCCATAAAAATTTACATATTTCAAATATCAAAAAAAATAAAAAAGCAAAAAAATTGCATGGTGTTATCTACAGAGGCAACCTTCCAAAGGACCAAGGGCACGGGTTGAGTCCTCTCCATTTATTGCTATCCACTCTTTGGATTCTTCCTGATAGTGATTAATAATCTCATGATATGCTACCTTGGGCACTCCGATTTTTTTTTTGAGCAATTCATGCCAACCTCATTATCTTTCACATCATTATCTCTGCCGCTCTGGGCATCACTCTGATCATTCAAGAGCCAACTTCTCTGATTATTCTCGTCAGCTTTGCACATCACTATGATCCTTCATGCATCAATCTTCTGATTTGCCAAGATTGTCACCCTCATGACAACATTAAACAAAAATGCTTTGAATGCTCTCCTGCTTTATGCTTTTATACGTGATGCTTTCAATGCTATGCTATGCAATGTTACTTTGATGCTTTCATGTCATGCATATTATACTTATATCTTTCATGATATCTTGGCTAACAAATTTTGAGCGCAGGAAAAGAAGCTCTTTGGTCCCACCGTCTAGACATCACTCAAGTCCCACGGTGCTTGCATCTCGTTGCTCAGTGCCCCCGTGCTTATTGTCCACCATCTCCCCCCTGTATGTATTTTATTATATGTTATTACGCTATTAGATTATATCAAGGACCTTGTGGCTTTGGTAAATCTGGAATTTGAGTTCCCCTTCATCAAAAATGATGACGATTTCAGAGGCGTCTTAGTCATACGGATAGGCCGTTGAGCCGTCCAAGACTGGGGACGATGGCTTCCTTTTGCGAGTTAGTGCGTGGATAAATGGGCTTCGGCTTAGTATCAGCTCAAAAAATCGGCTTCTTGACCCAGTCTGGGCACCTTAACAATATTATCCTTGATTATCTTATATTTTCATTTGTTTTAAATTTTTTCCTTTAAACCCAGCATGCATTCATTTAGGACTTTGAATTAACTATGGAGAATTATTCTGGTAACTCATTTTGAGAATCAATTGATCATTAATTTCAAGATATGAGATATTTCATGCCGAATTGTGTCCTCAGTTCGCCTTGTTGCCATTTTGGGTGGTTTCCTTGAAAACTCCTTTGTTTGGATTTCTATTCTCTTATTTCAACTTTCTCCTTTGATCCACCTTGGCTGCAGCACGTCCACATTGGCTGGTAACCGCTCTCCAATGGGGAAACTTACAGGTTTGTGACCTGGGGTACTTCCACCGCGTTGGAAGTTGATCGCTTCTTTTTATCTCCTTCATGCACACGTGCACACTCCTTCCTTATCCAAACAATCGTTGCTTTCATTGAATCTCCTCAAGATTGCATCATCCCGAGCTTTTGATTCAATTCTTATCAGGTGGTGTTGTTTACGTGTCCCATCATACCTTGGCATCTACTTTTCAGTTCGTTCCATTCCATTCCACTACACTCCCTTGCAAAACAGACGCCAAGACGGGGCAGCTGTAGACACGCTAAAATTGACATCATTTTGAGCATATCTCCTATTGCATTGCGATGCCCCATTTGACCCTCAAAATGACTTATTTGAGTGATTTTCCTCACTTTTCTTGAATATTCAACTTTCCCAAGCTTTCCCACATTATTTCCTATTTTTCCTGATTTTTCTGGTATTTTTCTCCAATTTTTCGAGGCCTTTTCTAATTGGTGGCAGACCCTATGATGCCATTTAATTGGAGTCTGCCACGATGACGCCAATTCTTTAAATGGTGGCAGACCTAGTGACGCCAATTCTTAATTGAAGTCTGCCCTGAAGGCGCCAATTCTTAATTGAAGTCTGCCCTGAAGGCGACAATTCTTAATTGAAGTCTGCCCTGATGACGCCAATTCTTTTCTAATTTTTGGAAAATCTTAATTTTGCTAAAAGTGGTTTAGAATGTGCGACTGTGTAAATGGACGCTAATTTAATTGGCGACCCTGAGTCTGACGCCATTTCTTTGGAATCGTCTGAATTCGACTGTGGCACCTCCCTTCCTCGTTTTGAGGTCCTTTTTAACTTGGGTAAGAACCCAGGTGGCTTTCCAAGATTGGGGAGGATTCTTTACAAGGTTTATCTCTTTCCAAAATCAATTATACTAATTATATTTGGATTTAAACTCCAATCTCCCCTATAAATAGGACCCCTTCGGTTCTGTGAAAAGAGGGTCGAATTCGATCAGAGGGGGAGACGCTGCCCTACTGCAGGCTCAAGGAGGAGGGCTCCCGGCGTCTAAAGCTCCATCCGCTTGAGTCTTCCTCCCGAACGTTCATCCAAGGCCTTCACAGGAGAAATACTCCACAGGCTCCTCTCTTATTCTTTCCCTGTCCTCCGTTTTGTTTCTTTACTGCATATCACATATACGCATGCATCATGTCTCTATCTTTATATCCCTCTCAACCACGTTGAGGCTCCATAGTGCAATGCTTGCACACTTTTCTTCTTATTTTTATTCATCATTCATCATATCTATCCCTACCCTTTGCACAGGGGTTTAAAGGGACAACACCCAATAAGATGTGCTCATCTCCATGCTTTTCAAGTTATATTTCTATTTGGATTTGATACTACACTCGGTTTGCTAATTCCATTATTTATTGGTTGTTGTCTTTATATTTTGCAAGGGTAATCTCAAGGAAGACTCTCTCCATCGGCCGGCCGATAGGACGGGAAGGAAGTCACTCACATCTCCTATGCTTTAAGGTATTTATATCACGATCCCTCCTATTTCTATTGTTTATATCATTTGAGGTCCGCATGTCCTCTGGCGATCACATTTCCATATAGCATCCTATGCATGCTCTTCTGATCCCTTTTCTATCTCTTTCCCATGCTTCTTTTCTTTACTTTATAGAAAGTGGATTTTCTTAGAATCTATACATACGCGAGGTTTAAGGTCAGGTCGAGCGTGGAGACCTTCCGTTGGTCGGAAGTGTGGTTGGTTTCTCCCTTTGTTGGAGAGATTGTGTTTGGCTAAGGTTCGTCGTCTTGCATTATGTTCTCGGATTTGGTTGGCCTTTGTGTGCCATAAAATCCGTGCGAGACGTGTCTTGTGTTTTGGCAAGGTGGTTGCTTGTGAGAAGTCATGCCCAATTCCCTGGTTGTGTGAGGGTGCGTCGGCACTGCTCCGGAAGGATGAGTGCTGGTTGGGTGGTGTTTGAGAGAATTCTTGGCTGGTGCTGGAACTTTCCGATGCGTAGTAGTTCGGGGCCTGTAGAGTTGTAGAGGATTGCCAGATTTGGGAGTGAATCTATGCTTGGAGTTCGAGGTAAGGGAGCTTTCCTCACCCTATTTTCTGAAGTTGGCTAGCTGAGTTGTGGATTGCCGGGATGGCGAGTCCCTAGTTGTCATGTTGGCTGTGCGTGTGGATCAGAGTGCGCAGCGGAAGCCTGGTGGGCCCATGACCTACAGGTCCAGGATCGTAGCGCGGGCTACTACAGGCTGATTCCTGAGGTTGCTTTGAGCATTGGAGGATTGGTTCCTCTGTGTGAGATGTGTTGTTGCCGTGCCGTTGCTCGAGGTATTGTGGTTCTTGGCACTGGCAGGATGGAGTGTTAGGGAAAAATGTTGGCAAGTGTGTCGCATGAGTACCCTATTCATGTGATGGGAGCCGTGTTAGGCGTCGGTGTTAGACCCGGATGGGGTTGTCGAGGATGTCGCCTGACGGAGGTCGAGGACGTGTTGGTCTGAGTCGGTGGCTTGGTGCCTGACTTGTATTGGAGGTTGTGTCCTCGCATGAGATCGTGTTTTGTGGAAATGATCTCGGACAGATTATGAGGTCCCAGTTGGTAGCTGTGAGCGGCTAGTGTGCCTAACAGCGTGATCGACCACGGCAGCGTCTGTAGGTTATGGTCGTGTCGGATTGTGGCGGAAAGGATCCAACCATGATAAAAATCTATGTCGTTTGAAGACCTGTGTGCATTGGTCACAGCGTCGTCAACCAGGTTGCCGTAATATTGGATGGCACTTTTCTCTCCTAGAGACGTGTGCCATGAATTGTTCCAGTGGTGTCCCGTGGCTCTGTGATAAGGGCGGAATCGGGATTGGTAGGTGTCCACTTGGATTAATTGAGATGAGATAGGATGAGATGAGACAGGACGGAGGAGTGACGCCTCTGGTTGGAGGTCCTTGATGGGACGTTGGTGTTGGAATGGTTATCCCTGGTTTGGTGACCAGCATGGGATGATTCTTCTGTAAGTCTGAGTCGAGTGAGGTGATGACTGAAGACTCCTGAGTCTTGTTTTTGGTTTCATCTTGCTCCCCTGCAAGGGTAGAGTTGGCACGATGATCGAGATCAGATGCGGTGTCTGAGAGAAGTTCAGCTCAATGTGTGGTAATTATCTGTGCGTGAGTCAGCGGATGGCCCATTGAGGTCTGGAACGTGTTTGTCGGTTCTGGTGTAGGACCAGGAAAGATGGAAGAAGTCGAGCAAGAAGAGGGTTTCCCGTTGACGAGCAGTCGGTGACCGGCATGTGGTCTTTCACAGACAGAAGATGATGTTGGTTGTGCATCGTGAACGGTGAGAGCCGTGTATCAGTGGAGCCTTTTTGGTGGCCGTTCTGTGGTGTGCTTTCCGGATGGGATCTAGGCTTTGTCAAAGTTTGAGTTCAGACAGAGTTGGTCCTGTGCTGTTGTGAGCTGATGGAGGCTCTGTATTAGTTGTTCCCTTGAGCTGGGTGTGAAACCAGTCAGCTGGTTGTGAAGCTGATGTGTGAATTGTCCGTCGACCATAGGATGGATCGGTAGCTGTTTCTCGTGACGAGGACTGTGTCTCCTCGGTGAGCGAGACGGTGGCAGCGGTGCCATGATTGGTTTTCCTTGTGACTAAGGTGATGCCGGACTGTGTCCCTTAGTGTATGCCTGCTCTGTTAGCCGGTGTGCACGGCGTGCGGAGCGATGTGTCGTTCGTGATTGTAGTCTGGCTGGGTCCCTCAGGATAGGAGCTTTCGTAAGAATCGAGATTTTTGTGCTGGGGCTCTGACAGCGTTGTTAGTTGGTTAAGGTGTTCTTCCCCTGCGGCTTGGTGCTAGTCCTGAATTTTGAGGACGAAATTTCATTAAGGGGGAAGGGCTATAATGCCCCAGTGTTTCGGATATTTTATCGGATATTTACGTGTCTTTTTCTCTGTCAGACCTTCGGACTCTGGGACGTTACCACAACATTGTAGGGTGAACCGTTGCGTTCTCCGACTCAGGGACGTTACCACAACGTTGTGCGTTCTTCGAGGATCATGGGGAGTATTTTTCCCTATTTTTGGTATTTTCGGATTTTTTGGATTTTCCTATAAATAAACCCCTTCACTCTTTCTCTCTCCTCACTCTCATTTCTCACTCTGTCTCGTCTCTTTCTCTCCCCCTCTCCTCCGAGCGGCCGACGGAGGCGATGGCGGGCGAGGTGGCAACGACGTGGGGGCGAGGAGCGTGAGTATGAGTCAAGGATCGAGGCGTGGTGGCGCGTTGAAGCTCGGGTGCGCGTTCGTGAACCGGCGGGGGTTTCGTGGGCGTTTCGCGACGGATCGGCGTCCACGGTCCGTCAAATCTTCGGTGGAGGTAGGGAGATGGATCCCCAGCTCGTGTACTTCCTTTCCCGCGATTTTGGTAGGTCGTGGTGAGTCGAGCGGGCTTATTTGAGTATTTTGAGAAAAATGCATATTTTTGGGGAGTGATCCGGATCTAGCATTTTAACCACATTTTTGTGGTTTAAATTGGTCCTCTCGGTGCTAGAGAGGTTGGGGACTAGTTTCCCCTTATTTTCCCCTTCGCGTGGGCGCGAACAGGGCGTGGAACGGAGTTTTCCACCGAACTCGCCGATTTTGGGCTAGGCGAGGCGACCCACAGGGAGGCCGCCACTTGTCCGTCTTACTGTGTTTTGGGGGTTGCGGTCTCACGATAGACCGCTACGTTGGAGTAGTGGTCCAAGGCAGACCGTTCCTCGTGGTTGGGCGGCCATGGGTGTGCCGCCACTTACCCCCCTATGTCGGTTGGTTTTACGGTCGAGCGATAGACCACCTGAGGCGTTTAGCAGCCTGGTGTGGACCGCCATTCACCGTGCAGCGGTCAGGCCAGGACCATTTTCAGTCTCCGTCGTGGCGAGCATGTAGCAGCCTGAGGATGACCGCCTAGGTCATGGGACGGCCACGCGACTGGCCGCTACTCTCTGAATAGCGGTCAGGGCATGACCGCTTTATGTTTTGGGTTGATTTGAGGCCAGGAGGTGTAACGGCCATGCGACTGACAGCTAGGTGACACCCAGTGGTCAGGCAATAAACTGCCACTCTTCTAGGTGGTCTGAGGGTGATCGCCTGGGTTCTGGTAGCGTCTGGGGCTATGTGGTCGTGGCTGGACCGCTAGGCCGGGCTTTGCGGTCCTAGCCAGACCGCCAAGCTCTGAGACGGTGGACTGTGAGTCCAATTATCTAGCCTGGGGTTGGAGGGTTTCTTAGTTCCCTTTTTTGAGGGAATGGTCTCAACAGTTGTGAACTGCCTCGTGAGACATCATGCCGAGTTTCTAACCCAGGGCTAGGGCAGATTGACGGCGTGGAGCCGTTCGGTGCAACGGCCTTGACCCCGAGTCTTGTGACTCAAGGACCGTTGGATTTAGTGAGTCTAGAGGACTGTCCAGAGTCCAATGGCTCGGCGCCACTTGGTTCTACTCGACTTTTGAGCAGGGTGCGTGCGTGTTTCTTGGTGTTTCTCCTCGGAGAGTGGTCACATTAGTGACTCCCCACTAGTCGTAGTCTTCTGACACGCGAGTGGTCCCACCAAGGAGTGGTGGCGAGGCTACCCCAGAGAGACAATTTTTAGGCCGGTTACCGTCGGGCCCCACGTCTTGCTGCCAGAGTCCGGCTGAGGGAAAAACCAGTCAGAGGGCCAGACCTAGGATGCATGGTTTGTGTGTGCACACGTGGTTGGGGGCAGTTGGACCCGCGCTGACGAGCGCGACCCCAGCTAGTTCTTGTTCTGTGGTTACTTGTACGGTGTCGCTGTTCCGCCAGGGGGCGATGAGGGGGACACCTGAGGCGCGGTTTAGGACGCCAGGGGGCGCATCCGACCTTGCTTCTGGTGGGCAGATACTCCCGTCACGTGAGTCGTGACTCTCCTATTTTCGGGTTTCATTTCCCGTCTGCGAGACGTGGTTCCCCCGATTGTTTCAAGGAGTGTTTCCGAGGTAGAGGTCTAGGGGTTTTTCCGGTGAGCGTCACCGAGGGTTTTTCCTAGACGGTGTTAGGTCCACGACTGCGAGGTCGTGATGGTCACTTCTGGCAGCGTAGCCAGAGGTTCTCTCGTTAGTTCGGTAGTTCCCCGACTGTAAGATCGGGGCGTGCTTTTCCGGTACAGTAGGAGTAGCTGTAGTGTCGAGTTTTGACCGGCCACCGGTTCGCTGTTCCTGCTATAGTTGTAGTTGTCTTTCCTTTCCGCTACCGCCGTTGTTCTCGGTTGGGGTTCCGCGGGACCCCTACTGAGCCAGTGATAGGAGGCTCACCCCTCCTTTTCAGGTGCAGCGGTTCTTCCCTGAGGTTCGAGGGTGCTGTTCAAGAGGTTCTTAGTTGCCAGCTCGCCGGACCGAGTGTTCACTCGGTGTTGGGTACGTTCTCTACCGTCAATTGTACTTTTGTTGGACTAGACTCTGTTGTAGTTTGTTTATTTATTCCTGTTAATTTTTGAATTGTCCTACTTTATTTTCTATTTCTTTGTACCTCCACACTCCTTTTAGCCCTTCCGAGCCCTCTCGACTCGTGGGCGACGGGCCATGATTCGAATGGTATCGGGCTCTCCCCGGTATCCGGATCTTGGGTCGTTACAAAACCTAAGGTTTATGAAATGTTGGCCCGGTTAGGAGGTAATTGAGAGGGGGGTGAATTGATTGCCCACCCTTTTCAAAAAATAGAGACTTAATTAAATCAACCCACAGAAATGGTAAATAAACCTTAGATAAAGCTTGATTAGAATGAATGATTGAGAAGCAAGCAAGCCCTTACAACTTCCCAGCGCAGAAATATAATCACTCAGAGAACAACGTATGAACGGACAGTTAATCAAACTCTCGTCTCACCGACTCACACTCGTAGTACGAACGATAGGAAATATCAACAACCACATAAAAAGTAAACCACGGCACAGTGATTTTTAGGTGGTTCAGACGCACCAAGTGCCATCCTACGCCCACCCCTCTCACCTCGAGAGGATTTCACTAAAACACGCTGCACGACAACAGCAACCACCACACACGGGCTCGACGGCCCACACACGTGGGTTCTCGCACGACGACGAGAAGCCCCACACACACGGAGCAAGCTCCGAAATCGTCTAAAGAGAGAAATAAAATGGAAATGACAGAGCCCAGTCTGAGATTTACGATCTAAGCACAGCAGAACTAAGAAGATGATAGACAAAGATCTTCCCCTTTGATATTCACGCAACTAGGAGATCAAATGGAAGGGTGCTATAGAATGGAAGCATAAGAGAGAAAGAAGTCGGCCCCCTTGATGAAGTCCATCTAGGCAAGGAGATGGTGGAGAGCAGCAGTGGCTCCCTTCCAACTTCGAGCTTGGGGACGAAGGATTCAAGCTTGGCGGCGGGTTCTTCCTTCCATAGCAGAAGCACCGGTCCCCTCTGTTGTGCCCCTGTGGTTTTGATGATAGCAAACACTATAAGTCACCATATGCATGTGTGCATGAAAGACCTTGTTGATTCATTTAAGTGCATTCATATGGGTTCATGTATTTGTGAATGTGTGCTTGTGAATGACATTCCATTATATACACTGTGTGCACACATTATATCTGTCTGACATCTGGTTGATGCTTTCATGTAACAGAGTCAACACGATTGCATTGAGCATACAGTCAGTACACTGCATGCAGAGTCTGCACTGCACACTGGTTTGATAGCTTGTTCGTGAATTCACAAGTCTATACATCGTCTGTTCATCATCACATGTGCATCACTTAGCAAGTCTATACATCAGTCAGCATTGCCTCTTACTCGTAGAGTCTATACATTGTCTGTGCTTCACGCTTAGTTGAAGTCTATACATTGCATGCTACAAAGTCTGCACATCCAGTTTGCATCATGTCTGTACAGAGCTTTTTGCATCGTTCATCAAGTCCATACATTGCACTGTAGCTTGCTTAGTTGAAGTCTATACATTGTATTGTTGTGTTGGTGCTCAAAGTCTGTACATTGGACTGTTCATGCATCACTCCATTTGGCAAGTCTGTACATTGAACTGTTCATGCATCACTCCAATTGGCAAGTCTGT
Organism: Amorphophallus konjac; assembly: GCA_022559845.1. Classification (NCBI taxonomy): domain Eukaryota; kingdom Viridiplantae; phylum Streptophyta; class Magnoliopsida; order Alismatales; family Araceae; genus Amorphophallus; species Amorphophallus konjac. Next base: position 116,952,209 of record CM040125.1, on the reverse strand, counting down.
ACATCGGATTGTTCATGCATTCATCTCAAGTATATACATCCGATTGTGCATTGTTCATGAGTAAGTCTATACAGCCTCTGCATTGCATCAAGTCTATACACTGTCCTGTAGCTTGCACGAAGTAAAGTCTATACATTGTCATCTTTACCTACGTCTCACACTTGCAAGTCTATACATTGCCTTTGGGCATCTAAGTCCATACATTGGCAGCGTGTCTGTGTTTCAAGCCATTCGACAAGTCTATACATTCCCAGTCTTTAGCTACGTTCAGAACCCCAAGTCTATACACTGGTAAAGTCTGCACATTGTGCTTTGAAGCTGCATCATGTCTATACATTGTCTCGCCCACATCTTCAAAGTCTGTACATCCGATCGTTTCTTCCAGCGTCTCACGCTATCAAGTCTGTACAGCGTTTGCGTATAGTGCATCGTCATCCAAAGTCTGTACAGCCAGCTCTGTCTCACCTTGCGTCTCTTTAAGTATGTACAGCCTTGGCGTATGCTTTCATAAAGTCTATACATTGGTTTTCACTTCAAGTCTGTACATGACCTTAGCATCTGCTTTGAAGTCTATACATTGGTTTTCACTTCAGTCTGTACATTGGCCAAGTCTACACATCGCCGTGTTCACTCGTTTCAAGTCTGCACATTGGCTCAAGCTTTCCAAGTCTGTACAGCCCAAGACTGTACATCCACCGTTTCATGCAGCGTCACTAAGGCAAAGTCTATACATGCATGCATTGTAGCAAGTCTGAACATTATTTTCTCATGAACGAAATCAAAGCATGTACATGCCTCTGCATTGCATATGTGAAGTCTATACATGCTATAGCTTCGCATTCACAAAGTGTGTACACGCCACTGCATTGCATACATGCAGTCTGAACATTGCTTCAGCGTTGCCTTCAGCCAAGTCCATACATTGACTGGCAGCCTTCAGCAAAGTCTGAACATTACATCATTGTGCATGCATTGCTTTCATTCAAGTCTACACACTGGTGTCGACACTGCATGATCAAGTCTATACAGACTTAGCGAAAGCTTAGCAAGTCTATACACTGGTGTCGTCTGCTGCAGGGACAACAAGTCTGTACATTGAGTTCTCATGCATGTAAACATCAAGTCTATACACTCCTCTATTTCATGTCTATACATCTGGTTGTTAGCATACCTGCACGCATGAATGAAGTCTGTACATCGCTTAGTGCATTACATGCATTCATCAAAAGTCTGTACACTCGTGAATGTAATGTCTGTACATTCATTCTCATTGTACACACTTTCTCTTCTATTGCACATGCTTCTTTCATACCAAGTCTGCACATCGCTGCATTCTAAGTCTATACATTCTCACATTGTACATACTTGCACAAATGCTGCATCTAAAGTCTGTACATGCTCATGCATTACTTCATTAAGTCTATACACTCTTTGCTTATCGACTGAAGTAACTCTGTCATTATACATGCTGATGAATGGGCACGTGATCCGAGGTTGGCACCTGGCACGTGATCCGAGGTGTCCTCTGGATAAAGGGGGCACACGCCCTAGTTGCTGCTGATATATATATATGTGAAGTTTCTTCATCCGCAGAAGACAGACATAAGAGGGCTGATCGAGAGAGTGATAGAAGAAAGTGAGAGCAGCAGAGAGGCAGTGAGCAGAAAAAGAAGAAGAAGAAAAAGAGCAGAGAGGCAGAGTGTGAAAGTAGAAGAAGAAGAAGAGAAAAGAAGAGACAGAGAGAGCCTGCGAACGAGAGAAAAAGAAAGAAAAGCTGAGAGCCAAAGTGAGAGAGAAGAAAAATCGTGAGAAGGAGAAAGAGTGTGCAGCCAGTCCATCCTGAAGATCTGATCATGGATTGACTCGTGGATCAAATCCACAGTCATTGTGCTCTTCGGAGCTATATTGTTTTTGATTTTCCTGTTTTGTTTTTCGTTTGTTCCTTTCATACATTCAGTGGTTTCTGTTTCCCTTGTTTGGGATCGGGGTTCCTCCTGTGGTCTCAGGAGAAGGGAGATTTGTTCTCCGGTTTTGCCGGTGACTGGGAGTCATCAGTGTTTCCCTCCTGGTCTGGAGGAAGAGAGGTCTGTGACCTCTGGTTTGCTGGTGATGGGGAGTCACTGGTGGGTTCCCTCCTGGTCTGGAGGAAGAGAGACCTAGTCTCTAGTTCCAAGTGGCTGGGAGTCACTTGGGGTGTCCCTCCGGTCTGGAGGAAGAGGGGAGGTTGTTCCCCTGGTCAAGCTGTTTGGCAGCAAGTGTTTGCAGACTGAGTCTGCTGTTCTAGCGTTGCTAGTGGAAGCCTCACTCCGGTTGGGAGTGAGGGGTGGACGTAGGTCTTGGTGACCAAACTGTTGAAGTTAGATGGAAGGCTCTATCACCACAGGATGTGGATCTAGAGGGGGGGTGAATAGATCAACTGGCTATTTAAAAATTAGGCCTAGAATCAAATGCGGAATTAGAAGAACACTAGACGAACACAGCCAATGCACCGAATGAAACACACAAGATCTGCTGAACAAGCAATCAAACACACGAGAGGCACAAGGCTTTTAGGTGGTTCGGTCAATCCAACCTACGTCCACCCCACATTCAACTCGAATGTGGATTACTGCTGATACACAGCTTCAATCTGCTGGGCTTTACAGCTTGCCAACAACGGCTGGGGCTTACAGCTTATCCCGACCAGAGGAGCATCCTCTGCAACAGCTGAGCATCACAGCTTGCTCTGCTGGGCACTACAGCTTAGCCGACCAGAGGAACACCTCTACAACCCGCTGCCTCACAGCTTGAAGCCGCTGACTAACTGCTTGATAGAACAAGAGTAATCAAAGAGAAAATAGCAAGACTGAAAATAAAAAAAACACACAATCGAATGGAATAAAAACCAAAATGACTGTAGCTCAAAGTTGAGCAATATCAGCTCTGGTAACTGGACCAAGAGACTGATTCACAAACTCTCACGATAACTCTCTCAACTCATCTTCTCTCTCTTTCTTCTTCTCTCCTTTTCTTCTCTCACAGTGGATCTCGGTGGCTGCTGTTTCAGACTGGATGTATAGACTTCGCCAACTTCGATCCGCCTTTACGGAAGATGAAGACTGATATATATATAATAGCAACAGGTGGATAAGGGCGCGTGGCTTCCACATTTTCCCGCCCAAGGAATTCTCCAGATTCGAGGCAATTCCATCCACGTGTCAGCATCTGGTCACCTCGTCCTCCTGGGATCACGAGCCATGTCAGCAATCTCAGTAGAGAGTCCCTGTCAGACAGAGTATCGGATAATCAGATTAAATAACACTCTGTATAGACTTATCAGAAGAACTGCGTTGTATATACTTCATATAAGTGAAAGCTATGTACAGACTTGCTGTATGAAGCAACCGCTGTACAGACTTAGGTGATATGAAGACTGTCAATGTATAGACTAAGTGAAGATCAATGCAATGTGTAGACATCAGTGAGAAGATGCAATGTGTAGACTTCAGTGAGACTCAATTGAAGACAGACGATGTATGGACTTCAGAACTGATGCACAATGTACATACTTCATGAGAGTCGAATGAAGACAAGCAATGTATAGACTTCGCTGCTGATGAATGCAATATACAGACTTGCAATATGTGAAGGAGTTGAGTGTATAGACTTCACGATGTGAAGACTTATCAACAAATGACTGTACAGACTTGACCAAATAGTCCAATGTATGGACTTGAGACATGGAGGCCAATGTATAGACTTCGAACACCTCTTGAGCTCTGCATAGACTTTGCAGTCACTGGGTGATGTATAGACTTTGGAAAGTAGAAGCCTGTATAGACTTGGAAGATCAAGACGCTAAGGAAGACGGTCATTGTACAGACTTCGCCTGACACCGTCCAATGTACAGACTTTCTGTAACAGTCTGATGTACAGACTTCATGAGACTCTAGACACTGAATGCTGTACAGACTTAACCCATGCAATGAGACGCTAAATGAGACGCTGAATGAGACGCTGAATGAGACGCTGGACTCTGTACAGACTTTGCCCAATGCCTGAGACGCTAACAAAGACGGACGATGTTCAGACTTGCTGAAAGACCGATGTACAGACTTTCAAGCCTGAAGGCCAATGTGTGGACTTGCGTGAGACGCTCATTGAGACGCTCAATGTACAGACTTCACCTTAGACTCTAAATGATACGGACAGTGTATAGACTTGGCCAATGCACTGTGGATGTATGGACTTTGACGCCTGCATGCTATGCAATGTACACACTTGGTGACTTCGTATGTTTGTGCAATGTGCAACCAGTGTATGGACTTGTCGTGCCTACATGGGGCGTTGTACACACTTGCTGCCTGATGCTCATGTGCAGACTTTGATGCCCAACAGCGATGTATAGACTTTGAGACTTTGAGTGTGTGTTCAGTGTGAAGACAAGATAAAATGCATATAACACACAGACAATATGATAAAGTGATTTCATCAAAATATAAACAATGTTGCCAATTCATCAAAACAATGTGTTGCCATATGAAGTAAAGTTACATGTCAACACCATCAACACATAGGAGTCACAATAATCTCCCCATTTTTGATGATGGCAACCCCCTATCATGTAGAGTAGCAACATCCTGTCATACAGATGCATTTTTTGATGAAAGACATGATTTGTTATTCAGATTGTTATGCAGATGCATGTAGATGCTATGAATGACATGCTGCATGCTACAAAATGTAAGCAACTCCCTGCTAACAAAATTTCCCCCTTTGCCATACCATGATGTAGATGCATACACTCCCCCTGAACTGAAGGAATGAATTCAGACAATATTCTCCCCCTTTGCCATCAACAAATAGGAGGGAAAGTGAATGCAAGCAAAGAGAAAGAAAGTTCAGCTGACTGGCATTCTTGGCAAGTAGTTCAGAAATTAAGCAACTAAAGCACAGAACCTTCAGTCATATGAACTGAGAAACGGCTTAGAAATTGAAATTCTGGTTTAAAGATTATAAAAAAAGAGAGTTCATGCACTACATTCATTGGATAAGGTAGATGTGCATGATAAAATAATAAACCAGAGTCATATTTACATGAGAGATTCAGTTTCAGAATATCTTACTTTAATAGACTCGGTAAAATATGTTAAGAGAAACCAGGTCATGTATTGAAATTAAACAATTGACATCCATGAAATTTCTTTTAAGGAACAGCATTTTCAATATTGTTTCATTTAGGGCATTCAGGTACCAAAAGTCTTTTTGCATAAGGGTATACGTTTATCACACGCCAATACCCCTAGATACTCAACATGATGGACCATCTTGCCTATGATCAAATTCAATAGAATTGATTGACACCTTTTTGTGTGAGGGTACACGTTTATTAGGCGCCAGTTACCCCCAGGTACTCAGTGAAAACAACCTACTGTTTTGATCATTTTATACAGAGATAGCTGATACACCTCATGACATGAGTGGTGTCCACTTCTTTGATGGATCACTCAGTTTCTCAGTGATTTACCAGTCATTGCTCTGTCAATGCTATTTTTCAAATGATTTTCAATGTTTTTCAATATCTTTCTTAGCTGCCCTTTATTTGTTTCAGAATGACTTGTTTAAGGACAATACACATACTTAGCTTCTCTAACATGATTTCAGATGAGTTTTCAGATTTCAGATGAGTTTTCAGATTTCAGATATAAGTAGCTTTGTCTGACATGAAATAAGCTACGGTTGAGAGCTTTATCAATTTTCAGCATCCTTATTTACTGATTGTAGTCTTTCAACTCTAAAGATTATAAATTTTAAACCATTAAGTCAGTCTTTAAGCAATTAAAGTTCTTATGAAAGAAGAAATCTATTTTCTATTGCTTAATATTAGAACTGACTAAAAGATTGTCATACTGTCAGACTCAATCATTCAGAGTCAAGGATTGAATAGACAGCGTCGACGCTGGGAGGTCAATGCGTCTACGCATCAGTTGAAGAGACAACAGTATAAGACACTGAGATAGTGTCAGTGCGTCGACTCCATGCCATTGCAGCGTCAACTCTTCAGAATAATGAGACAGAGATATTCACAGATCTCGTTCACTGCGTCAACGCCACATTATAGCAGCGTCGACGCAGCAGTTCACCTTGAAATTCTGACAAGACTCCCCCTGTCTATATGCATGCATTTTTTGCAAAAGATGACAGATCAGATGATTTTTGAAGTTCATGCTTAATCAGACTATCTTATCGTGCAGTATGACCCATGCAGAAATATAGACATATCATGCATCTAGATATATATATATGCAATGATGATCATGAGTGCAATAAAAAATATGAGAGTCATGCATTATCATAAGTCTGTTGCATAATGTTTATTCAATCTATCAACAGCAAGTCCAAATCAGAAGTTTATTCAAAGCAGCTCAAGAGTTTTATTCAAGTCAACAAAGAGTTCATTCATTATGCTGAAATTTACACAAGCCAAGTTCTCTTCTAAAAAATTTAAATTTTTCATTTCCAAGTGACTTAGTAAAGATATCAGCAACTTGTTTGTCTGTTTCAATGAAGTCCAGTTCAATTTCCTTTTTGTTCACAGCATCTTTTAGAAAATGATGTTTTATTTCTATGTGCTTAGTCCTAGAATGATGAACAGGATTTTTAGCAAGGCATATGGCACTAGTATTATCACATAGAATTGGAATACATTCCAATTTTATCTGATAATCATCTAGTTGGTGCTTAATCCAAAGTACTTGGGCAGCACAATTACCTGCTGCAACATATTCGGCTTCAGCTGTAGACAAGGCTACAGTGTGTTGCTTCTTAGATGCCCAAGATACTAGACAGCCACCAAGGAATTGACAGTAGCCACTAGTGCTTTTTCTATCTACTCGACACCCAGCATAATCAGCATCAGTGTAAGCTAGAAGCTCTAACTCACACCTAGCAGGATACCATAATCCTAGCTCTTGGGTGCCTAGCAGATATCTAAAAATCCTTTTCACTGCTTTAAAATGATTTTCTTTAGGACTGGCCTGAAACCTAGCACATAATCCTACAACGAATTGAATATCAGGCCTAGATGATGTTAAGTAGAGAAGGGATCCGATCATACCTCTGTATAACTTCTGGTCAAATGGGTTACCTTTAGTGTCTTCATCCAAGCTTGTAGAAGTACCCATTGGAGAAGCTATCTCTTTAAGGTTATCCATCTTGTATTTCTTGAGTAGATCCCTTGTGTACTTGGACTGAGTGATAAACATTCCATCCTTTGTTTGTGTAACCTGCAGTCCAAGAAACAATTTGAGCTCACCCATTGAGCTCATTTCAAACTCATTAGTCATTGTTTCAGAAAATTCCTCACACAATTTGGGGTTAGTTGACCCAAAAATGATATCATCCACATAAATCTGTACAATAAGAATTTCAGAATGACTCACCTTTGTAAACAAGGTCTGATCAACTACTCCTCTAGTGAAATTTTGATCAGTGAGAAACTTGCTCAACCTGTCGTACAAAGCTCTGGGAGCTTGCTTAAGACCATAGAGAGCTTTATTTAATTTGTAAACATGATTAGGGAAATCTAGACATTCAAATCCAGGGGGCTGTCTAATATAGACATCCTCATTAATTTCCCCATTCAAGAATGCAGATTTTACATCCATCTGCTGGAGGATTATACCTAGGGAACATGCATAAGCTAATAAAATTCTAACAGCTTCTAATCTGGCTACAGGGGCAAATGACTCTTCAAAGTCAATACCAAACTCCTGGTTGTACCCCTGAGCAACAAGTCTGGCTTTATTTTTAACAATATTCCCTAATTCATCAGATTTATTCCTGAAGACCCACCTAGTCCCTATGACTGTTCCATGATCAGGAGGTGGGACCAAGTGCCACACCTTGTTCCTGTCGAACTGATTAAGCTCCTCATGCATGGCATTAATCCAATGCATATCCTTGAGGGCACAGTCAATGGACTTGGGTTCAATTTGAGAGACAAGAGCATATGCATTTAATTCATGTTGAATTCTCAGGTGGCCTCTAGTCCTAGGGGGGTCATGCAGATTTTCAATTACATTATCTACAGGATGATCTTTAAGATATCTAATGTTAATAATTGAATTGTCATGTGTTTGATTTACCTCCCCCTGAACTGTAGGCTCCTCTTCATTAAGTTCTGTATGTCCTTCTTCATCCTCGGATTTGTCTGCAGGATCTCCTTCCTTCAAGATTTCACCATTGTCTTCATTCCTACATTGACCAACGTTAGAATTTACCAAGGATTCATCAAAAACTATGTGTGGAGATTCTTCAACAGTTTTAGAGTTCAGATTGTACACTCTATATGCTCGGGTGTTTTCAGAATAACCAAGAAAGATTCCTGGTTCACCTTTAGGTTCAAATTTATCAAGGTCTCTTTTATCATTTATATGAATAAAACATTTGCAACCAAAAACCTTGAAATGAGCAATAGAAGGTTTCTTACCCTTTAAGATCTCATATGGTATTTGCTGGGTAGAAGGTCTTACCATGACTCTGTTAATTACATAACAGGCAGTGTTCACTGCTTCAGCCCAAAATTTCCTTGGTATACCACCTTCAACAAGAAGTGTACGACCCATCTCCACTAGGGTTCTGTTCCTTCTCTCCACAACCCCATTCTGCTCAGGTGTCCTTGGTGAGGAGTACCTATGGTTGATTCCATTTGACCTGCAGAGTTCATCAAACTGTGAGTTTTCAAACTCACCTCCATGATCAGTCAAAATATTTTCAATTTTCTGATTTATTTTAACATAGAACTCCTGAAATTCTGAGAAGGCATTACTCTTATTAGATAAGAAATAAACCCAAGTATACCTAGAAAAGTCATCTACCATGACAAACCCAAACCTCCTTCCTGATAAGCTGACAGATCTGGTTGGCCCAAAAAGATCCATGTGTATCAGCTCATAGGGTTTGGAAGACAGATTTTCAGTTCTAGACTTAAATGACTTTCTAGTTATCTTTGATTGAGTGCATGCATCACAGATTTTATTTTCTTTCTTAAAGGAAACTTCAGGAAGTCCTCTAACCATGCTATGCTTGTTTAGTTTATGCAAAATGGTATAACTAGCATGGCCTAACCTACGATGCCATAAAAATGCTAAATCTTCTCTATTGGCAGTAAGACATAGGTTAGAATGCTGAATATCATCTAGATCTATCATGTATGTGTTATTTATTCTTTTTCCATAGAATTTTATAATTTCTGAATCAGGTTCAAAAACCTTGCAGCATTGAGAATCAAATAAAACCTCATGACCCTTATCACACAACTGGCTGATACTAAGTAAATTGTAAGCTAACCCTTCAACCAGCATAACATCATCAATGCAGCAGGTAGAACACTTACCTACCTTACCTGATCCAATGATCCTACCCTTTGTGTTGCTTCCAAAGGTGACAAGGCCTCCTAGCTTTTCAGTTAGCATGCAAAACTTGGCCTTATCTCCTGTCATATGCCTGGAGCAGCCACTGTCCAAGTACCACAAGTTGCTCTTGGCTGCCAGGCATACCTGCACACACAATTAGGGCAAAGAGTTTGGAACCCAAGTCTGATTGGGCTCCAATGCAGATGAAGTGCAAGTAAAGAAAGAAAGTATGGTTTTGGGAATCCACATTTGTTTGAAGCAGTTCTGTTCAGTGGATTTTCCAGATTTCTTTTTGTTTTGCTTTTTCTTGTTGACTTTCTTCTTATATGCACCAGCAGAGTTATTCACAGAATTGTTGTTATTGTGCCAATGCTTCGGCCAGGTTGCATTCATAAAGTTTTGGCCATGGTAGTTCCTGGGCTGGCTGTGGAAATGTTGGTAATTCCTAGGCATCCGACTACCATACCCATTTTCCCAATTTCTGACATAGGGTCTGTAAAAGTGTGTAGGTTGATGAACATACCATGTATACATCCCTTGAGTTCTAGTCCACCCACGCCCATTAGGATAGATTGGCTGTGTGGGGTAGTAGGACTGAACTCTAGGTGGATTGAATTTGTTGGGCTGACTTCTGAAAATATTTTGTCTTCCCTGCACCCTTGACCCTGCTGACCTATTCATAGGTTTTGGTTGGGTCCTTTTCTGTGATGATGGTGGTGAAGACTTTTTGGCATTGACATGGGGTTTGTTTACCTGAACAGGCTGACCCCTAACATTGGGTTGAGCACTAGAGCTAGGTTTGGAAGTCCCAATTCTACTAGGCTCACCTACTTTCTGTTTGCCCTTCTCCTCTGCATTTAGCTTTTTCAGATTCAAATTTATCTGTACAGCATTATTAGAATTCATGTTGATCAGAGGTCCTTTCTCCTTTTGTGCAACAAAGGAAATAGTTTTCATTCCAAAGCTTTTAGTTGCACTAGAGTTGAATCCTAGGCCCTCTCTTCTGAAATTTACCCTTGACCCCAATAATGCATCTAAATTTTCAGATTCTTGGGTCATTTTCTCAATTGTTTTTAGCTTATCCTCATTATCTTTCTGAACTTCATCAATAGATTTTTTCAACTCATTATTCACATTGAGGACAGCTTCATATTTTTCAGAAACAATCTTTATCTCATTTTCATAATTCTGAATTTTCAGTTTCCATGCATCAATTTCATTGTCTAATCTCACATTTTCTTCCTTAGAAATTTTCAGTTCTTTATTGATTTCTTCAAATTCAGAACATGTGAGTTTCATATTACTATTCTCAGTTTCTAAGCAGGTAATTTTATCAGACAATGAAGTATCATTTTGCATGATTTTAATTTTTCTTCGTAGATGCCTGTTTTCTTTTCTGACCTCATCTACTCTATCAGTAAGTTCATCATAAGCAACCATCCAATCAGTAATAGTAAAATTTTCATAGCGAGAGGATACCTCATCAGATTCTTCCTCTCTATCTTCTGAGCTGGTTGCCATGAGACAGATTGGCTTCTCAGCTTCAACTTCACTGTCCGAAGTGACGCTCAAGGATCCCTCATCCTCATCACTCCAGGTACTCACCATAGCTTTTCCTTTTGTGTTCTTCTTCTTGGACTTGTCCTTGAGGTTCTGATTTGTCGGACATTCAGCTTTAAAGTGACCTACCTTCCTGCATTGATAGCAAACATTAGTTTCAGCTTTCTTTACAGGGTTTGATTTATACCTTGTGTCTCGGTGGCCACTGTTGGGATTTCTTCGGCTGAATCTTCTTCCTTCCTTCTTGAGAAATCTCCGGAATTCCCTAGTAATCATGGCAATATCAGCATTTGCCACTTCTTCTTCAGACAAGCTCTCTTCAGTTGATGATCTGTTGGGGCTGGATCGACTGGATCTGCTAGCACTAGCCTTCAGAGCTATAGGCTTCCTCTTTCTGTCAGCCTCCTCTATCTTCGGCATATTCATCTCATAAGCCATTAGAGATCCGATCAGCTCATCTGCCTTAGTATTGTGCAGATCTCTTGACTCTTCCATAACTGTGGCCTTGGTGTGCCAAATTGGAGTCAAGGATCGCAAGATCTTCCTGACTACATCGTACTCAGAATATTTTTTCCCGAAGCCTCTGAGACCATTTGTGATAATAGTCAGTCGAGCATACATTTCCTTGATCGTCTCATTAGGCTTCATCTTGAAAGCTTCGTATTCTGAAACCAGTAGATTAGTCTTAGTCTCTCTGACTTGTGAAGTCCCCTCATAGATGACTTCAAGTGCATCCCACATTTCCTTCGCTGAGGAGCAGGCAGATATTCGTGAAAACTCGGTGGGATGCAGAGAGCACTGGATTGTATTTATTGCACTCCAGTTGAGTGTGGACCTTCTAATTTCTTCCTTGGTCCATACATCTTCATTTGGGGACAGCTCGAAAGGTCCCTTGCTAACCACCTTCCAAATTTCATAATCTTTAGCCCTCAAGAATACCTACATACGGTGCTTCCAGTATGCGTAGTTGGTTCCATCGAAGTATGGGGGCTTGGATGTGGAGTGTCATTCAGCTATCATCCCTCTTCCGTCCATCTGTGCTTATCCTCTTCGGGCGGTAAGTCCCTGTAGAAGAGTCTAGCTCTGATACCAGTTTATAGGATCAAGCCCCTACCGTTGCGCTAAAAGCTCGAGCTGGTAGTGAAGGTGGAACCTTATTTCCTTATGGCAGCGCAGAACCCCACACTATCGTGCTGTGGGTGGACATGAGGGGCTTCGCACATGGACCCCATAATCCATGCGGCGGGTTGGGCTGTCAAGCGCCGATGCACCACGTGGGTCCCATACCCCACGTGGAGCAACAAATCACAAGGGAGACGCTGGAAAATCCAACACGAACCACCTAAAAATCCTCTGTGCAGTGTGGTTGTGTTTTGCTCCCTGTCTTCTACCTCCTTCAAAGGTGCCTTAGCATTCTCGTTTCTATCTGTGCTGCTTCCGCTAGTTGCTTGTTTAGGCGCGCCTTATATATTTGCTCAGTGGTTTAAAAGAGAACTTAACTTGTTCTTCAGATTGTCTATTTGCCTTGATAGTGTTCTAGTATTTTATTGAGCGAAAAAATTTTTAAGGGTGGGATTCATTCACCCCCCCCCCTCTGAATCCATCGTACCAATCCTATCAATTGGTATCAGAGTGGTGTCTGCATAGTAGGTCCAGCGACCTGCAGATCTGATCCTGCTGTCTTAGGTGCAATTTTGCTTTTGGTGCATCAATATTCCTGTTGCATTAAATCTGATCTGTTTCCATGGGTGATCCACCAGTTTTCAACGGCTCCAATTTTAATGTATGGTTTGTCAGTCTGAAAAATTATGCTATATCAGTTAATCCTGATCTGTGGAAGTTAATTTCACACGGTCCTCATAAATTACCAAAGAAAAAGTCCAAATGGACTGACAATCATAGATCAATGCATGAAGAGAATCAGATAGCTATGAATCTAATGAAGGCAGCTACTGATAAGGCTTTACATTCTTGCTTTCATGATTGCAGCTCTGCTAAAGACATTCTAGATATGTTGAAGCGAGCTCAGAAGAGAAGTGAAGACAGCTGCATGATGGCTAACAGAAGCAATCAAAGTGGCAGCCAAAATGAAGAAGATGATGATGAAGAGGTAAATCCCTTCGAGAATTTTTCTTTAGATGATTGGGAGAATGCCTTTGCTGAGTTGCTTGAATCTCATGAACATTTAAGAAAACAATACAAACATTTGAAGAAGAATAGTAGATCAGACAGTTTGAATTCTCCATGTAAAAATTGTGCTGAACTGAAAAATGATCATGATGCTTGTATGTCTGATATTCAAATGTTGAAGAAACAAATTTCATTGCTGAAAATTGAGAATCAAGATCATGTAAAAGAAATCTCTGAACTTGAGAAGAAGCTTAGCCTAACTTGTCATGATTCTGTTCATAGTAAAGAATTGATGAAAAATTTCGAAAGTGTGAACTCAGATTTAGACAAGCTGAAGTCTGAAAAAGATTCCCTCAGAAAATTCTCCAAAGAAAATGAAGAAAAATTAGAGAAACTTAAACGAGAGAATGATTTGCTGATTGAGAAATTTGAAGCCATAAAATCTGTAAACATGGAGTTACAGAAAAAGGATGAAAAACAGCAAAGAGAAATGAAAGAAATTGAAAATAGAAGAAAGTATGAAGTCAATTCAGAAGATCAGCTTCTAATAAATGAATTGGTTCAAAATGATAAGCTTAAAGAAAAAATTGAGAAATTGAAGCTGTTGAACAGTGGCATGTCTGGAAGACTTCTTACATTGGAGAAAGGAAAAATGATCTGTACAAACGAAACTGAAGCAGTAGATGAGCTGAGAAAGGAAATTGAAAAATACAAAACAGCTAACAAAGTCTTGAATGAAGTTGTCAATTGCAGTGAACAAGAGATTGCAAGTTATGAAATAAACGTTGCATCTCTCGAAAATGAAATTCAAGATTTGAAGAGTTCTCTGTCTAAGTTTGTGAGTGGGCAAGAAAACCTAGACAAGCTACTAGGTGTGAAAGTCAATGTCAAAAAGGAAGGGTTGGGCTACAATAATCTAAATAAAAAGGATTTTCAGAACAAAGTAATGACATCATTTGTAAATGCTTCAAATGTAGCCTCAACATCAAAAGATAAACAGCCCATTACTCAGAAAATGCTGGGAACAAAGGTTAATTGTAAGAAAGAGGGACTGGGTTACAATCCAGTCATGAGGAAGGTTGATGGATCCAACCTGAAAACTATTTTTGTTAAATCTTCTGAACAGGAAAAGCTTTCTACCTCATCTACACCTCAGTACAAGGCTAAGAAAACAGAAAAACAGGATAAAATTAGAAAAGGACTGGAAAACAGAAAATAAATAAAAAAGGTTCATCAGTGCATGTTGATCACAGTCCTCACACACACTCACATGCATCTAAAAAGAAAATGATCTGTCATTACTGTCATAGATTCGGTCATTTGATGCATGAGTGTAAATTGATGGAGAAGGATGATATGAATGCTAGGAGATTTCATGATAAAAATCCTTCACCTCAGAAAAAGAAAACTGAATGTCTGCACTGTGGCAAACTAGGACACAGCATTACGCAATGCTGGTTTGCAAATGGTAAGAAAATATCTCTTTCACATCATGCTAAATTCCCTGCAAACCATAATGATGTTGATAGGAATAAATTTGCTGTAAATAGAAGATATTCTGCATGTTTCAACTGTGGAAAGACAGGCCACAGGGTCATTGAATGCTGGCTGAAAGCTGGTAGGAGAAATTATAATTCATGCTTTCACTGTGGCAAGATGGGCCACATTGCAGTCCAATGTTGGCATGCTCAGGGAAGGAAGTCTAACTATAAATCTGGTAGATTCCCAGCAAATAGAAAGTTATTTGATAAACCTGAATTTATCTTTAACAGAAAGTCTCTTGCATGCTCTAACTGTTGGAAGCCAGGCCATCTGGCTAGAGAGTGCTGGTCACCTATTAAGAGAAGAAATCACTCTTCTCATTTTGAATATGAAAAGTCTGGCTACAAAGCTGTAAATTGCTGGCCGAATGATAACAAAGGACATAACCTTCATGCAAACAACAGAAACTTTAATTCTCATACACATAGATTTCATGATCATGCTAATGTGTACAATAAGAACAAAAATTTTGTTTCATGTCGTTATTGTGGTGGCCTTGGTCATTCAATGAATAATTGCTATTTGATGAAATCTGATGACCTTCATGCACAAAAATTGTTGAGAAAACCCTGCTAGAAATGCCATTGTTAATTCAGGACCCAAGACCTCTTGGGTACCTGTTTGTGCAAAATAAACCTTGTTTTGCAGGTGTGCCTTGGGACTGAGAAAACAAGAGGGGTAATAAACCAAGGCATTCAAGAATGAAAATCCCAGGTCTACAGTTTTCAGGTCAGTTACGTGAACTCTCATTAAACATTGCCATCTGAAATTTCTGGTTTAGATGTTTGCATAATCTGTTAAGCATACATAGCTGCATGTGCTATCTGCACAACTCTGTTTGAATCCTCTTCTTGCATAATAAAATTCATTGCATATCTGGTTTGATGTGTTCTTGCATATTTGTCATCTTTTGGACACTATGAGTATTCATGTCTCTCAATGCTCATATGAATTGGCTGTTTAGATATTGAAATGATAATAAACTTGCAATTTCTGAAAATCTGAACTGCATATGAATGTTGTTTGAAACCTGTCTGTTGCATAGCTCACTGAAAATCTGGATTGCTTATAGGACTGCATGTTGAATTATCATGATTGACCACTATGGTATATCAAATAGTAAGCTACTAAAAGATAGGGAAATCTGTCTGGAGGTTCTTACTGTGTGTGAGATGGTCTTTTAGACCAGGTTCTCCGCCTAGCACCATGGGTCATAGTGTTTGATTGGGCAGTCTGAATGAGCATGAATCACAAAACCATATGTTCAGTTTTCATGGCACACATTGCATGTTTTCAGGGGTATTTAATTGCATGTCTTTGCATACATGTAGTTAATTGCATTGCATTTCATTACATTGAAAATGTCAAAAAAAAATTGACTGAATGCATATTGTCAGGGGGAGTCAATGCATTGCATGCAGGTGGTCAAGTGCATACATTTCTGTCAGAATTCATTGCACATCCTTCCTTATTGATTTTGTTGACAAACCTTGATCATATTTTGAAAACACTGGGCTTCAAAATCTCTTCTATCATTTGGTATCTGAATTCTATCAGTCTTTCATGAAGATTTCAATGGGGCTATCTCGATCATAAATCTGAAAACACTTGAATTAGGAATCTTCTATTATACGATTTTATGAATGTCTGAAATAACTCATGTGGTTTAAGTTTAATGTATTCATTGAGTTTGACTTTAAAATCTCTTAAAAATATCTGAATCATATTTAATAAACTTTAACCATCTGTTTCATACTGTGTCTTGTAAAATCTTCTGAAATCTGCATTATTGAATACATGGCTTTATTTGGTTAAGTACATGAAATTATTATTGATTTGAAGCAAATGAGTTTTTCTGAAATGTCTAAAGGGTAAATTCTGTTAGAGCAATGACTTTGGTCACTGAGAAACACATGTCCAAAGGACTGTGTCATGAGGTGTCATAGTTAACTCTACTTAAGAATGAGTGTTAATCAGGCAGAGCACTGGCATGCACACTGAGAAATACATCTCACTCATCAAGAAATGAGTTGAGATATGTCATGAAGTGTAAATGTTACCTCTGTTTATATAAAGCATGACTGTTGGTTACACTAAGTGTTTAGGGATATTGGCGTCTGATCAACGTATATCCTCTAGTTACAAGGTGTACACTGAACTAGAGTGCTCGTAAAATGTGTAGCATAAAAATTTGTTGAACAAATTGCTATATTTGAATATTGATGCAAAAATCAAATTGCTACAACCCTAAACAAAATCATATGACTTCATAATTGCTTGATCTCAATACTAGTGCATGCAATTCCGAAAGAAGTCAATAATTTTGATTGTGTAAGAGAAAGGGAGATTAATCAAGATATATATATGAGGGCTTGGTTCATTTTTATTAAACCATGACTTTAGATATAAATACAGAATTTTATTGACAAACTTAGCATACATCATGTTTAAACCCTACTGATCAATAAAATTCATTCATAATCCCTTATAATGGAAGACTTTGAAAACTTATGTTTTAGATTTATGAGATTGATATCTCTCTGAAAATCTTGTTGAATTTCTTATGATTGGAGTCTATTGGAAATTCTTTACTCACTGTCCTTGATTCATCATGACCTGAACTTGTCCTTGATTGCCCCTGTGGTCTCCTTCTCATTCATTTCATAAGGTTCGATTTATTGAGGGGGAGCTTTCATGAAAATTCTTAAAAGGGGGAGAATTGTCTTGCATTCATATTTTAGGGAGAGTTCTTGCATTTCTTGTTGCATCTGCATCTCTGCATTCATACCTCTTCCATGATTTTTTTTAAAACAAAGGGGGAGAAATTGGAATGAGTCATATTGCTCTTTGGGGAAGAATGTGATTTCATGTAGTTAAAGGGAGAAATGTTACATCAATCGTTTCATATCAGCTTAATTTTCCTCTCTCTAACTAATGTCTTTTTGCTGAAGTCAAAGAGGGAGAATGTTTTTGACTTGAGTCAGTGTGACTCATAGTGTTGCCATCATCAAAAAGGGGGATATTGTTGTGCCCCTGTGATTTTGATGATAGCAAACACTATAAGTCACCATATGCATGTGTGCATGAAAGACCTTGTTGATTCATTTAATTGCATTCATATGTGTTCATGTATTTGTGAATGTGTGCTTGTGAATGACATTCCATTATATACATTGTGTGCACACATTATATCTGTCTGACATCTGGTTGATGCATTCATGTAACAGAGTCAGCACGATTGCATTGAGCATACAGTCAGTACACTGCATGCAGAGTCTGCACTGCACACTGGTTTGATAGCTTGTTCGTGAATTCACAAGTCCATACATCGTCTGTTCATCGTCACATGTGCATCACTTAGCAAGTCTATACATCAGTCAGCATTGCCTCTTGCTCGTAGAGTCTATACATTGTCTGTGCTTCACGCTTAGTTGAAGTCTATACATTGCATGCTACAAAGTCTGCACATCCAGTTTGCATTATGTCTGTACAGAGCTTTTTGCATCGTTCATCAAGTCCATACATTGCACTGTAGCTTGCTTAGTTGAAGTCTATACATTGCATTGTTGTGTTGGTGCTCAAAGTCTGTACATTGGACTGTTCATGCATCACTCCATTTGGCAAGTCTGTACATTGGACTGTTCATGCATCATTCCATTTGGCAAGTCTGTACATCGGACTGTTCATGCATTCATCTCAAGTATATACATCCGACTGTGCATTGTTCATGAGTAAGTCTATACAGCCTCTACATTGCATCAAGTCTATACACTGTCCTGTAGCTTGCACGAAGTAAAGTCTATACATTGTCATCTTTACCTACGTCTCACACTTGCAAGTCTATACATTGCCTTTGGGCATCTAAGTCATCGTCATCCAAAGTCTGTACAGCCAGCTCTGTCTCACCTTGCGTCTCTTTAAGTATGTACAGCCTTGGCGTATGCTTTCATAAAGTCTATACATTGGTTTTCACTTCAAGTCTGTACATGACCTTGGCATCTGCTTTGAAGTCTATACATTGGTTTTCACTTCAGTCTGTACATTGGCCAAGTCTACACATCGTCGTGTTCACTCGTTTCAAGTCTGCACATTGGCTCAAGCTTTCCAAGTCTGTACAGCCCAAGACTGTACATCCACCGTTTCATGCAGCGTCACTAAGGCAAAGTCTATACATGCATGCATTGTAGCAAGTCTGAACATTATTTTCTCATGAACGAAATCAAAGCATGTACATGCCTCTGCATTGCATATGTGAAGTCTATACATGCTATAGCTTCGCATTCACAAAGTGTGTACACGCCACTGCAGTGCATACATGAAGTCTGAACATTGCTTCAGCGTTGCCTTCAGCCAAGTCCATACATTGACTGGCAGCCTTCAGCAAAGTCTGAACATTGCATCATTGTGCATGCATTGCTTTCATTCAAGTCTACACACTGGTGTCGACACTGCATGATCAAGTCTATACAGACTTAGCGAAAGCTTAGCAAGTCTATACACTGGTGTCGTCTGCTGCAGGGACAACAAGTCTGTACATTGAGTTCTCATGCATGTAAACATCAAGTCTATACACTCCTCTGTTTCATGTCTATACATCCGGTTGTTAGCATACCTGCACGCATGAATGAAGTCTGTACATCGCTTAGTGCATTACATGCATTCATCAAAAGTCTGTATACTCGTGAATGTAATGTCTGTACATTCATTCTCATTGTACACACTTTCTTTTCTATTGCACATGCATCTTTCATACCAAGTCTGCACATCACTGCATTTTAAGTCTACACATTCTCACATTGTACATACTTGCATAAATGCTGCATCTAAAGTCTGTACACGCTCATGCATTACTTCATTAAGTCTATACACTCTTTGCTGATCGACTGAAGTAACTCTGTCATTGTACAGGCTGATGAATGGGCACGTGATCCGAGGTTGGCACCTGACACGTGATCCGAGGTGTCCTCTGGATAAAGGGGGCACACGCCCTAGTTGTTGCTGATATATATATGTGAAGTTTCTTCATCCGCAGAAGACAGACAGAAGAGGGCTGATCAAGAGAGTGATAGAAGAAAGTGAGAGCAGCAGAGAGGCAGTGAGCAGAAGAAGAAGAAGAAGAAAAAGAGCAGAGAGGCAGAGTGTGAAAGCAGAAGAAGAAGAAGAGAAAAGAAGAGACAGAGAGAGCCTGCGAACGAGAGAAAAAGAAAGAGAAGCTGAGAGCCAAAGTGAGAGAGAAGAAAAATCATGAGAAGGAGAAAGAGTGTGCAGCCAGTCCATCCTGAAGATCTGATCATGGATTGACTCGTGGATCAAATCCACAGTCATTGTGCTCTTTGGAGCTATATTGTTTTTGATTTTCCTGTTTTGTTTTTCGTTTGTTCCTTTCATACATTCAGTGGTTTCTGTTTCCCTTGTTTGGGATCGGGGTTCCTCCTGTGGTCTCAGGAGAAGGGAGATTTGTTCTCCGGTTTTGCTGGTGACTGGGAGTCATCAGTGTTTCCCTCCTGGTCTGGAGGAAGAGAGGTCTGTGACCTCTGGTTTGTTGGTGACGGGGAGTCACTGGTGGGTTCCCTCCTGGTCTGGAGGAAGAGAGACCTAGTCTCTGGTTCCAAGTGGCTTGGAGTCACTTGGGGTGTCCCTCCGATCTGGAGGAAGAGGGGAGGTTGTTCCCCTGGTCAAGCTATTTGGCAGCAAGTGTTTGCAGACTGAGTCTGCTGTTCTAGCGTTGCTAGTGGAAGCCTCACTCCGGTTGGGAGTGAGGGGTGGACGTAGGTCTTGGTGACCGAACCACCTAAAAATCCTCTGTGCAGTGTGGTTATGTTTTGCTCCTTGTCTTCTACCTCCTTCACAGGTTACCTTAGCATTCTTGTTTCTATCTGTGCTGCTTCCACTAGTTGCTTGTTTAGGCGCGCCTTATATATTTGCTCAGTGGTTTAAAAGAGAACTTTACTTGTTCTTCAGATTGTCTATTTACCTTGATAGTGTTCTAGTATTTTATTGAGCGAAAAAAATTTTAAGGGTGGGATTCATTCACCCCCCCCTCTGAATCCATCGCACCAATCCTATCACTCTCCTCCTTCTTCCTACAAAGATAGAACAAGCTTAGCCCACAAGAATGATTCTTCTACGAATGGGGATCGCAGAATATATATAGCAAAGAGAAGCACTATTAAAGACCACAAAACCCTTCTTAAAAACCCTTTAAAAACACACCCAATAGATGGGAGAAACCCTAAGGGTAATATGGTAAAACATTAACTCAATCGGATCTACAAAATGGGTCTTTCGAAATCAATCTGAAAAGCACGATCTGAACTACCCAGAAGCCTGCCAACACATAGAAAAACCAATACACAAGCTAAGGTCTGTGCAAATTATCCCATGGTCTATGCATATAGGGCCAAAGTCTGTGTAGAGGATATGGACGAGGTCTGTGCAAGGCATTGACAAGGTCGGTGCAAAGATAGGGTCTGTGCAAGAATGTGGTCGGTGCAGATTTTTGTAAGAAGGATGGGTCGATGCAAACAATGATCCGTGCACAATGCAAATGCAAGTCTGTGCAAACAATGGTCTGTGCACATGCAAATGCATGTCGGTGCAAACAATGGTGCGTGCACATGCAAATGCAAGTCGGTGCAAACAATGATACGTGCACATGCAAGGCAAGTCGGTGCTAACAATGGTGCGTGCACATGCAAATGCAAGTCGGTGCTAACAATGGTCCGTGCACATGAAAATGCAAGTCCGTGCAAGTTTTGAAACTTGCCAGAATGACAGTTGGTGCAAAGATGGACAGGTCTAAGCATATGTATGCTCAAGGTCTGTGCATGTGACCCCTAAGGTCCGTGCACATTTTGGAAACCAAGTCTGTGCACATGAAGCAACGTCTAAACACATCAAGAGACAATAGGCACAGCTCTGTGCAAGTATTGGCGAGAAAAACATCATCTCCCAGGGGTCGACCCTTGGGGTGTCGACCCTTGCGATCGCCAGAGAGAAAAACGTGCGGGTTTGAAAAATCAACACCCAGGGGTCGACCCTTGGGGTCGACCCTTGCGCATGGACTTAGCAAAAATAAAAATAAAATAAAATATTCAGTGTGAAACACATTCTACTAGGGATTCTTACTGTGGATTTCAAAGATTGAGAAACATTTGACCCTGCATGCTTAAAAACCTCAACATCATGTCAATACACACAAAAATCATTCATGCATTCAATCAAGCTAAAACCATATAGATACTGCATATTTAAAGTATGAACTGCAACCATATGAAAGTTTTAACCCTCTAGCTTCATAACTTTTCTCATAGCCATTCAACCAGCAAAACCTTTATAGCAACAAATATTCAGTGCAATTCAACAAAATAGAGTGATATGTCTTCGTCAAAACACGCCGGGGCACAACAATCTCCCCCTTTTTGACGAAGATAAAACCCTTTTGAAAAGTCACAAAGATTTGCATGAAAGAACCAACACAGCCATCATCCAATGAAACAACCAAGAGATAGATTGAGAAAATGTTGAGAAAATTGTGCAGAACAAATCTAACTCCCCCTTTGTCAAAACATGGCAACTTTCATCAAGGCAACTTTCATCAATCCTTAAAATAAATGAAATCAACAGCTCAATATGCAAACTGTATTACTCCCCCTTTTTGTCAGAGTCAAATAGGGGATTATGAAAAGTAGGGAAGCAAAACCGGATATGCACAGTTAACTCAATGAAATGCATATGAAAAGCAAGGAATGAACATTCAAGCACACATGCATTCATTATTGTATATAGTGTCAAGCATGTTCTATATGAATAGGTTAAAAAACATGCTATAGACCGAGAACATGAGTTTCATGAGCAATAGTAAAAGGGTAGTGCTTACAAGAAGTGGTACTGCAATACTCATGAAATATGACTGATTCAAGATGTACATTCGTACAATCACTCCCTAGATGTATATGTGAAGTAAAAGCAATGAAATCTAAACAGTATGGATTTATAGATTTTCCTAAAGAACACAAGTAGGAACTTTTCCTCCCTACATTTCCATACAACGTGCTCGACTTTTGGTAGCTTTGCACAACCCCAAGATTATTTTTCATCATTCAACGAAGATGACTAACCTTTTGACATGAGTTATGCCCTTTGTTTTAGGGGCATTTTCTGGTTACTCGGTATCGTCACTGATGAGAATGTGGATGTGACATTTTTTAAAGCGAGTTTCCTCCTTTGTTTTAGGGGGGTTCCCGATTTACTTGATGTCAAATCACACTTATTGAGATTTTTGATGGGACTGACAGCTTTTTCCTCACAAGTCACGTGATTTCTATGTAGGGGATCTAGAGCCCTAAAATATGTTTAGTGGAATAAGTGAAATCCTTATTTGTTAGAATCACTAAACTCAAACGTGCAAGTGGTGTGAGAAATTGCATAGAATATAAGAGATGAATTAGCCTATTCATTGTGATGTCTCCCCCTAAATGTATGCACTGTTATAACAAAAACCTCCCCCTTAATATGTGCCATGTAAAAACATGTCCTAGTCAGAGCATTTTTATTTAGCAAGGGTGTAAGGTCATAAGAGATATCAAGACTGAAAGGTGTGTAATCTATATACACTCAAGCACGTATCAAAATGGTATTCTCAAGCAGATTGATTGCCGGTACGTGGCGGAGAACGTAGGTCCGAAGATCAACCTCACGCATAGGGAAAGCTTCCAGCTGGACTTGTTCCAACCTTCGGCAATCGATATTTGATATACCAGTGAATCATGGCATTTATGCATACGAATATGAAGTATATGCATTTATGTACATGCGGATGCGAAAAGATAAAAGCATGTATGAGAACCAAATTGTTATTCACTGTGATATGCACAAAAATAAATTTTGAAATGTAAATGCCATGAAGGGACTTCTTATGTGCAAAAGATAAAGCAGTATGAACAATTTCTTTATGAAAAGGTGAAAAGTGTGTATATACAATTCAGCTCAAAAGATTTAAGTATCTAATCTGCACACTCCTAATTTTCTCCTAAGAAAACAAAACTGATCAAAGATATCTGCAAGTTGGTTTTTTGTATCAACAAAAACAAGCTCAAAATCACCTTTAGTTATATGATCTCGTATGAAATGGTGACTAACTTCTATGTGTTTGGTACGAGAATGTTGGATAGGGTTTTTGGACAAATTTATTGCAGACGTGTTGTCATACATTATGGGAGTGTTTTTCAAATAAAAATCAAAATCAAGCAATTGATGTTGGATCCATAGCACTTGAGCCGCACAACTACCGGCAGCCACGTATTCGGCTTCGGCAGTTGATAAAGCCACACAATGTTGTTTCTTTGAGGCCCATGAAACCATGCAGCCCCCTAGAAACTGACAGTGACCGCTTGTGCTTTTACGATCCATTTTACATCCAACATAATCAGAGTCAATGAAAGCATGTAAATCAAATGAATTTACCTCAAACTAAGGTCAGGTGTATCATTCAAATACCTGAAAATCCTTTTCACAGCCGACAAATGAGAATCCCTGGGACAAGATTAAAATCTTGCACAGAGACAGACACTAAAATGGATGTCAGGCCTACTAGCAGTCAGATATAGCAATGAACCAATCATACCCCTAAACAGTTTTTGATTGACTTTGTTACCTTTTTCTTCTTCCATTTTCTGTAAGGTGGACATAGGTGTTGCAAAGGGTTTGGCAGTCTCAAGTTGGAATTTCTTCACGATTTCTTGTGTGTACTTCTTCTGGTTGATGAAAATGCCATCGTCCAGTTGCTTTATTTGCAATCCCAAGAAGAAGTTGAACTCTCCCATCAAGCTCATCTCGAACTCTCCCTGCATGAGTTGAGCAAATTCATCATTCATCTTCAAATTAGAGGCTCCAAAAATTATGTCATCTACATAAACTTAAACAATTAAAGAATGTTCATCACAAGTTTTTGTAAACAACATCTGATCTATATTACCTCGTTTGAAGCCATTATTAAAAAGAAATGAACTTAAACGATCATACCATGCCCGGGGAGCCTGTTTTAAACCATACAGAGCCTTATCCAATCTGTACACGTGGTCCGAAAATGTTTCATCCTCGAAGCTCGGTGGTTGTTCCACGTATACTTCTTCCTTAATAATCCCGTTGAGGAAGGCACTCTTCACGTCCATTTGAAATAGCTTGATGTTCCTGTGACAAGCATAAGCAAGTAAGATTCTAACGGCTTCTAATCTAGCCACAGGAGCGAAAGATTCATCAAAATCAATACCGAATTCTTGAGAGTAGCCCTTGGCTACTAACCTTGCCTTATTCCTCACAACCACCCCATCTTCACTAATTTTTTTTTGGAAAACCCACTTAGTTCCGATTATAGGATGGTTATCAGGCCGGGGCACGAGGAACCACACCCGATTCCTTTGGAATTGGTGTAGTTCTTCTTGCATGGCGAGAACCCAAGAATTGTCATTCAAAGCATCATCTAAAGACTTAGGCTCAATGCTAGAAAGTAAAGCTAAGTTATCATGAATTTCAACTTCCCTCATTGAAGCCCGCGTTCGAATTCCTTCATCCACACCGCCGATCACATTCTCCAATGGATGGTCCTTGTGTGTGGTCCATTGGTGTGGAAGGTTCGGATGTTGCTCTTGTTCTGCTTCCTCGTTCCTTTTCTTTCTCCTTTTCTTCATCTTGATTTGCTGCCTCACCTTGTTTGATCGATTCTCCCTTTTCAATTTCATTCTCACCTGTAACAATAAAATGATCATTATCATTTGACTTCCTCGTAGTGTATTCATCAACAACAACATGTGGACTCTCCTCGACAACAAGTGTTCTAGTGTTATAAACACGGTAAGCTCTAGAAGATAGAGAATACCCGAGGAAAATCCCTTTATCACTTTTTGCATCAAATTTCTCAAGATTGTCGTTACCATTGTTCAAAATGTAACAAATAGATCCAAATGACTTGAAATGTGATATGTTGGGTTTCTTACCTTTATATAGCTCGTGAGGAGTTTTATTAAGGATCAGTCTTACCATTGCTCGATTTGTGATGTAGCAAGCAGTGTTCACTGCCTCTGCCCATAAGTACCGTGGAAGACCGTTCTCTGCAAGCATGGTACGCGCCATCTCCACGAGCGTCCTATTTTTCCTCTCGACCACTCCATTTTGTTGCGTGGTTCTAGGTGATGAGAATTGATGTTCATACCCCTGCATCCTGCAAAATTCATCAAAGTCATGATTTTCAAATTCTCTTCCGTGGTCACTTTGAATTTTCTGAATTGAATAGCCTTTTTCATTCTGAACTCTAGCACAAAAGTCAATGAATTCATTGCAAGCATCACTCTTGTTAGCTAAATATAAAACCCGTGCATATCGCGAGAAATCATCGACAATCACTAAATCATAAAGCTTCCCTCCAAGACTGCGAGTCCTGGTGGGACCAAACAAATCCAAATGCAACAATTGAAGGAGTTTTTCTGTTGAAATAATGTTTTTGCATTTAAAAGAAGTTGTGGTTTGTTTTCCTTTATTGCATGCTTCACATACTCTTGAAGTTTCAAAATTCAACTTAGGAAGACCTCTGACTAAATCATGACGATTCAGCTTCCTAATGACATTAAAACTGGCATGCCCAAGACGGCGATGCCACAGCCAAGCATCTTCACTCTTGTTAGCAACTAAACATAATTTTTCAGAAGCAATTTTATCAAAGTCAACCTTGTAAGTATTGTTACTCCTCACTCCTATGAATTTGACTTCAAGTGACTTAGCATCAACAATAGTGCAGTGAGAAGACTCAAAAATAACATTGTGGCCCTTGTCACAGAGTTGACTTATACTAAGCAAGTTATGGTGAAGAACTCTAACAAGTGAAACATCTTCAATACAATGGTTGAGATCCTTACCAATTCTCCCAATTTCGATTATCTTACCTCTGTCCTGTCCACCAAAAATTACCGTACCGCCATTTTTCTATACAAGGTCTGCAAAAAGTTATTTATTCCCTGTCATGTGCCTGGAGCATCCGCTGTCCAGGTACCATTTATTCTCTCTAGCCTTCATGCAGACCTGCACCAATAAGCAACCATGCTCATTTTGATTTGGGTACCCAAGCGAGCTTGGGTCCCGTGATGTTAGCATTTCCAACAGATTGATTGTATTTACTGAAAAATATGTCATCGTCATATTGCATTAACTGGCATATGTATATGTCATGCCCTATCTTTCCACAGTAAAAATAAGTGGGTCTCTTCTACCAAAATTTCTTCTGTTATTTACATTCCTAAAAGTGGAGGGGAAACTAGAATTAACATTTGATGTATCACGGTGTGTGTGTGAACATTCTCCATGATGAAATGAATTTTTAACAGCATAGTGAAAACCATTCTTATTGCCATGCACAAATTTTGAACTCTTCACACTTTATTTTTCTTTTCCTTTCAACATGTTCTCACTAGCATTCTTCACTTTTTCAATTTCACTAATGAGACTTTCATTTTCGCTGTTCAATCTTTCTTTCACTTTCTCACATTCAATCAGCTTAGCATTTAATTCTTCCAATTCCTTTTTCAACAAGTCATGCCTTTCTTGAATTTCATTTTTGAGTTTAAAAGCATTGTTATTTTCTACATCTAGGCATGCAATTTCATCTTCGAACAAATTCACTTTGGACTCCAAAACATCATTTGCATTTTTGAAATTTTTTACTTGCATCTCAAGCAGACTACATTTCTCACATGAATTAGATGAATGCATGATTTCATGGATCTTTTTCTTCAAGATTTTATTCTCATTTTTCATTCTCTTGTATTTTTCATCCAATTCTTCATAGGAAAGCTCCCATTGTTCATTAGTGATAAGTTCTGAGTCAGAGATTACCTGTTCTTGATCGCTCCTGGCCATAAGGCACATATCCTTCACCAGCTCCTTAATATCTTGTTCATCATCGGACGTGGACTCATCCTCATCCTCGTCGCTCCACGTGGCCTTCATCGCTTTGGACTTCTTGCCTTTCACTATCTTTCCATTCTTCTTCTGCAGCTCAGAACATTCACCTCGCATGTGCCCCATCTTCTTACATTCGTAGCACATCACTTCAGCCGCTTTTGATGGTTCATTTCTTTGCTTCGGTTGTCTCTTTCCTTTCTTGAATTTCCCGCCAAATCGTCTTCTTTGGCGCAAGAACTGTCGTACTCTTCTTGTTAACATGGTAACTTCTTCATCGTCGGTGGTTCCCATCGACTCCTCTTGACTTGAGACACTTTCCGAGTATGCTTTTAAAGCGATTGGCTTTTTCTTCTTCGTGTCCTCTTCCATTCTTTTTATATTGATCTCATAGGCCATCAATGACCCTATGAGTGCATCCACGATGAGGGTAGACAAATCTTTAGAATCCTCTATCACGGTTGCCTTGGTGTGCCAGCTTGGCGATAGGGACCTCAGCACTTTCCTTACCAAGTCCATATCCTTGTACTCTCTTCCGAGTGGCTTCAACCCGTTTGTGATTTCCATGAGATGTGGGAACATCTCGGAGATACTTTCTTCCTCTTTCATATGAAACAGCTCATAATCTCGGATCAACATGTTCGCCTTTGTCTCCTTTACCTCTGTGGTACCTTCATAGATCAGCTTGAGCTTATCCCACATTTCTTTAGCGCTGTTGCACATGGAGACACGAGCATATTCATTAGGGTGAATAGCGCACTGAATAATATTTAAGGCATTAAAGTTCACAGTGGCTTTCTTGATACTATCGTCATCCCACATATCCTCATCAGGGTGTAAAGTGTACGGACCATTCCTAATGACAGTCCATATTTCATGACTTTGAGCACGTAAAAAGACGGTCATCCTATTCTTCCAGTAAGGGTAGTTACTACCATCAAAGAAAGGTGGCCTTTGAATAGAATGACCTTCGGGCATTAACCCCTTGTTCAAATTGTTGGCCATTCCTAACAGATCTCTCTAAACCGCTAGGTTTCTAGATTAAAACACAGCCGAGGCTCTGATACTAATTGTTGGCCCGGTTAGGAGGCAATTGAGAGGGGGGTGAATTCCTTTTCAAAAAATAGAGACTTAATTAAATCAACCCACAGAAATGATAAATAAACCTTAGATAAAGCTTGATTAGAATGAATGATTGAGAAGCAAGCAAGCCCTCACAACTTCCCAGCACAGAAATATAATCACTCGGAGAACAACGTATGAACGGATAGTTAATCAAACTCTCGTCTCACCGACTCACACTCGTAGTACGAACTGATAGGAAATATCAACAACCACATAACAAGTAAACCACGGCACAGTGATTTTTAGGTGGTTCAGACGCACCAAGTGTCGTCCTACGTCCACCCCTCTCACCTCGAGAGGATTTCACTAAAACACGCTGCACTATGGCAGCAACCACCACACACGGGCTCGACGGCCCACACACGTGGGTTCTCGCACGACGACGAGAAGCCCCACACACACGGAGCAAGCTCTGAAATCGTCTAAAGAGAGAAATAAAATAGAAATGACAGAGCCCAGTCTGAGATTTACGATCTAAGCACAACAAAACTAAGAAGATGATATACAAAGATCTTCCCCTTTGATATTCACGCAACTAGGAGATCAAATGGAAGGGTGCTATAGAATGGAAGCATAAGAGAGAAAGAAGTCGGCTCCCTTGATGAAGTCCGTCTAGGCAAGGAGATGGTGGAGAGCAGCAACGGCTCCCTTCCAACTTCGAGCTTGGGGACGAAGGATGCAAGCTTGGCGGTGGGTTCTTCCTTCCACAGTAGAAGCACCGGTCCTCTCCTCCTTCCTGCAAAGATAGAACAAGCTTAGCCCACAAGAATGATTCTTCTACGAATGGGGATCGCAGACTATATATAGCAAAGAGAAGCACTATTAAAGACCACAAAACCCTTCTCAAAACCCCTTTAAAAATACACCCAATAGATGGGAAAAACCCTAAGGGATATATGGTAAAACATTAACTCAATCGGATCTACAAAATGGGTCTTTCAAAATCAATCTGAAAAGCACGATCCGAACTCCCCAGAAGCCTGCCAACACATAGAAAAACCAATACACAGGCTAAGGTCTTTGCAAATTATCCCATGGTCTATGCATATAGGGCCAAAGTCTGTGTAGAGGATATGGACGAGGTCTGTGCAAGGCATTGACAAGGTCGGTGCAAAGATAGGGTCTGTGCAAGGATGTGGTCGGTGCAGATTTTTGTAAGAAGGATGGGTCGGTGCAAACAATGGTCCGTGCACAATGCAAATGCAAGTCGGTGCAAACAATGGTGCGTGCACATGCAAATGCAAGTCGGTGCAAATAATGGTCCATGCACATGCAAATGCAAGTCCGTGCACGTTTTGAAACTTGCCAGAATGACAGTCGGTGCAAAGATGGACAGGTCTAAGCATATGTATGCTCAAGGTCTGTGCATGTGACCCCTAAGGTCCGTGCACATTTTGGAAACCAAGTCTGTGCACATGAAGCAACGTCTAAACACATCAAGAAACAACAGGCACATGTCTATGCAATTATTGGCGAGAAAAATATCATCTCCCAGGGGTCGACCATTGGGGTCGACCCTTGCGATTGCCAGAGAGAAAAACGTGCGGGTTTGAAAAATCAACAACCAGGGGTCGACCCTTGCGCATGGACTTAGCAAAAATAAAAATAAAATAAAATATTCAGTGTGAAACACATTCTACTAGGGATTCTTACCGTGGATTTCAAATATTGAGAAACATTTGACCTTGCATGCTTAAAAACCTCAACATCATGTCAATACACACAAAAATCATTCATGCATTCTATCAAGGAAAAATCATATAGAAATTGCATATTTAAAGTATGAACTGCAACCATATGAAAGTTTTAACACTCTAACTTCATAACTTTTCTCATAGCCATTCAACCAGCAAAACCTTTATAGCAACAAATATTCAGTGCAATTCAACAAAATAGAGTGATATGTCTTCGTCAAAACACGTCGGGGCACAACATGAAACTTAGGCTCTGATACCACAAAGACTGTCACGTCCTGATGCGGAAAATCAAGGCGCGACGAGTCGAAACACTCAAGTCGATCAGAGAATGTATAAAAGGGTCCAAACCACAAGGAGAGATAAGAAGAAAAGATACTTTTATTTCATGGAGATAAAGTTTTACAACATTCTTAAGCCTTAAGAGGCAAGATACAATTTCCAAGTACATAATTCTAGCAAGAGCAACTGCTCATAAACCTAGGTAACTAAGATAACTTGATCGCTCATTCACTCTAGCCCCTTCCCATGTGTTTGGGGTTCATCATCGGAATTACCTGTAATGTTAACCGGAAACCGTAGGGTGAGCGAAACGCTCAGTAGGAATTTATATCTCTATACCATGCAACTTAAAGTAATTAACATTTTGGATAGTTATCGTGCTATGCTGGGAAATGTAAATAAAACATGGAACATGAATAGGAGATAGAGTAAAGAAATGCTAGTAATTGGAATTACAAGTAGACAAGATATCAAGAAATGAAGTTCAAGTAGAGATCATGTAGAAAGTAATATCATGGAATTTGGCCATTTCATACAAGTATGTACAAGTCAAGTAATTCAAGTAATGCAAGTAATTCAAGTAATATAAGTAAGTAATTCACGAATTGTGGAATGCCGTAAATGAATCTAGCAAGTCAAGCACTTCGGTGCAATGCCACACCTAGTCAATCAACTCCCATGGGCACTAGTACTTTCAGGCGCTCCCCCCAGGACCAGATCGGGCCCCATTAATATCAGGCATTGGGATTATGGATCATAGATCTCAAGTATATTTAGACATCCACGTAATATTTATGGCCAATGAATTTCAAGGTAAAGCTCTTGAAATAAGGTACAAGATTATCATTCAAGGGTCAAGTGGTTGTAAGAGAAATCTCAGAAGGATTTAAAGCATAATATTTAACGACATTAAGTCGATAAGGAATTGAATTTGTCGGACACGACACAATCAGCCTTTGCGGAAAATCTTGTAAAACGGGTTTAGATCGAGTTTTTCACAGTTGGGTGTTTTAGCTAGAACCCGAGGAATTACGGCCAAGTAAGAGGTGAGACAGTGTGAGGCTCCCCTCGTATACACGAGGTCCTAATTAATAAACCACTTGTTCACTTAAAGCGTTTGCCCGTGGACCTCTTTCCTTAGACACCGTTCTTCCTTGGAAATCTTGCTGATTACACGACTTGTCAGAAATAAGGAAACAACTTTAGCTGAAATTCTATTCCGTCCTTCGCAGTCGGAGCTTTACTAGACAACCATGGAATTACGGCCAGGTAAGAGGTGGGACAGTGGGAGGCTCCCCTCATATATACGAGGTCCTAATTAATAAACCACTTGTCCACTTAAAACGTTTGCCCGTGGACCTCTTTCCTTAGACACCGTCCTTCCGTGAAAATCTAGCGAGTTGCACGACTTGTCGAAATCACAGTAATACTTAAACTTGTATATCGATTCAAGATTATGTAAGTAACCCATGCGATTTTTAAAGATAATATCTACTCCATTCACAAGCTAGAAAGATAATAGAGTCATAGATGGCAATGATAATTTGAAGGTAACAAGAACTATGAAGGAAACTTAAGCTCATGAAATAGAATTCTTATCTTCCGTATCCTAATTTATTCATGTGTGAGACTTACATGATATGCAACAAGATATGATTTAGAATTTGAAATTTACAAATCCAGTATGCTGGATGATATATTGGTTTAGATATCTCTTCAAAATATCGTGAAACGACGTGCGAAGATTAGCGAAAACCCCTTTTTCGGCGTGTTTATGATACCTCTTCAATATATTAGCTATAACATGTTTAATACTAATTTTTTTTTATAAAAATGGTACCAATGGAAAGAGCACTTGAAAACGCGCAAGATGACATGATTTATTGAAGATTTAGCCTGAGAGACACCTACCTTTAATCGAATTGAAGAGGAAGGGAAAACTGGACGAAATGTTCAAGAGCTCATTTTCTCCTCCAAATCACCTCCAATCCTTCCTTCAACGTAGCAAATGCCTCAAGGGTGATTAAAGGGTTTGAGATGGGCCTATTTATAGGAAAAGCTTGGCCAAAATAGTCAAGATTCCTCCCTCCCAAAATTAAACTTCTCCACTTTGAATGTAATGGTCAAAGAATGAAAGTCTAAGTTCTCTTCTTAATCTAACCTTAATTTGGTGTGAACACATTAGTGTGAACACATGGGAAAAGCTTTAATTTAGTTTGAACACATGGGAAAAGCCTTAATTTGATGTGAACACATGGGAAAAGCCTTAATTTAGTGTGAACACATGGGAAAAATGACTAATCCAAGGTGACTATGATATAAGGTTTGAATTTTGTGACAATCTTCTAGAAATTAGATTAATTTAATCATAAAAGGGGTATTAAATATGTGTTACAAATTTTAAGCCTAGTTAACCCTTTTTAACCTATTAGCCCATAATCCAGCTCATTATGGGTTATCCAATAACCCAATAATCATTCATAATCCATTCTAAGGAATTTAATTGGGTCTCCTATACTTTTCTGAAATGTAAAATATTTAATTTTAATTTATTTCAAGAAAATTCAATCATCTAATTTATTTCGTATAGTAACAATGTAATTTCATCATTTTCTAATTATTATAATTATATAATTAAATTAAAATTTTTAATTTATCCATTTATTTTGTTGGGTTTCTATAGTCTTAGACAGGACCTTGGTGCTCCTGAGGACTTGACCGTGGATGCTTTTATCTCTGAGGGTCATTGGGTCCTTCCTACTTCCACATCCCCTGATGTGATTAACCTCCAACCCATCATTAAGACTATCTCGATTGACGAGGAGGAGCATGATAAAATTGTTTGGAATCATGATAATGGGAAGTTCAGTGCCACTTCTACGTGGAATGAGATTAGGAGACATCACCCTAAGATTGTTGTTCATGATTGGCTTTGGGATAAGCCTTGTGCCCCAAAATTCTCCTTATGCAGCTAACAAGCTTATCTTCATATACTTCCAACTTTAGATAACCTTCAGAGGAAAGGCCTTCACTTAGCTAATAGGTGTACTCTCTCCCACAAAGGAGGAGACCGTTGCTCATTTGTTTTTTCGTTGCCCTTACACCCATTGGGTATAGAAGGAAATCCTTCTCTGTTTTGACCTCTTTCGAGATCTTGGTATCTCTCTCACTCAGGAACTTGCAAACTTAAAGCAGAATTTCTACTCCAAGGGAGTGTTTACTCATTTGGTGGATTTGGAGAGAGCGATGCTCTAGAGTTTTTAAGGGAAGGGAGAATCCCCTTGGCCGTCTCCTTATTCACATCCTTATTGATCTTAGGTATTGTATGAAATCTAAGGGGATTCGTAGAGATCTTAGTAGGAGGGGGAGGTATTCTCTCTCACTTCCTCATTTGCTTTTGATGGTTATGTCATTATTCATTAAGTCCCCCCTCAGACCAAATGATCTTCCTTATAAAATGGATCTGCTTTGCCAAATTGTGGGATTCCACTTATTTTACTTTGCAAATGGAAGGTAGTGAAACATGTTTCTACTTGCTTCACCATTATGGGTGCATTATGAGCTCTACTTTCCTTGCATAAACTTTCATTCATCACCGTGTGGAAAAAGATATTACTAGCACTCAAGATTCTTGTTCTTACTGCATGCCTTACTTTCATTTAGATAAAGTAAACATCTTATACTTTTCTCACTTATTATTATCTCCCTGGTGTATCTACTCCTTTCACCTTTATTGTGCTAAGAGACTTTGCCTTATCCATTTCCTTAGTAGGCAGGAGGTTCTCTCCGAGGACTATCATGCATGGTTCATCACCATCATTAGTTTTTCCATAGTCCAAGATCTTATGTGATTTTCATTTTCTAATTTTTCAATAGGAGTCATAGTCTACGCGTCGTGTAGTCATGACCTCCCTCTCTTGATATTGTTCATCGGCAAGTAACTCAGGCCTATCTGAGCTTTGCCTACTTTATAACTTTATAGATTTTACAACCAATACAAATTCTCACTTAGCAAAAAATAAAAATAAAAATTTGCAAAGTTAGGCAATGCTCGGATAGGCCCAAGTTTATTGTAACTAACTAACTAGGCATTCATGACCACACAAGCCGTGGAGTATGATGCCTAAACAAGATGTCAAAAGTATAAGGTCATGACCACCAAGCCGTGGACTATGATTCCAGGAGGATTTTCTCAACCACACAAGTCATGGACTAAAGAGCATAGATAGCAAGTAAATGAGGCTAATAGAAAGATACAGAATTGAAGCCCAAAGATAAATCAATTGAGAAATAATAGGATAGATGCACATGATTTCAATTAAAGGAGTCGCGTAGCTATAGAACCCTTGCATGCTCCATTAGATGGCTCTACATCCTTATAATTGTTGAAGGCACTAAAATGGGATGCTAGGCACAAATAAATCACATAAATGACAAGAGCAAAGAATCATGTTCGCAAACCTTCATAGAAAAAGTATTAGTAAAAACTAAATGTAGAACCTGGCAAAGCAAAGTTATAAATAATATCATTTGGCAAGAGTGACGAACATAGGGAGTGCGCACTAGTCCATTGAGGACTTTCTAGTCAGCGGAAAGGAAGAACACGAATTAAAGTATAAACTAAAGACAATATAACTAATTCCTTTAAAATACAGGTTTTTATAAATAAATTATTATTACAGGTGAAATTATAGATATATCATTCCTATAAATACTTTAGCATATATATCATCACTATTTTGAAAAACTTGCAAATATATCACTATGGTTAACTTCCGTCGATTTGACTTTGAATATTCTTCAAAGATGTTTTTTATTCCTATTAAATAAAGCTCAAATAACTAACATATCCCTCCTTCACACCACAAAGAGAGAGAGAGAGAGTGACGGTGGTGGGGTAGTAGCAGGTTGACGGTGTGGGGGGGAGGGAGGGGGGGGGGGTAGTAGGTCCTCGGTGGTTGGGGGGGGGGGTAGCGGTGGTGGGCAGCAAGAGGAAGGGGGGGAGCATCTTGGCAGGGCTAAGCGGCGGTGGTGGGGGGTGGCGGTGGTTGGGGGAGCAACGATAGTGGGCAGAGCGAGAGAGGAGGGCAACGGCCCAACAAGGGGTTTGCCGGGGGGGCGAACGGCGGTGGTTGGGGGGGCAGTGGCGGTGGGCGGCACGAGGGGGGGGGGAGACTCCTGGTAGGGTTGAGCGATAGTGGTGGGGGGCGACAGTGGTTGGGTGGATGAGCCATTGTTCACAAAAGCCCACTTTCGTGAGTGCACAACACACGGGGGGTGGAGAGAGAGAGAGAGAGCGCTACAAGTCGTTGACGTCACCACAAGGTCGCTGTCATCCTCTTAGGGTTTAGAAAACCCATCGAAGAGAGGGGAGAAGAAGATGAGCCTTCAAACGTGTTTCAACCCTAATTATTTATTTATTTATATATTCATGTTAGACGTGTTATTTCTATTTTAAGAATCTATTTAATATTTTTTGCAAGTAACTCGAACACTAAGAGATGTAACCGTGAGCATTTTCGTCTTTTATTATATCTAATTAAATCTAACTATAGTTAAGTTAGCGGGTGATAACGAGGAGGCATGACTATGATATATCTGAAAAGTTTTTAAAATAATAATGATATATATGTTAATATGTTTTTAAGAATGATATGTCTATAATTTTAACTATAATAATAATTTATTTATGAAAAATTATTAAAATTATTATATTAAAAAATAACGCACCAATAGGTCGACCGAACAACCATACAATGGGATACGACAACGTGATGACATTCCCTTCACGCCCCGATACTACTTTGAAAGCTGACGGGAGGCGGCACAGTTGGCATGTATGTGTATGTATCTACGTAGATTTGCACAGGGAGGGGAGGGGGGCCGTGCGTAAGTCCTCTCGTTGCACTCAACTCGTGCTAACCAACAGTTCCACGCCACGTCCGATTGGGGGGGGGGCGGGTGGGGGAAGCGCTCACGTTTGTGCCGTCGGCCCAGCCCACACAGCAAAATCTGTAAGCCCCACCCCCCAAAACAAACCCTTCTTCCCTCTCCCCATCTCCTCCCCGACGGCGGGGAAACCCACGGGAAGAAGACTAAGAAAAAGAGCCCTCCCACCAATGCAGGCCACCGCATCGGCCCACCGCCTCGCCTACGCCTTGCTCCCCGCCTCCTTCGCCGGCGAGAATGGCCGCCGTTTCCCCCGCGGGAGGCCCGCCCGCCTCGCCGTAGGTATGGCCCTGAGGGAGGACGGTCCCTCCCTGGCTGTGGTGGGCGTCACCGGGGCCGTCGGCCAGGAGTTCCTCCGGGTAATATCCGACCGCGACTTCCCCTACCGCAGCATCCAGATGCTCGCCAGCAAGCGCTCCGCGGGGCGGAAGCTCGCCTTCGAGGGCCAGGAATACACTGTGGAGGAGCTCCGGAAGGACAGCTTCGACGGGGTGGACATTGCCCTCTTCAGCGCCGGGGGGTCCATCAGCAAAGCCTTCGGGCCGGCGGCAGTGGCACGGGGCTGCGTCGTGGTGGACAACAGCTCGGCGTTCCGGATGGACCCCGAGGTGCCGCTCGTCATCACGGAGGTGAACCCGGAGGCGATGGCGCACATCAGGCTGGGATCCGGCAAGGGAGCGCTCATTGCCAACCCTAACTGCTCCACCATCATCTGCCTCATGGCTGCCACGCCTCTCCACCGCCAAGCCAAGGTATTAAAATTAGGTGAAGGAAATGTAGACTACAAGAGATGCGTGTTTTTCCCTAATCGGAAAGGCGGGAAACCGATCCATTAGTTGATAGGAGATTGAGCTCATAGCGTGGTAATTATGATGGGTAATGCGGATTTTTTTTAAATGATTTAGTGTTTTAGAGACTATGGGATTAAAGTTACTCGCTGGAGGGGTTGCAAGGCACCAAAAGAGCTGTGATAGCCCATGTCCCATTTAGTTTTCTGGAAAGATTCATCTTGTTTTAATCCGTTCTTTCGGCCAGATTTTTGATGGATTTCACATGATTTGTATGTTATGAAAGGAGTGTTTCCACTGAGACTATTTTTTTTTTCGGTGGATGAATGCTTTAGGTGAAACGAATGGTTGTGAGTACATATCAGGCGGCTAGTGGAGCTGGTGCGGCAGCAATGGAAGAGCTTGAATTACAGACTCGTGAGGTTTTCTTCGATTTCTCTTATAACTGCATTTCACGTTATGTTGTCCTTCGCTGCCGATGCAATAGTTCACTTAGCAAAATGGATGCAATAAGGGAGCTTATGATGTTTTACTACATATTGATAGGTTCTGGATGGCAGACCACCTACTTGTCAAATTTTTAAGCAACAGGTTTGGTTTCACTTTGTTGCCTTTTTGTCTGACAAGAGTTTAACCTATCTTTATTAAATAACATCAACGTTTTTTTCCCCTTCATCTTTCAGTATGCCTTCAATCTGTTTTCACACAATGCACCAATCCAGCCAAATGGTTATAATGAAGAAGAAATGAAACTAGTCAAAGAAACAAGAAAAATATGGGTAATTCTTGCAATTCAATAGAGCTTGTACATTATTGAGTTGTTGCCCTCCTATGCTTACATTGAGTGAAATAGTTGATGATGGTATCATTTGGCACTTTGGTGCAGAATGATGAGGATGTCAAGGTGACAGCCACTTGCATACGGGTCCCTATAATGCGTGCACATGCTGAAAGTGTGAATCTCCAATTTGAAAAACCACTCGATGAGGTGATGCAAAATAAAGTGACTTGACAAATGTTTTGTTTGTTTGTTGCATAACTCAATAACATTTACTTGCTTTGGTGTGTCACTTGATGAAATAATTATTCACGAAAAGAAACTTCATTTATTTGCTGAATTATAAATGCTTATCACAAGCTAGTTATTTTTTGTTGAAAATAATTGTGGATTGTACCGCCAGTTTTATTAAAAAATAAATAAAGGAAATACATTCTAAATGCCTCAGAAAAAGTACATCAAACTAAAAGCGAATGTGGGTCAAATTATTGCCACTCAAAGCACTTCAGTGAAGTATCCGAGAGAAAGACACACTTCCATCTCAAGCTCCTTATGTCTGATAAAACCAAAGTTGACAGCAAGCCCTGCTTCACATGAGGGACCCCTATAATGCACCAAGGATAATGCAAGTCTTGTTTGACCAGAAGGATAACTCTTCCCATAATAGTTTTAACCCAACAGCATCCATCAGACTCCATTTGAACAAGATAATAGCTGGACAGTAACTGGACTGTGACAGAAGATTTGCCAATGACCATAAGGTGTCCTGCCCACTTTTCTGTGTCCCAGATAAGCAGAAAACCACCATACAGTCCTTTGGTCTTCTGAAATCAAACTCTGTGGCCACATTACCTGACTCCTGTTTACCACTCGATTAGCTCCAGCATTATTTCTGGGGTACAGCGGTCGCCATATGGTTATATCAGCTCAATTCTCTAATTACCATCCACTTGGATTAATCCTGTAGATGACAAACATTCCAAGACATAAGAGTCATTTACTCTGCTGTGCTTCTCTAAGATGACAAACACCAAGTCACACAATCGCGTTGACCTCCACATGGCTCCAAATAGAGGACTTCAAAAGCCTTTTGAGTTCTTTGCTTCCTTTAGGTTTCTTTAAATAATACCCCTAAGAACTCCTTCACTGACACACTATTTGTGGAATTGGCGCACTTTGTTGTGAATCTGTAATCCCCGAGCTGAAGTCTTCTCTTCGTTTTTTTAAACTTTTCCTAATCAAAAGAAAAGGTGGTGCCACCCACTTTAAAAAAATCAAAAGAAAAGGAAACCGGTTTCTTCCCGAGCCCATCCAAATTCAAACCAGTTTTCTCAAAAACCCATAGGAGTTGATTTTCGAGGCTTGCCCTCTTCTTGACCTTTTGAATCAGAACAAGAAAGAAGAATCGGGGGAAAGAAGGGGGGACAATTCCAAAGCTTTCTCGGAACTGTTGTAGAAAGCTGGAGCAACAACTATGGGTTTTGCACATCTGACTGCCCTGCAATATCAGCACCAGAATTATTATCACTTTCTCCACTTACCATAGATTTGAGTCCATCATGTTTGGAAGCCAGCCCTTTCTCCCAATTGCAAAGGCTTTCTTCTTAGGTCTGCTGGAGAAGAAGGTGCCATCTCCATGCCATTACTCTTGTTTCTTCTCTTGCTGCTTGCACTCAGCCAAGTCAACACATCTTGACTTGTCACCTTCTTGCTCTCAACCATTGTGTCTATATCTGGTTGAGCCCTATATGTCTTGTAAGCTGCGCAACATTGTTGCATGTGCAAGAAAATCATTCCCACTGATGAGGCCTGTTGAACCCTGAAATTTGCTAAAAAAAAGACACCAAGCCAAGAACAAAATCCCCTCTGCCCCTCGCCCCTCTCTCGCAAACAGTAGGACGACCGGAGGGGGGGCCCTCCGGTCAGGCAGTACCGGAGGGACCCCCCTCCGGTCCTGCAAACCGGAGGGGGACCCCCTCTGGTCACGGTAGTACCGGAGGGGGTCCCTCTAGTGATGTACAACTGGAGGGGGACCTCCTCCGGTCACGCACCATGACCGGAGGGGGTTCCCTCTGGTGATGTACAACCGGAGGGGGACCTCCTCCGGGTCACTGCGTGACCAGAGGGAGGCCCCTCCGGTCCTCTTTTGTTCCTGGGCAGCACAAACCCAAAGAAAATAATAAAGAAGGAGAAGAAGAGGAGGAGGAGGAGGAGGAGGAGAAGCTACCTGTTGAGCTTCCACCGGAGGGGGATCTCCTCAAGCCTCCACCGGAGGCACCATACCTCCGCTCCACTCCTCAAGGCCAGAGCCAAGAAGGCAGATTGGACCTTTGTCTTTACCATTTCCAATTTCAACACTCTATTAGTGGAGTATGCCCCAAAACCTTGAGTTTTCGAACCTCTTAAGGCTCCAAACATGTATGTCTGACATCAAGCCATCTATGCATGGGATCCAACCCATGCTTTGATACCAAATCGGTGTTGAACACCAACTTATTTCTTGATCCGCCAATTTTGGGTCTTAATCCACTTTGGGCTCTAAGCCATCCTTTGCAATTAAGCTCATTCTCTGGTGCAGAAAGTTAGATTCAGGCCTAAACCTGTGCCTGTAGCACAAAACCAATTTCGGGCGTCAACTTCTTTCCCCGCTGTCCATAGGGAAGTTGTAAAATTCCCTTCCAAACTTTATCCCAGAGAAAGAAGAAAAAGAAGAAAAGAGGAAGAAAGAAAGAGAGGAGCACTTTTGGCCTAGGCCCTTCCAGGTAGAAGTTCAAAGCAAAAATTTCAACTCGGGGGGGGGGGGGGGGATTCCACCGAACTCGGCCGTCAGACAACCAGTTCTCTGGAAATGAAGTGCAAGCTGAGGAGGAGAAAAACAAGAAAAAAAGCGCTTGACGAGGCTGCCATGGAAATCCCCAGAAAAGGAAATCCCTCTACGAAGAATTGCAGAAGAGGGACTACATGATCCACCTCAGCTGGATCATCACTTTGTCAGAGCTCAAGTTCATAGTTCAAAAAAAGAAAAAGAAAATAGGGCTTAAAATAGAGGTGTCCCGGTTGACGTAGCCATTCCCTCCATAGGGGTGGTTGAGGGTAAAAAGGCCTTAAACCTGGTTGAGGTGAAAGCTCGAAAGGGTACCTCAGGTAAAAATGGGTTATCTCTCGGTGTGAAAACCCGAAAGGGCATATTGGAAAGTTAAAGGGGGCTAGCTTCGACGAAAACTCGAAAGGGCGGTGAAGTTGGTAATGTAAAAAAAGGGGAAAAAAAGGGAAAAAAAGAAAGAAATGTGTCACGCCTCGAGATTTCAGCGGAAACAAGTCGGGAACATGAACATCCGGTAAAATAAGCCTCTAACTAGCAAGA
The DNA here is from genome assembly GCA_022559845.1 of Amorphophallus konjac. Classification (NCBI taxonomy): domain Eukaryota; kingdom Viridiplantae; phylum Streptophyta; class Magnoliopsida; order Alismatales; family Araceae; genus Amorphophallus; species Amorphophallus konjac. Next base: position 116,910,654 of record CM040125.1, on the reverse strand, counting down.
CAATCATAGTGTCACATCCATTCATACAAAAACATAAATAATGTACGCATCATCATAAGACAAAAATCTTCAACTTTATTGAAAAATAGTAAGAGTTTACAACTGACATGGACTCTCTTGACAACATGACTCTAGACTCAAGAAAATAGAAAATTACATAAACATGATCAACTTCACCGCCTATCGTAGTAAATGATCCTGAAATAAAAATAACAGACTCAAGACTATCTAGGGCTCTTCTCGATCTTTACTCGCTCTCGGAATCACCACTTGAATGATCCGACTCCAATCCACTAGAGCTTCCTGAAAAGTTGGAGAAAGCAGGGAATGAGCGCACTTGCCTAGTAGGTATCTTCGTGTCATCAATTCGACATAGTTTATATATTTAACATTTAGCTCTAGAAGGTATGATAATGAAAGAAAATGCGATAAATCATGCGGTAAAAACAACAATAGTAACAAGTAGCAAGATATGAATGTTTCAAGAATATATGAGCATGATCTAGCAAGAATATAAATTGACCTTTCAATCAAGAATGTACTATCAATCACAAGAATGTGCTTTTCATAACCTTAAGAAGGCTATGCACGAGAATATAACAAGCATGTAACGAGAATGTACTTTTCAAGCAAGCATGTAATTTCGTGAATTGCCTCGTGGATTTCGCCACTTTATAAAAAAAGTACTATCAACGCAATGCGACGCCAGTAATCATTATACCCCATGATTTTCAGTATATTTCCGGCCATCTGTCGGGGGGGCTAGACTGGAGCCCTTGGACACCCTCCGTGCCCGCACTTGCATCTTCAAGTTATAAATCTAGTTACTTCTAAGAGAAATATCAATAAGTTCGGCCAAGAATGTCAAATTCAATAATGCATTGAGGTGATAGTAAGCAAGGTAAGAATGCATTGAAATTCTTTGAAAAAGAGGTCAAGAATGAATTAAAGGGACGTTGTGCTACGGGAGGATTTCTGTAGCATAACGACATCTTTCTTAATTTCCATAGTCAATTAATAACTTAATAAGTAATGTTTCGGGTTCTAGACAGTCAGAAGATCGTCTGAGATAGAGCACAATCAACCCTTTTTGGTCAGACCTTCGGGTTGAACAATTGTGATAGAACGCGATTTTTAGAAGACCGCGATATTGAGAACGTGGTCAGGTATTGGTCCGCGATCAGAAGTCTGTCGACCAAGGAAAACTTAGTCGACTGAAAAGCAAGAATCGGTCGACTGAAAATAGGATATCGGTCGACTGATAACAGCCAACACGCGGAATGAACGCGGTTGTTCGGCCACTGCGATCAAGAGAACGCGGTTGATCGACAGACCGCGATCAGGACAGAACACAGAATCATGAAGTGCTCATCTAGCTTTGGGTTTTAAAGGTACAACCAGCTCAGCATCCTAATGGGATTCCCAAGCTCGCGGAGACTTACGGAGACCTTGAAATATGAATTCTTAGTCCGACAGAAGGATATACGGAGAGGCGTTCAATGTCTAAGAGAGTGTTCCTATCAAGTGCAAGCGATTAATAGCAAACGTACCGGAGTATGGGCTATGTACAAGTAACTATGAAGGAATGAAAACGATAGTGAAACATAGACCGATGTGTAAGAAGTTCCAGCAAAATAATGCAAATCCTTAAGTACAAAACTATAGGGTTTTAGGGTGAAATTAGCGTATGTTGAAAGTAACCTTTTTAAACCAAGATGTGGCATAAAACATAAACCCTTTTAAAACATTATATGACATAACGTAAACATGACAAAATAAAACGAAATATAGCATAGATAATTATACATAACAGGAAATCATAAGGCTTGATCTGGTTGCTATTTCGGGTGAACAGTAGTCAGATCGCGGTTCTCCCACAACTGCCTTCTGGAAAGCCGCGGTTGGTCGGGCGACCGCTACATGAAGTCGCGATTTCTGATGGACCGCGATTACTCTGTCATCAGACAGAAACATATCCGGCCTTGTTGGGCTTTTTTCTATGGCAAATAAAGATGCAAATGCTAGGAAACTAAAAGAGAAAACATGCTAGCACGTAAATAATGCATGAAAAGGCATGAAATCACCCAAAGTTATTATCTTTTTCATTAAGGTTGCATGGACAGCATGAATTAGAAAACCTATTGCGTAATCATGGTAAAACTAGAAATACGACGTGCATGAAGCATGAAAACAAGAAGGACAAGAGGGCTTTTGTTCCTAACATCATGTTTAAGCCGATCATGAGACAACCTACCTCTGGGATTGGTCCTAAACTTCCAATTGATCGCCGGAAGGGAGCCCTTGTTCTTGTGCGTCCTGCGTGGAACCAACTACTTCCGCTCGCTTTATCTCCTGTGTTGATCGTCCTTGTAACATGAAATTTGGAGGGGTGTTAGAAGATACGGAGGAGAATAAAAAGTTCTAAAGGAAGAACTTGAAAAGACGATACCTTACCTTTGTTCTACGCGATCCAAAACTTAGGGCTCGCGCAAGACGATCTGGGTCTTATTTATAGGGAATGCTTAGGGTTAGGGTTTGTACTTCGAATTAGGGTTCCTATTTGGTGTCAATTCGATCTCCTAAGAGTCCTGGGTAGGTTTCCTCTTTAGATCACATCAAATCGTGGCCAATTCGTGAATAGAAATATGAGCTTCCCGTGATTATCCACTTGCCGTTTTCGGAACCAGATCGCGGTTGAGTCTAGATCGCTACCTTCAAAACGCGGTCGCACGATAGACCGCGACCTTGTCCGTCTTTCCGAAATTTGAGTTTTATCTCAACTCTACTTCTTATTTCTCTTATTTCCCTATTTTAATTAGGGAACTTATCCCTATTACGTCTCTAGGGTTTGGGCTTGGGCCAAAATGCTAGATTTAGGTTTTAAGGTTCTTTTTAAGTGGGCTTAATTATTTAGTAAATAGTTGGGCTATTAATAAAAAAGACTTTAACTAATTAATCCATTAATTAGCCCAATTAAGTCTTTAAGCCTATTAAAATGCTTAAATAAATTCATTTAAATTTATAAAAATTCCAAAAAATTGCCAGGGGTGCTACATCCTCCCCCACTTAAAAAGAATTTGGTCCCCAAATTCATTGCATGGGATTATAGAGGTGCGTTCTACTTACAGTTAAACAGCTCTGGGAATTTTCTGCACATTGCTTCTCCTGTTTCCCATGTAGCTTCTTGCTCCAGGCATTTATTCCACTGGACCTTTACCATGGGAATAGTCTTATTTCTGAGCTGACGTACCTCATAATCAAGTATTTTATGTGACTTTTGCTCATACGTCAGGTCCTTCTGTATCACAAGATCGTCATGACTTATAATATGATATGGCTCATGAACGTACCTTTTTAACATTGAGACGTGGAACACATCATGTACTTCATATAATTGAAGTGGCAAAGCTATCCGATAGGCGGCTTCGTCAACCCTTTCTAAAATTTTAAAAGGGCCAATAAATCTCGGAGTAAGCTTGCCCTTGATGCTGAATCTTCTGATTCCACGACTTGGAGAAACCTTGAGGAACACATGGTCTCCAATGTAAAATTCCAGGTCTCTTCTTTTGTTGCCAGCATAAGTCTTTTGTCTTGATTGTGCCATCTGAAGTCTTTCTCTGATAAGTTTTATCTTTTCTGTTGTACTCCTGACTAGTTCCGGGCCTAGAAGTTATTTCTCCCCAACTTCATTCCAGTAAATTGGTGAACGGCAACTCCTTCTATACAGTGCCTCGAACGGTGCCATTTGAATGCCAGTTTGGTAACTCTTATTGTAGGCGAACTCTACTAGAGACAAATGGTTGTACCAACTTTCACCAAATCTATAACACAAGCCCTGAGCATATCTTCCACCACTTGATTTGTTCTTTCCGTCTGGCCATTCGTCTGGGGATGAAATGTTGTGCTGAAATTTAGTCTTGTCCCCAAAGAATGTTGTAGATCTTTCCAGAAATGTGATGTGAAGCGCGGGTCTCGGTCAGATATTATCGTGACAGGGACTCTGTATAGTCTAACAATCTCCTTGATGTATAATGCTGTTAATATATCCACTATCCATCGACTCTTAATGGGCAGAAAATGTGCAGACTTTGTCAGTCGATCAATTATCACCCATATTCCGTCATGTCCGCCTCTTGTTTTTGGCAAACCCATGATAAAATCCATTCCTATACCTTCCCATTTCCACTCAGGGATTTCTAGGGGATGTAGTTTTCCGGCGGGCTTTTGGTGTTCCGCCCTGACTTGTTGGCAAGTTAAGCAGCGGGAAACAAAATCCGCCACTTCTCTCTTCGTATTGGGCCACCAGAAGTTCCTCTTTAGGTCTTGATATATCTTGGTAGCTCCAGGGTGAATCGCATATCGCGACCTGTGGGCTTCTTCCATAATCAGCTTCTTTGTCTCTGCATGATCTGGCACACAGATCCGACCTCGGAATAATAATCTTCCATCGGTCGTGACAGAGAAATTTGGTCGTTGATCAATGTTGGTTCTGATCTCAACCAGTGTAGGGTCATCTTCTTGCAGCTTCATTAGATCTTCTATCAATGTAGGTTGTGACCGGATGTTGGCGATGATACACCTTTCACTCTCCGTGTCTATATCCAGATTCAATTTGGCAAAATCTTCTAAGAGATTTGTCATACTTATCCAGAGGCTGGATAAGATTGCCATGGGTTTTTTGCTGAGTGCATATGCTACAGCATTAGTCTTTCCTGGGTGGTATTAAATGGAGAAATCAAAATCTTTAAGATACTCCTGCCACTTTTTTTGCCTCATATTTAATTCCTTCTGGGAGAAAATATATTTCAGACTTTTGTGGTCTGAGAATACTGTGAATTTTTCTCCGTAGAGGTAATGTCTCCATATCTTTAAGGTGAAGATAACTGCGGCAGGTTCTAGATCATGCACCGGGTAATTCTCCTCATGTCGCTTCAACTGTCTCGAAGCATAACATATTACCCTACCATGCTGCATTAGAACACAACCGAGGCCTATGCCTGATGCATCGGTATAGACCTCGAAACCACCACCTTCAACTGGCAGCGCTAGCACGTGTGCTGTAGTGAGATATTCCTTGAGACTGAGTCAAGAAACTCTCCTCACATTCCATTGTCCATACAAAATGATTCTCCTTTCTTGTTAATCTGGTCAAGAGGAACGACGATTTTTGAGAAATCCTTTATGAATCGCCTATAATAACCAGCCAGACTAAGAAAGCTTCTGACTTCAGTCACGGTTGTTAGTCTACTCCAGTTCTTGACCGCTTCAACCTTAGAAGGATCCACAGACATACCCTCTTTGAAATAATATGACCAAGGAATAAAACCTCATTTAGTCAGAATTCACATTTACTAAGTTTCGCATAGAGTTTGTGTTCTCTTAGTACTTGCAAAGTTTTTCTTAGATGTTCTTCATGTTCTTCTTGTGTCTTGGAGCATATGAGAATATAATCTATAAAAACGACCACAAATTGGTCAAGATAGGGTCTGAAGACGTTGTTCATTAACTGCATGAAAGTTGCAGGGGCGTTGGTTAACCCAAATGGCATGACAACGAATTCATAGTGCTCATATCTGCTTCGGAATGCGGACTTGTGGATGTCTTCGTCTTTGATCCTCAATTGATGACAACCAGACCTTAGGTCTATTTTTGAGAAATATTCTGCTCCAGAGATTTGGTCGAACAACTCATCAATACGCGATAATTGATACTTGTTCTTGATTGTTAATTGATTCAACTGCCGGTAGTCGATGCATAACCTGAGAGGTCCACCCTTCTTTCTTACAAAGAGCACAGGCTCACCCCAAGGGGATGTGCTTGGCCTGATAAAACCCTTCTCCATTAATTCTTGGAGTTGTTTCTTCAATTCCTTGAGTTCTGTGAGGGACATCCTATAAGGAGCTTTGGAAACAGGTGCTGCTCACAGAATTAATTCAATGGAAAAGCTTACTTCCCTCACGGGCGGTAAACCGGGTAGTTCAGAAGGAAGGACATCGGGAAATTCTTTTACAATGGGAATTTCCTCAAGAATGAGTTCTTTATGTTCGGTGATAACTACAGAAGCAAGAAAGGCTTCACAACCTTGCGAAATGAGTTTGCAAGCGTGAAGAGATGAAATAAGGACAAGATGCTTCTTGTAATGCCAAGAAAGGAAAATTTTGGAAGGTCAGGTTTGTAGAAAGAGATTCTCCTATGGCGACAATTAATGTCAGCATAGTGTTCCGATAACCAATCTATACTTAAGATTGTATCGTAGACTTCCATGTCTAGGCATACGAGATTTGTAGGAAGACTGTGACCTTCTATGGTTACCTCACTATTAGGGTAGTGATACTCGAGTTCAGTTCCAGAACCTAAATGTGTAGTAATTGCTAACTCCGAAGGTAAAGGAACCGATGAAACAAGTAAGGTCTTTGCAAAAGCAGTGGAAATGAAAGAATGGGATGCTCTGGTATCAAATAAGATAAAAGTCGGATGCGAATAAATTAGGATAGTACCTTCAATCATGTCTCCATCCTTTGTCGGTTCATCTTCCATGACAATATTTAGATGACTTGCCGCCTGCGTCCTCCATCATTCTTCGAAGGCTGCTCCTTCATGAGCGGGCAATCTGACATTCTGTGTTCTCGGTTGCCACAACGTAAACATGCGTCGAGGCGCTTCCAGCACACCTCTGCGGTGTGCCCGAACTTTTCACAAAACTTACAAGCCTCCATGACTTACTTTTCTTCTTCTTTGACTCTCTTTCCTTTACCATTGTCCTTTCCATTGTGTGATCTTTTCTTGCTATCCCTGGATTTATAGGTTCCCGTGATACTGAACTTCTCTCCCTTCTTTTCTCTCCTGTCATGTTTACGACTTGACTCCTCATCCTTTCCCTTGAATTTTTCCACCTCCTCAAGGGTTCTTTTATACAGATGAGCCCTATGCACTATCTCCGAATAAGTTCGGATGTTTTGTGGACCTAGCTACTTGACAAAGACAGGCCTCAACCCATCCATGAATCGATTGGCCTTAAGTAGCTCCGTGCTGACGAGGTGTGGGGCATATGGTGCTAGCCGTGAAAATTGTAGTTCATACTCGGCTACAGTCATCATCCTTTGCCTTAGTGCGGCAAATTCTGCTACCTTTCTCTCACGGACATGCTCCGCGAAATACTGCTCACGAAAGAGTTCGAGGAATTCTTCCTAGCTAAGTTGTGGATTTTGTAGATGAGCCGATGTGGCTTTCCACCATGTGCGAGCATCCTTGTTGAGTTGGAAGGTAGCAAGCATGACCTTTTCCTGATCCGTGCATTGCATAACATGGAAGATTTGATCCATCTCGTCGATCTAGTTCTCGGCCTCATCTGGATTAGACGATCCAGAGAAACGAGGAGGGTCCATGCTTCTGAAGTTGCTGTGTAAATCTCCCGCGCCAGCTTGCGCGCATGCCTGTGCCACTGTCTGTAGGGCTTGAGTGAGACCTTGGACTGTTTGTTGCATGTCGTCCTAGTTAGCTCTGTTTCCAGCCATTGGGAAAATAAGGTTCCTGAGATAATAAACAATTTGTCATTTCCCTTCGAATTCATGATGTTTAATTTTTCTCATGTCTAGAGGTTAAGTCTTAATAGAGAACTATCTTATACCGGGTTCTACCCAATCTCACATGGGTTGGAAAATTTATTACAAACTATTTCATAGATTGGGAATCCTTAGAACCTTGGACTTAAATCCTATAAATTGACATTTTCCTAGGACTTAATAAGCCTAGGCTCTGATATCACCTTAACTGTCACGCCTCGAGATTTCAGCGGAAACAAGTCGGGAACATGAACATCCGGTAAAATAAGCCTCTAATTAGCAAGACAATCATAGTGCCACATCCATTCATACAAAAGCATAAATAATGTACGCATCATCATAAGACAAAAACCTCCAACTTTATTGAAAAATAATAAGGGCGAGTTTGATAATGGAGTAGGTTAGGGGTGGGTGGCCTATCCGGAGTGGCCCATCCGACCCCTAATCTTAACTGGGGTCGGTTAACTCATTCCACTTATTTCCTAGGAATGAGTTAATTCACTTTAACCATATCCGACCTCGGTTGTTAAGAAAAAAAATGTCAAATAAGGAATAACTCACCCGATCGCGGTTAACCTATCCTACTCGGGCTTAACCTGTTATCAAACAAGGCCTAAGAGTTTACAACTGACATGGACTCTCTTGACAACATGACTCTAGACTCAAGAAAATAGAAAATTACATAAACATGATCAACTTCACCGCCTATCGTAGTAAATGATCCTGAAATAAAAATAACAGACTCAAGACTATCTAGGGCTCTTCTCGATCTTTACTCGCTCTCGGAATCACCACTTGAATGATCCGACTCCAATCCACTAGAGCTTCCTGAAAAGTTGGAGAAAGCAGGGAATGAGCGCACTTGCCTAGTAGGTATCTTCGTGTCATCAATTCGACATAGTTTATATATTTAACATTTAGCTCTAGAAGGTATGATAATGAAAGAAAATGCGATAAATCATGCGGTAAAAACAACAATAGTAACAAGTAGCAAGATATGAATGTTTCAAGAATATATGAGCATGATCTAGCAAGAATATAAATTGACCTTTCAATCAAGAATGTACTATCAATCACAAGAATGTGCTTTTCATAACCTTAAGAAGGCTATGCACGAGAATATAACAAACATGTAACGAGAATGTACTTTTCAAGCAAGCATGTAATTTCGTGAATTGCCTCGTGGATTTCGTTAGTTTATAAAAAAAGTACTCTCAGCGCAATGCGACGTCAATAATCATTATACCCCATGGTTTTCAGTATATTTTCGGCCATTTGTCGAGGGGGCTAAACTGGAGCCCTTGGACACCCTCCGTGCCCGCACTTGCATCTTCAAGTTATAAATCTAGTTACTTCCATGAGAAATATCAATAAGTTCGGCCAAGAATGTCAAATTCAATAATGCATTGAGGTGATAGTAAGCAAGGTAAGAACACATTGAAATTCTTTGAAAAAGAGGTCAAGAATGAATTAAAGGGACGTTGTGTTACGGAAGGATTTCGGTAGCATAACAACATCTTTCTTAATTTCCATAGTTAATTAATAACTTGGTAAGTAATGTTTCGGGTTCCTGACAGTCAGAAAGTCGTCTGAGACAGAGTACAAATGTACAATCAACCCTTTTTGGTTAGACCTTCGGGCTGAACAATTGTGATAGAATGCGATTTTTAGAAGACCGCAATATTGAGAAGGCGGTCAGGTATCGGTCCGCGATCAAAAGTCTGTCGACCAAGGAAAACTTAGTCGACTGAAATGGAAATCTGTCGACTGAAAAGCAAGAATCGGTCGATTGAAAATAGGATATCGGTCGACTGATAACAACCAACACGTGGAATGAACGCGGTCGTTTGGCCACCGCGATCAAGAGAACGCGGTTGATCGACATGCCGCGATCAGGACAGAACACAGAATCATGAAGTGCTCATCTAGCTTTGGGTTTTAAGGGTACAACTAGCTCGGCATCCTAATGGGATTCCCAAGATCGCTGAGACTTACGGAGGTCTTGAAACATGAATTCCTAGTCCGGTAGAAGGAATATCTGACGGAGAGGCGTTCAATGTCCAAGAGAGTGTTCCTATCAAGTGCAAGTGACTAATAGCAAACGTATCGGAGTACGGGCTATGTACAAGTAACTATGAAGGAATGAAAACGATAGTGAAACATAGACTGATGTGTAAGAAGTTCCAGCAAAAGAATGCAAATCCCTTAATATAAAACTATAGGGTTTTAGGGTGAAATTAGCATATGTTGAAAGTAACCTTTTTAAACCAAGATGGGGCATAAAACATAAACCCTTTTAAAACATTATATGACTAAACATGATAAAATAAAACGAAATATAGCATAGATAATTATACATAACAGGAAATCATAAGGCTTGATCTGGTTGCTATTTCGGGTGAACAGTAGCCAGATCGCGGTTCTCCCACAACTGCCTTCTGGAAAGCCGCGGTTGGTCGGGCGACCGCTACATGAAGTCGCGGTTTCTGATGGACCGCGATTACTCTGTCATTAGACAGAAACATATCCGGCCTTGTTGGGCCTTTTTCTATGGCAAATAAAGATGCAAATGCTAGGAAACTAAAAGAGAAAACATGCTAGCACGTAAATAATGCATGAAAAGGCATGAAATCACCCAAAGTTATTATCTTTTTCATTAAGGTTGCATGGATAGCATGAACTAGAAAACATATTGCGTAATCATGGTAAAACTGAATATACGATGTGCATGAAGCATGAAAACAAGAAGGACGAGGGCTTTTGTTCCTAACATCATGTTTAAGCCGATCATGAGACAACCTACCTCTGGGGTTGGTCCTAAACTTCCAATTAATCGCTGGAAGGGAGCCCTTGTTCCCGTGCGTCCTGCGTGGAACCAGTTACTTCCGCTCGCTTTATCTCCTGTGTTGATCGTCCTTGTAACATGAAATTTGGAGGGGTGTTAGAAGATACGGAGGAGAATAAAAAGTTCTAAAGGAAGAACTTGAAAAGACGATACCTTACCTTTGTTCTACGCGATCCAAAACTTAGGGCTCGCGCAAGACGATCTGGGTCTTATTTATAGGGAATGCTTAGGGTTAGGGTTTGTACTTCGAATTAGGGTTCCTATTTGGTGTCAATTCGATCTCCTAAGAGTCCTGGGTAGGTTTCCTCTTTAGATCACATCAAATCGTGGCCAATTCGTGAATAGAAATATGAGCTTCCCGTGATTATCCACTTGCCGTTTTCGGAACCAGATCGCGGTTGAGTATAGATCGCTACCTTCAAAACGCGGTCGTGCGATAGACCGCAACCTTGTCCGTCTTTCCGAAATTTGAGTTTTATCTCAACTCTACTTCTAATTTCTCTTATTTCCCTATTTGAATTACAGAACTTATCCCTAGTACGTTTCTAGGGTTTGGGCTTGGGCCAAAAGGTTAGATTTAGGTTTTAAGGCCCTTTTTTAGTGGGCTTAATTATCTAGTAAATAGTTGGGCTATTAATCAAAAAGGCTTTAACTTATTAATTCATTACTTAGCCCAATTAAGTCTTTAAGCTTATTATAATACTTATTTAATTTATTTAAATTTTTAAAAATTCTAAAAAATTACCAGGGGTGCTACAAATGGAATCAGTCTCTACTTCCCTGACCCCATGCCCTTTCAAGGAACCAAAAGAAATATCTCATACCAAAAGTCACTCATTTCCACCTGTACACCTTAAAAGCCCACTAGCACCATATTTATTGTGGTCAATAGCTACCCAAACCCATCCACCATCCAAGGCCCGCAGTTGTGAAAATCAAACCTTGGTTCTAAACCCCTCCCGAGTTCGCAACCATTAAAATCCAATCTTTTGGTTTCATGTCCTCCAGGCTCGCAACCACAAAAAACTCTTTTGTTCCAAACCCCTTTCGGGTTAGTAACCTCAAAACATTTAATCCTTTGGCTTTATGCTCTCCAAAACTTGCAACCACAAAACAAAAAAGGGAGATTTGGTCCCAAACTGCTAGTGACCACCAAACATTTAATCCCTGGGTCCTATACCTCTCAGGGTCAAAAATCATCCATGAACATACCATCGTTAGTTCCATGGCATTCAACTCCGATACATCTATAATCCAATGCCACCCCCATGGCCGAACAAAAGCAACAACAACTCGGGTTATCATGCACTACTTGTTGTGACAAGTTCACCTTTATAGAAGCTCGTTGTTCTCCAAAAAAAAAGAAAAAGAAAAAAAAGGAAAAAATAGGGGCTTAAAATAGAGGTGTCTCGGCGGATTAGCCATTCCCTCCACAGGGGTGGTTGAGGGCAAAAAGGCCTTAGACCCGGCTAAAGTGAAAACCCGAAAGGGCACCTCAGGCAAAATTGAGTAACTCCTCAGCGTGAAAACTCGAAAGGGTGCGCTGGAAAAAGCTAAGGGGGCCAGTTTTGACGAAAATCCAAAATGGTGTTGGGGTTGGTAAGGTGGAAAAAAATAATAAATATTTTCTGCAAGCTTCATGAACTAATATCGTGGTTATCCTCCACTCGAAAATCCTGTCTTACCATAATTCGAAAAGGAAAAGGGACCACTCACTCAAAAAAAAGAAGCACCAAAACCTAAATCCTCGGTTTGAAACCTCTTTCGGGTCATTAACCACCCAAAACGAAACCCAAATCCTTGGTTCAAAATCCTTTCGGGCCAGCTACCATCAAAACTAACTCTTTGATTACCTAAGCCTTCCTTGGATCACCACAAAAAAAAGACACAAAACCCAAGTCCTTGATTCAAAACCCCTTCCGGGTCAGCAACCACAAAATAAAATCAAATCTTTGTTACCCAAACTTTTTGGAGCCAGCACAAAAAAAGGGTCATGGTGCCCAAACCCCTTCCGGGTCAGTCACCATTCCAAAACCCAAACTTCATCTTCAAGCCCTTTTCAACCTAAAGGGCCACGGGCTTACAAGCCATTGGCCCCACATCTTCCTTATGATCGAGGATTAATGAAAATCCAAACATTTTGTCCCAACAGCAATAAGCAGTTACAACAACAAGAAGCAAGCAACCTACAACAAGTAGCAAGCAAGCAACGATGGGCGACAAGCAACAAGGAGCAACATCAACAAGTAGCAAACAAACAACGACAGTAACATCGGAAGCAACAACAACATCTACAACAACAACAACAATAGCAACAATGGCAGTAACGACAGTAGCAACAAAAAAAATTAGGGCTTAAAATTGAGATACCCTGACGGACTAAGACATCTAACTTGTTGGTTGCCTAAGGGTAAAAAGGTCATAAAACTCGGCTGGATTGAAAATTCAAAAGGGCGCTTCAGGCAAAAATGAGTAACCTCTCAGTGTGAAAACTTGAAAGGGCGCACTGGAAAAAGTTAAAGGGGGTCAGTTTCGGCGAAAACCCGAAAGGGCAGTGAAGTTGGTAATGTGAAAAAAAAAGAAGAAAAAAAGAAAGAAAGAAGAAGGAGAAAGGAGGAACACATCGTCATTATGGACCACCATCTCAAACATTCTTTGTCCGATGGCTTTGTCCCACCGTGGCGAACCCATCATCAAAACTACCAAATCATAAGTTCCATAATAACCCACCCAAATTTCAACCATTGGTGTACAAACCATCGAGGTTAGCCACTGCAAATTCTAAATTCTAGTTCCAATCCTTGGCTTCTAAACTATAAAAGTCAGCCAAGCCCTAAGCGCAATCCTTGGCCCCCAAACCATCAAGGTCAGCCACCACAAATTCTAAATCCCAACTCCAATCTTTGCCTTCCAAACCACAAGGGTCAGCCAACCCCAATTTCAATCATTGGCCTTCAAACCATAAAAGTCAACCAACCCAAGCCTAAAACCCAAGTTCCTCGGCTTTCGTACCATAAAGGTCGGTCGGCTCAACTTCACTCCTACTCTTTGGCTTCCAAACTACAAAGGTTAGTCAACTTAACCACAACTCTAATCCTTGGCCCCTAAACCACAAAGGGCAGCCGAATTCAACCCCAGTTCTAACACTTTAACTTCTGTGCTACGGAGGTCGGCCACCCAATTCCTAACTGCCAGTTTCACATTGCGAGTGAATTAACCACATTTACAAGGCCAATGATCCCCCATCTATCTCAAGAGGAAGGGTCCGGGAGTCCACAAGTTTCTTTGCATCACCAAGAATCAAGCACACGGAAAAAAGAGAGGAAAAAAGAGAAAAAAAGAAAAAAAAGAGAGAAAAAAAGGAGAAAAAAAAGAGAGGGATCAAAAGAAAAGAAAAAGAAAAAGAAGAGAAAAAAACAAAAAAAAAGAAGAAAAATGAAGGAAAAAAACTAGTATTATTCATCGTAATGAGACGTCACTATGGACGTCTCTTTTTCTATCGTTTTTGTCCCATTCAGGGCAAGAATATCTCGATATTGAATTTCATCTGTAGCGTTGACCGCATGTCATTTGAGACTGTCAACTCTACCTAAATTTTGACTTTTGGTTTTGACCTACAAGTCTATTTGGACCATCAATTTCACCAAATTTTAATTTTTGATCTTGACTTACAAGTCTTTTTGGGCCGTCAATCTCACAAAATTTCAATTTTTGGTTTTGACTTGCATGTCCCTTTTGGGCTGTCAATTCCAGTCAATTTTACTTGTGGTCTCGACTTGCATGTCCTTTTTGGACTGCCAATTCAAAAGGTTCATCCCAAATTCTCAAAATTCAAGTCTCTCAGCTATAAAATCACAAATGGTCAGCCGACTCGGGTCTAACTCTCTTGTTATAAGCAACAAAGGTCAACCAGCTGAAATTCCCACCCGACCTCCAAAATCATGAGAGTCAATGAGTGTTGGCTATCCGATCCTTTTGGATATGTCATTTGTCCCACCGCAGTAAACCCAAGTTCCAAATTCCGGCTCCTTGACCACTTAGTGGTCAGCCCCAAATCGTAAATCCAGTTTCAAATTTCGGCTCCTAAACCCTGAGTGATCAGCCCCAAATGCAAAAACTCAATTTCTGACTTCTAAACCCAGAGTGGTCAGCCCCAAATGCAAAAACTCAAATTTTGACTCTTAAACCCTGAGTGGTCAGCCCCAAATGCGGTAACAGAGGCGTTGGATGTGACTAGGACGGGAGGCTGTTGTTCTATCCCAGTGGGCGCCGCTTGTGGTTGAACATGAACCTCCTTTTCACGCAATAATACTTGCAAGAGGTTCTTAAGTTTCTGATTTTCATGTCTTAGCTCTTCCAACGTGAGAGTCTGCGCCTCTCTTCCAAGATCTTCCTCGTGTCCGGGGTTGCTGTCCCCATCGACACTATGGACATCTTCTTGGTGTTCTTGTCGTGTTGGCTCGGGCTGACATGTTCCGGCAGCCGGTGTCTGCTGCATTTGTGCGAGAATCAGGGAGACGGGCCTTGACCTCCTCAAAGACTGGAGAGGTTGGTTTAGTTCTCTCGAGATATCCTTCAGTTGCTTATCGGCGGAGGTTGTGTAGCAGGTGAACACTTTGACAGCGTCATTGGTCACCTGAACCACCCGCTTCTTCCTGGGCAGTTGTCTACCGGGCTTGGGTGACATCCCTAGTCTGTCAAAAATAGATACCCGAGACGTATAAGCCTGTGCCGAGTAATCCTCATCCGTGTGCGTTGAACTGGCCCACGGAGAGGTCCGTCGCACCTTTTTACCGGCTCCTTGGCGCTTTTGCCTGCGTGGGGGCTGAGTTGCGGATCTCGGGGATGTCGAGGTCTCGATACTTGCTGGACTCCGCATTTGTTGCAGTTGCAGGTCCGACATGCGGAAGGGCCCTTCCGCCCTCGCTCGCTTGATGATTCGGGCCTCCTTCCTAGTGACCCATATTTTCTTCAGGTGGAGGTGGCGCTCCTCAATTGGGTTGCCCCCTGACTTTGATCGGGGAGCTACTGGCTTGGGTCGTTGCATCGGACCCTGGTTTGCCGCCGGTACGGTGGGCTTATTCAATTTCGCTCCGTCCTCCTGGGCTTGTCGGAGAAGCTCAAAACGGTTGGAGGTAGAGATGGTTGGGACGTGCCGGTCCCGAGGCATAATCGGCTCGCCTCCATCGAGCTGGATGCGAAGATCTCCGACAATTATAGTCTTGCCGGAGCGGGATGTTGCCGTTGCAGGCTTTACGCCCTTGCGGCTATGACGCTGCCCCCGTTGGGCAGGAGCGGCGCTGGCGACGCCTGCCATAGACACGGCGTCGTTGTGGCGGCGACGTTGCCCCCGTTTGCGCAGGAGCAGTTCCTCTGAGGGTGGCCACAATGGAGTTAGTGCCGTTGCGGCAGCGGCGTTGCCCTCGTTGAGCAGGGGCGACACCGATGGTAACTTGATTGACCGAGAAAACTCGGCCATTTACTGGGGCAAAAGGCCTGACACTTTCGGCCGTTGTCATGGCAGCCGAGCGGACTTGGCAAGTTGCTGAGACGAAGGGCCTGACACCCTTGGTCAATGGAGAGTTGGCCGGGCGAAGCCGGTCGGCTGCTGGAGCAGAGGGCCTGACACCCCCGGCAGCTGATCTGTCGATCGAGCGGGCCCGACCAATTGTTGAAGTTGAGGGCCTGACACCCCCGACGGTTGCCTTGTTCACCGAACTGACCCGGCCAGTTGCTGGGGCCGAGGGCCTGACACCCCCGACAATTGTCTTGTTGACCGGACAGACCCGACCAGTTGTCACCCCCGACAATTGTTACAGGCATGGCTGAACTGACTTCAACCACAGGTACGACGCCTAGGAAAAAAGGCGAGCCGACGACCGTTGGGAAGTCGCTGAAGACAAGCGGAGTCGCCAGGTATCCGAACCTGGCGTGGTTGGCGATGACCTGAGGGCCGTATGTGACGGCTGCCATCGTCGTCTCGCTGCTGTTGTTGATGGTGATGCGAGTGAAATGGTGTGCAAATGCAGTGACTAAGGGAGTGTGCCCTCCTCTTTCCGTCCTGTAAGAGGAAGAGGGGCGATCAGAACCTTGAAAAAGGTTTGGGGATTTCTTTGATAGAAAGAAGAAAAGGCAGGAAAGGTCCCACCGGACGTGCCAGTCTGTTGGTCACAAAATACATTCAAAATTTGTTTGGGGTTCTTTTTGAAAAGAAACATCTTTATATGAGGGTTTATTCCGTGGGTGCGCATCGTATCAGACGATTTGGGTTCGGGTGCTGGACCTTTCCCCACTGATCGTAGTTAGTGTTGATTTACATCGGCCTAACGTCCGAATATCTTTGTTTGACTGTCAAAGAAATCTTAAAGTCCTCTACATAAGTTCGGATGTTGAGGGCCTGCTCGCTTGGGTGACTCACAATGACCACTCGTTCACCACCCACAGACTGACAGAACTAGGGTTTCATCAAAGGCCTCTCAAGTTCAGGCAAAACCCTAGAATTTAGGAGTATGAAGGCAATTCTGTAGAAGCTATAGGCATTTTTGAAGTAGAGGGAGGTTTCCTGGACTCCAAGGGTATTTTGGTAATTTTATGTTTTCAGGGTTATTTTGATAATTTTACCAGGCCAGGGGTGTTTCTAAAAATTTTGGGTTGGAAAAAAGTAGGATAGGATCCCTAACTTCCCAAGGCGCTGAGGCCATTTTTGGACGATTTTAGGGGTTACTAGGCCATTTCTAGGTCACAAGGATATTTTAGTAATTTTACCAAACCCTACATGGACCGAAGTTGAGGTGGCACTCAAGTGTCGGACTGAGCTAACAGTGTCCTCGAACCGAAGGAGTGACGAGGGTCTTCATAGAAGGTGCACGTGTCAATTTTGCCATATGAGGGGTCTATATGCAATCCCAAGAATCGGGGTTTTTTTTGTAATTTTGTGATCGGTGTGCTGAGAAAATATGTAGAATACACCATATACATTCAGGGCCCAAGTGGGTATAAGGGTTGTCGGCGAGTTGTCGACTGTACATCAGAGATATCCGCACTAACGCGGGAAGTAGGGGCGTAGCTCCAATTACAAAAGATTGCAGGGTAAAACTGCAATAACAAGACTTTTGTTTCTCGCAATCTCAGGGAGGACATTTCAGTAATTCTCCCGTTATAGGGGCGGAACTACATAATTTAGTTGTCCCGGGACATAGAAACTTACAAACATATCCCGCAGAGGGGCACAATTACAAAAATACCCCTTAGGGGCATAAATACAAGACCCGGGGATCACTTACCCCTCAAGAGTCAAAACAACGAACAAGTGTCTTCTCAAATGCATAGGAGTCCTTGGTCTCGTAGATGCTCGATATGGATTCTGGACCCTTGGGGGTCTATTTATAGAAGTAGGGGGCTACCCGGAGGTGTTTGAACCCATACGGGGTGAACGGGATAAAAATGACCCCGGGAGGGTCCCCGTTTTTTTTCTTTTTTTTTCACGGGAGAGGGAATGGGCAGGGTCAAATGACCCCGGACCCACTTGGGGTCAAATGACCTCGAGCAAGTCCGCGCGGGACCTGCCCGAGGAGGATGACCCCGGGCGGGTCCCACCCGGGGTCGCGCGACCCCGGGCAGGGCCGCCTGCCTGAGCGCGGACCTGCTCGGGGTCGGGCGACCTCGTGCGGGTCCTCCTATCTCCCTTTTTGTTTAAAAAGTCCTCTCCCCGGGCTTTTTTAGGGCTTGTTGCTGCAGTGCGCCACGTGGAGAGGAGAGAAGCGCGCCTTCTCGTTCGTTGTTTGTCTTCTTCGCGCGGTGGACCGTGAAGAGGGAATTTGTGCTCGTCCGAGTTACGTGATACACGTGCGTGGGACTTCTTCGGCATTGTGTACACCATCCTTTGCATCTCCTCCTTCCGGTTGCGAAGCTTTTTTTTGTTTATGTTGAGTACTCGAGGGATAAAACCCTCCCCTTTCTAGGGTTTTGCCCGGAGCCACGCGATCCTGACAACCGTGGTGGTTTAACCCGGTGCCCGACCACCTCGCTTGCTGCGAGGAGTCTAAAATTGCAGAAATAGATGTGTGGAAATATTCCACGGGGTGGGGATACGCCGAATAGTGAACCCCGACCGGGTCGAGGTTAATATCTCAATTTATCCGAGACAAATAGTGGGTGCAACACTTGATTGTAACAAAAAGAAAATCTAATGGTCCGATCATGATCGAATGTAAAATCTAATGGTCTGATCATGATCGAATGTACATCGAATGGTGGATTTGTGACTAAATGTAAATCAAATGATCTGATCATATGGTCGGGGTTCCATGTACCATGTATCGTGAATTCAAAGAATGAAATCTTCGATTCTTTCCTGCAATTGTATGTCTCTAATGAGCTATGTAGTCAGAGGCGTGAGACGATTGAGACGACCAAGGGGTCGCCTCATCCCCCAAACGCCTAGACGATGGCCTAGGTGTTTGAGGCATTTTATTAGGAAAAAATATACAATTCAAAAAATATAAATATTTGTCTAAATATCACAAAAAATACATACCTATAAACAAGATTTTCAGTACAATTAACAACAATCAAGATTTGAGGTGAAAATATATAGGGTAAGTTGATCAACATCATGAGACCAGTCATCTTGGGAGTGAGGCGTTTGAGGCAAAAGCGAGGTTGTTTGGGGCTGCCTCGCCTCAAAAACCGCCTAGGTGAGCACCTAGGCACACTTTTGATAACATAGCTAATGAGTGATCTTCGTGATCGTAACCATTAGACAAACCCCAATATCTCAATGTATGTCTCTTCGATAGTTAATCATAGGTGTTCAGATTTTATGCTGATGTAAATTAACACTGATCATGAAAAAATTTAGCACACGAACCCTAAATCGTCTAATAAAGTAAACTCGTAGAATTAACAATGCACAAGCTATTTAATTAGCTAAAATATGTGCATTTTTGTTCACTAAATGAACACCTCAAAACGAACATTTTATTTTATTAATTCCGCGTGGTCAAAGAATCCCCTACAGTTTCGGAGAAGTAGAAAACACTACCTGCTGGGTCAATGGATGACGTAGCCTACTTGGAGTTAGGTGCGCCGGATATTCTTTTGAAATTCCCCAAATTACATGTTATTTGATGAAATTGAGAAAAGGAAACAAAAAGGAAGGCCAAATAAAATGGGGATGGGGACAGATAGGGAAAAGGATATGCTGTCCATATCCTTGAGGGATCCTTTGCGAGCATGAGCTTTCTGATATATCTCTGCATTTTAATTATGTGAAGATTTTCTGTTTGAATGTGAGAGGCTTAAATAGGTTAGCAAAGAGTAGGGAAACAAAGCTGTAGTTGCTTTCAAGTTCGAGTGCAATTGTTATTTTAGTAGAAACAAAAATAAAAGCTCAAGAGTCCTTGTTGTTCAAGAACCAGATCTGGAATGAGGCTGGTCTTATTCATAACTATGGAAGTGATAATAGTGGGAGAATCTGGCTCATGTGGAATCCTGCTATGGTAAACATCACCTAGATCGAGGATGGCCAATATATTCATGTTCAGGGTATGGAGATTCCTGCAGACTTCTCTGCAATTTATGCTTCAAATTTGCTAGTTGATAGAAGGAAGCTGTGGGAGGCGCTACCCAGACTTGCAATTAATGCTTCTTCTCTGCCATGGATAGTTGCTGGTGACTTCAACACAATCAGATTTGATGAGAAGATGGGAGGTAAAAGGGTGCACCGTCCATTCTGCATGAGTTTAATTGTGCAATTGAATTCTCATGATTGGAGGATCTGAAAGCAGAGGGTAATATTTATGCTTGGTGCAATCACTCTCCAGGGGATAAGAGAATCTTAGCACGGCTGGACAGATGTCTGGTGAACAAAACATGGGTTTATTTATTGCCAGATAGTTACATGGAGTATGGTTTCAGTTTAACTTCAGATTACTCAATGATGATTATCAGAACTTGTAGAGATCTGGACGGAGGGCACAAACCATTCACATTCTTAATATTTGGGGTCAGCATCTAGATTTCGTAAGGGTGGTTGAAGCTGCATGGGCAACACTGGTCGAGGGTTCTCACTCTCTGTTCTGTGTAAGACACTGAAGGCTACTAAGAAGGCTCTAAAGAAATGGAACTGGGAAATATACTGGGACATCCATGCAAGGGTCCACACTTTGAAGGCAAGGTTACTTGATGTCACGTCCCGAGTTTTTAATACAGCAGAGGGAATATCGGAACGTGAACAGCCGGTATGGTAAGCCTCTCGCAGGCAAGAAATCAGAGCGCAAGACAATCACATAAAAGTAATTGTACAAGTATAGTTTTCCAAAATTTTAACTTTATTCCATACTAGTAACCACAAAGTACATTAGATTCATGACTTTGACATTCTTGCATCATAGACTCAGGAAAATAGAAAAATTACAATAGGACTCGACTAGACATTCGACAACTAGGTCTTCTCTCCATCCATTTGACTTTCAATCACTCTCGGACCCGCTACTTGTATATTCCGAATCCGATTCACCAGTACTTCCTGGAAAATTGAGAAAGTAGGTATGAGCACACTTGCCCAGTAGGTATCTTCGCATCAATATGAAGGCAATATTTAAATGATTAATGTCTTAGCTCTAGATCTTAAGGTAAAAATAAGAATGCGATAAACAAGCGATATAAACCAAGATAACCAAGAATCATGAAATAACTGAACAAGTAGATGTGAGCGAGTATAGGCCATGAACAAGCAAGATTAATTATATAGATGTAAATTTGGCCTTTCATGAACAAGAATGTACGAGCATGTAACTAGAAAGTACTTTACACAAAGTACTTTACACAACTTTGAATGGCTATGTACTAGAAAGTTATTAACAAACATGTAATTTCCATAAGAAGTCTCGTGAATTTCACTCATTTATAAGAGAAAGTACTCCCAGCGCAATGCGACGCCAGTATCATCGTACCCCATGGTTTATAGCACGTTTCCGACCATCGGCCGTGGGGGCTAGCATGGAGCCCTTGGACACAATCCGTGCCCGGTCTTGCATCTTCAAGCTATAAATCCAGCTACTTCCATGAGATATAACAATAATTTCGGCCAATAATTCAATTCCAAATAATAAGTTTCATGACCAAGTAACCAAGGTATAGAACATACCAAAATTGATATGAAATATCAAAGAAGAATTAAAAGAATATTATACTCCGACGGCATCCCGGTAGCATAACGATACATTCATTAAGTTTCATATCTTAATATTGACTTGTTAAACATGTGTTGAGACTCCAGATAATCCGAAGACCATCTAGGAACTCAAGAAAACCAACCCCAAAGGTTAAATCTCGGGTTATACAGGTTCAGAGATAAAGCGGTCGTTTACTGGACCGTTTCATGAAGAAAGCGGTCAGAGTCTAGACCGTTTCATAAATAGAGTCGACGCAGGGAAATCTTTTGCAGCTTTAGTGGTCTAGTGAATGGCCGCTTGGTATCTTTCAGCGGTCTGGTGAATGGCCGCTAACAGAATCTGGCGGTCAACCATAGGGCCGCTAATGTTCAGAACACATAAAACACTGGTAAAGTGCTTTCTAGACAATTGGCTTTGATGGTACAACCAGCTCGGCGTCTTAGTGGGAATCCCAGGCTCGCGGAGTCTTACGGAGGCCTTGAAACATAATCCCCTAGTCCGACAGAAGGAATACCCGGTGGAGAGGTTCATAAGTCCAAGAGAGTATGCTTATAAGTGCAAAGTGTAACTAATGGTCACATACCGGAGTATGTGCCATGTACTTAAGAAAATGACTCAAGAGATAAGAGTGGATCGTGTGAAAACAGCGCTCAAAACAACGTTCTCATATCATCATGAATCACGTTTCATAAACATAAGATGAAATATTTAATTATAAAATTATAACATTTAGGCATGAAATTACATTGTAATGAAAATAATGTTTAAAATTATGTTCATGCTAAAACATGGTGTTTCACAAGAAATAAACATAATTTTGAGTGAAAAATACCATAATTATAGAGTTCTACTTAGGCAAAATTCAATTAGGCTCAGGCTAGTTCTCAGAACCAAAAAGCGGTCTAGTGCGGACCGTTTTTAGGACTCTAGCGGTCTATCGAGGGGCCGCTTAGCTATCTCTGGCGGTCACATATAGACCGTTTCTGTCTGTTTGACAGAAAATCGAGAAAATAGTAAAATAAACTCTAATCTAGGGCATGTTATGCATGAGAATCACCGAGAACATACTGTAAAACATGATAGAACGAGAATAAGTCAAGAATATGCATGAGTTTGTGTAAAATGAACAAGAGATTTTCTTTTTAACTTAATTAGGGCTAAGATTTATGCATGGAGATTACACTAAATGCATAGTCCCAATAAAACATAAAATTCTCTATGTACATTACATGAAAACGATTGAAATCAGAGGACTTTTATTCCTGACATCAAGTTTAAGCCGTTCATGAGATAACCTACCTCTGATCTGGTCTTTAGACTTCCAATTTTAGGCTGGAACTTGACCCTAGTTCTGCTCGTCCTGAACCGAACCAGCCATTTCGTGGCCTTCTAACTTCTGATCCCTTTCACCTAATACCACGAAATTTGGAGGGTAAGAAGAGGGTACTAAAAGGAACAAATAACTCTAAAGAACTAGGTTCTAATTACCTCGTTTAGGGTTCCTATTTTGCTGATCAATCTGGCTCGGTCGCATAATTTTCTGAGATTCTTGTACCGAACTAGGCCTCAATCTTCCTGATGGCTTGATCTTCTAAGACGAAATTTGGAGGGTAGTTAGACCTTAGTATGATGAACAAAATATTCTAAAGAATATACCTCTAATTCGTCCTCCTTACCTTAGTTCCACGCGAGTCAAAAGTAAGGGTCGCGTAGGTCGGTTTTGGGTCTATTTATAGGTTTAGCTAGGGTTTTTGAGATATGAACGAAGTTAGAGTCCTAATTAGGTCACCAATTCTATCCTCAAGCACTCTAGAGTCTTCTAGTCAACAGATTGCATCAATCCCAAAGGATTTAGACTGAAGAAAATGAAGTTTTTGTGCGATCTAAACTGCTCGCATTCGGACTCTTAAAAGCGGTCCATGCAGGACCGTTTCTTGTTCCAGGCGGTCGCTCGATAGACCGCTTTTGATCTTGGGCGCCGAATTTGATTGAATTCAAACTCTTCCTATTATTTATCCGTTTATTTATCCATTTAAAGAGTAATTATCCCTCTAAATTTCGTAAATACACTAATTTAAGCTTCTAGAATATGGGCTAAACCTTATGGGCTTAGTTTTAGGTCTCTTGGGCTTATTTAAATGGGCCAAGTCAATTGGTTATCATTTACGCTTCCATAATAACTTATTTAACCCAGAAAACCTATTTAAATTCATTAATCTCATTAGTCTTCAGAAAATCTCAGAAAATATATATAAAATTTTGGGGTATTACACTTGATACTCAATTGGAAGCTGGGGTGCCGAATGGACAGTAACTCAGTATTGCAGGGAAAGGAAGCGAGGGAAGAGTACAAAAGTTCTGCAGGAGGAAACATTCGCAAAGCAAAAATCTAAACAGCAATGGTTATCACTGGGGGATTCAAATACGAGATTCTTTTATGCATATATACAATCCCACAGAGCAATCAATACCATTGGGAAATGTCAGGCACCAGATGGAACTGTTATCATAAAAAAAGCATGCTATTAACTTCAAGTCACTTCTGAATCAGCCCCAGCATCATGGAATTATCAATGTACAGCCAAAATTCTGTTTGACTGATGAGGATAGCAATCTGCTATGTGCCCCTGTCGAGAGTGAGGAAATCAAGAAAATTATTTGCTCGGCACTTGTGGTGAGGACACACGAGCGCGGACTTGGTTCGACCCGACCCGCGTTTACTGTCGTCGGAGGCCTCCAGTAGCAACACCAACATCTCTTTGGCTTGATGATGGTCCATTAGTTGATTGATGTACTTTTATTTGATTAGTAGGCCATTTTATTGATTGTGAGGTCCATTAGTGGCCCATTAGTGGTCTTTTCCATTTTTAGGTATTTTCGGGTGCGGTTTTCACAACATTTTTCGGTCCTAGGGATATTTTGGTCATAGAGTTTGGAGGGAGACCATTAGGGTTCCATCCTTTATAAATAATCATGCAATCTCATTTTTTGGAGTTAATGAAGTGTTGGGAGCTTTGAGATTGCAACCGTTTTCTTCCTCTTGCCGTGAAGGGATCCTGTGGGGTGCGAAGCCCTAGGGTGTGAAGCCCACCCCTCTCTTCCCTCTCTAATTCCCTCCCCTCTTTCTGTTCCCAACACAGAGCCACAGTAGCAGCCCACCCATCTTTTTCCCTGCCCCCCACCATACGCAGCAACAGCCCCCCTCCCCTCCACTGTCGTCTTCTTCCTCTTTTTTTTTCCTTCCCTCACCATCGAACCTTCTTCCTCTTATCCTTCTTCTTCTTCCCCTTCTCTCTTCCTATGGACTTTCCTATGAATCAAAGCCCTGCGACCCAGACCACCGGCCCTTTGTGCGACCGGCCTTCGACCTACCAGTGGAGGCACCCCTCCCATCCCTGCGCCCCCAGCCGCCGGGTCCTGCAACTGTCTATGTCCAGACAGCGGCGCGTCCCTGCCCCATAGCCCCCTGCAACTTTGCGCTACCCTGCACCCCTTCCCCTCCACGGGATAGAACCAGGCTACAGGTGACCCGCCGGCCACACCATTGGCAGCGCTACCCCACCACCTGACGTGCACTGGACCCTCTTGTCCCTGCCCCATAGTTGTCTGACTGCCAGTCGTTGCACCCGTTGCCCATAGGCGTTCCTCGACCTGCCGTCTGCGAGACCCAGCTGCCCGTCTACCTCCAGCTGCAGCGTTCTGTCTACAGGTGCGACCTCACCGACCAGTCAGCTGCGTCGCCAGTGTTGTGGAGGCGTTTCTAATCCTATGCGGACTCGGTTAGCGTGTCTCACTCTTCAACAAGTTGATTAGCGCGTGAAATTCTGTTCATACAATTTACTCGTTCCGTATCTACATTATATTTGCCGCTGTTTGAGAGCAGGGATTTCTAGCTCGCTTCATTATTCGCCGTCGGTTTGTGAGTTTGTGAGCATTCCTCCTGAGAGCGCCGATTTCTGAGTTCGTTGCGTGTGAGAGTGATGCCCTAGACTGTGGAAGTCCTACTTACTGTTTGGTCTGACGTTTCTCGCTCCGAGGGACGGCTTCCTAGAATGTAGCTTTTGTTATTTTCATGTATTACCTCTCTCGGAGTTCGTGTGCGTGACGGTTTATTTACCAATATA
This sequence comes from Amorphophallus konjac, assembly GCA_022559845.1. Lineage (NCBI taxonomy): Eukaryota > Viridiplantae > Streptophyta > Magnoliopsida > Alismatales > Araceae > Amorphophallus > Amorphophallus konjac. The sequence continues at coordinate 116,884,946 of CM040125.1, read as the reverse complement.
TTGTAGCATATTGCTAATCTCATTTAGTTGTCTAGTCAGACCTGTTTAGGTTAGCCGTTCCACATCAACTTGTTAATAGAAGTCCAAGGGTGATGGGTTCTCAGAAGAATTCTATACAGCTACTTGGCCACTTGTTGGAGAACAGGTGGTGAAGGCAGTGAGGTACTTTTTGGATACATGTAACTGCTCAAAGCCTCAAACAACCCAATTACACATTTATTAGTCTGATTCCCAAATCAATATTATTGACTCTTTAGATAAATGCAGACATATTTTTCTCTGTAATTTCATCTACAAGCTCATATCCAAGATGCTTGCTATCAGACTTCAGGGTAGTCAGAATGAGGCGGCCTTCATAAAGGGCCGGAGCATACGGCACAATATACATTTTGCAAATAACATAGTGAGAGATATCCATTCTAAGTCTAAGGGATCAAAAGTATGCTTGAAGGCAGATTTTAAAAAGGCTTTTGACTTGGTGGATATGAAATTCTTTTTCCGTAAGATGACCGGAATGGGCTTTCCTTCTCAGTGGTTGAATTGGATAAGGAATTGCATAGAGACTCCATCCTTTTCTCTGCTTTTTAGTGGATCCCAGTTGGGCTTTTGTAACAGTACAAATGGCAACCGACAAGGGGACCCATTATCTCCATAGTCCATACTTGTTCTTACTTGCCTTATTGGGGAAGCTGTGTAACTGGGCCAGATCAGAGCTCCATCATATGGGCATTCACATGACTCTCACATATCATTCGCTGATGATCTTATTATTTTTTACTGAAGAACACCTGCCCTCAGTTCAAAAGGTGGCCTCCATATTGTAGTTATTCTCAGATTATTCAGGCCTGAAATTGAATAATGAGAAAAGCAAGGTTTACATTGGGGCAAAATCTGATAAAAAAGGAGCTATTCTGGACACCCTGTGAGTCAAGGAAAGTAATTTGCCGACTCCTTACCTTGGATTATCCTTCATATCCACTTCTGTCAAAAAATCACATTGCCTTCCCATCATTGGGAAGATAAGGAGAAGATTGGAGTCTTGGAGAAATCACCTTCTGCCAAGAGCAGGGAGACTAGAATTGATTAAGTCACTTCTTTTTTCTCATTCCTTGTACTGGAGTGCTTCTTTTGCTATGCTACGGGGTCTCATAGAGGAGCTGGAAAGACTGTCATGCAACTTTTATTGGGCAAGGTTTGAGTGATAGAAAAGCTTTACAAATGTTTAGTTGGGATGTCATTTGTAGACCTAAAGAAGGGGAGGACTGGGATTGTGAAGGCTAAAGATCTAGAACAGGGCCTCAATTATCAAGCATTTGTGGGAAATCATCCTTGGGAAGCAATCCTTATGGATGGCATGGTTGTACAACATATATTTATCAACAAAGAGTATTTGGGTAGTTGAACCACAGTCTTATCATTTAGTAGCATGGAGAAGCAAGGTTTGCCGACCCGGTCGTACTGGTCATATCGGTCACGGGCTGGTACGATCTGGCACGATCGGTACGGGTGCATACCTGTATGTACCGAAAGGAAGGGCTTTTGTTGGCAAGTTTTGTATTTTTTTTGAAAACTTAAAATTTTATTGTAAGATTAACTGTAAACTTCTAATACTAGTTGATTTAACTTATAAATAGTAGATTTATCCGAAGAATAAGAGAATGTGTTGTTCCTTTTTTATGTGATTATACTAAGTTACATATAATTAACTTTACTATTCTAATAATAGTGGTTAAAACATAATTACTTACACATTAGTAAATATATCATGTAAGAATAAGAATATATAATTTCATACACACAACTAAACATAATTACATATATTAATAATTTATTTCTTACAATAATCTATTACACCACATAATTAAGCATATTATGCAAAGAGACAAAAAAAGAGAGAAGTTAAAGTGAACATATCTATCATTCAACTATACTCATAAAGTACAAAATGTACAAGGTCAATCATCTGACTCATCTGTGAATATCGTATCTTAATTAGAATCAAATACATATGACTCATGACTCATATAATCTAACTCTATCCTAGTGGGTGGAGCTATATATGGGTGAGTCTGAAAAAAAGTAACCATATGCATAAATAATGGGTCATGTGCAGCGGTCGAGGGTACATGAAATCCTTTAAAGAATTCTCTAACTACATCTACGGATGTCTGTCTATTATCTGCTGCCTGTGGGACCGACGCTGGTGGTGCTCGAGCCCTAGATGTGGAGGAGGATGCCGGTGGGATCGACGCTGGTGGTAGTGGAACCCTAGACGTGAAGAATGATGCAGCGTCGCCTCTCCTGCCACAAAGATATCCATGCCATAATTGTGTCTGAAAGTAAGCTCGAACGTCATCTAGAATTGAGGAGCATGGAGGGCAATCTTGTCCCACTCCTGCGAGGTGCTTTGCAAATCTGTGTATGTCGGTGACGCGATGCGGGCAATATCTACAATGAACATGCCGATCATCATCACAACTGTACCCGTGGTCCCACACGGGGTGGTGTCGTCGGTCCATGGTGATCTGTAAGTGTTGAACAATTTTTCATTAGTAACTTGAAGGATAAGTGCAAAAGTGAAGACATGAACAAATAAATTGATGACTTGAAAGTTACGTACAAATATATGCTAACGATACATACTCCTAATCATATGGGCTCAAACTCGGCCACATTTCATTTCTAAACAATTGGACATTACACGTGGTCTTCAGATATGATAAGTAGTCTTCATAGTCCATGGAACTTGCACAGTTCTCGTAGTACATGCGTAAGTAGTGTTCATACTTTTGGGAATCCTGTGAGTACACGACCGGTTGTGGCCGCACAACTGAGAGCTGACCATATCCTTTAGTATACTGCGGCATTGAAGGATAGCCATGAGGGTATGGGTACGATGGGAAGAATGCATTGTTGCTCTTTGAATCGTCGTGATACCTGGGCTACTGCTGCCATGATCGCCCATAGTCACTGTCAGACGCTTGAGAGTCATGTGTGCTCATCCTCTCAAAATCAGACAGCATGCCTTGGTAGTTGATACTGTCTATAACAGAACCTCTATAGTAAGGGTCCCAACCGTCAATTGCCCATGTCGCCCCTGGCGATGGAGCAGCGTGGTCAGCATCCTGCGTGGCATGTGTGAAGTACTGCTCCTCTGTAAATACCATACCTCCGTGACCACCACGTTTGTGGCTCCTATGATCTCTGTCTTGACCATTGCTATGCTCTTGGCCACTAGCACTAGTATCCCCACAACCACTGCGTTGACCACCATGAGAACCGGCACCACTATGGGAAGAAGAAGGTGCTGATGTACTGTCATCATCGGAGTCATGGCTCCCACTGATGCGGGGCTCTACGGATGGTTCGGGAGTGTCATCATCTGTATTCGGATCTAACGTCTCCAAGTATGCAATGTCCATCAGATTTACCGGTGGTTGTTTGTCCCTTTTGCTCTTGAATAATGTGGTCCATGATGATTTCTTCTTGTGCGGAGCAGGTAGCTTCTCTGTTGTATGTTACCTCCCTCTGGTTGCCTGAGATGCGGAGGTCATGTCTAATAAGAACTTGAAGTAATTTCGTATTGTGTAACTCAATAGGTATGAATATACTTGAGACGACTGAGGAGGTGCCCTAGACACTGACGCCGTAGCGCAACAGGCTGAAATGGTTGTTTGGATGTTGTAGAAGGTACTTTTAATGCGAACAGGTTCAATTAGCAATGAAATATAAATTAACATATATATATTCTCATTAGATATAATTTCACCTTTCTAAATGGCGAACTCTTCCTAGACACAGGTTGTCGTTGTTGTGTAGCCTCATGTGTAGTAGATGCTCTTCTAGGTTCTGTAAATACTGAATGTCGCAGTGCAGCAACCCGAGACCACTGTTCATGTGTTGGATTGGTCTGTATTTTTTTCTTACACGAGTACATAAATATCTGCCTACGCTTTCTAATCAAATATGCGATTCAATATGTATATGTTATTTCACTTGAGAGACTGGTGGCCCTGGATCTACTAGAGGTTGCATCAATCACTCCCATGTTGTATCATCATACGCATATGATATGTCTCCGCCCCCAATGATGAGGTCTTCATCCAAGTTAACTTCCTGATCACGTGCCGCTTGTGACTCGCCTCTAACCATCTGTACATCTACATCATCTCTCTGCCCCATTGCCTGTTGCATAACTACTGTGAGAAAAGTATTAGGCCGTGGTGTTTTTCCTACCTCTTTGACCTCCTTATCAAGTTCTGCTTCTCCACGTTCGGTTGTTGTTCTTGCAACCAATCCTACCATAGGGTCATTATCGTTTCGCAAGTAGATAACATCTGTTGGATCGTAGTCTCCCTCTCCTCTCCTTGCATCTATCTGCACATGTTTAACCTTTTAGCTTCATGTTGTAATGAACATACACCATTTTGTCTAACCTTCTGTGTGTTAGCCTATTTCTCAGCTTTGTATGTAGGAAGGAAAATTTTGACCAGTTCCGCTCGCACCCACTCGAGGAGGATGTTTGGGATAAAACTTTCATTGCAATCTTCCTCATTGTCGGTGCCCTCGTGCTGTAATTGAGCTATCACTCAACTGTTAGTAATGGGAAGAAAACTATTATAAAAATGAGATACAGTCATTGCACCCGAACCATGGAATAAGGATTATACATGTAAATTACCTGCATCAAATCTGTCACGACTGGCAACGGTATTAGGACTCGCAAATGAACCAATTACCTCTCTAAATATTTTCATCTGCATGTACAAATAAAAAGCAGTTACATAAATGTTTTCATCTGCATGTCAATGACATTAGGGTCAAATATCCAAATATATCTCATTCAACGTATTAACAGTATCTGTTGGGTTGCGAGAGAGTCTGTCCACCACAATGCTCATTGATTCTATCAAAGTATCATCATAAGCAAGATCTCGATCATACTGAAAGGCCAACTGTAGGTAGTATGCTGCAATCACCACAGATTGAATAACAACAATTCATGTAAGCGGCAATACCATACGTTGTCAAGTATGTTTACTTGTCATGTGTAGATCGCGACTCATTTGTCTGTCCCATCTGTCCTCCATAATTTCTAAGATCGTAGGTCCATGTTTCTTAGATGGCAAGGATCTTTCGCTTTGCAGCTTCAATCTCGCAGTACACCAACCCCATGGTTGACACTCTATCCCCGTCCACACATCTCAATACCTCTTACAGTGACTCTATCAATGAAACTAATACTTTGACTCTATCCTAAAAGTTTGAGGTGTTAACAATCCCTTCAACTTCTACTTTGTCACGTGAAGCGGCAAAAGATGAACTTAACCAAGTCTCACCCCTAAGCATTTGTTTCACCCATCTTTGTGTTTTAGAAGGCTCTGCAATGCGATGTAGTTAGTGGCAAATCGTGTGTGCCAGGCCTCAACAGTTCACCACCACAATGCTCTCTCATCCTTGCCAATAGAAGTGTGTGATTATAAATGTATTTCGTGACCTTCTGTGCCATCTCTACCATATAGACTTGACCATACGAAACTGACCAATCTCTTTCAACATCAGGTTATAATTTGAGCTATTATCTGTGATCACTTGAACAATGTACTCTTCGATTTCGGTCACCACTTGCTCCATTAATGACAAAATATATTGGTAATTGTGGACTTGACACGATGCATCCACCGACCTGTGAAAGAATACCTATTTGTCACAATAAACAAGGAAGTTGATCAAGCTACTTTTAGTGGTGCCTGACCATCCATCACACATCAGTGGGGCTCCATATTTGCTCCATTTCTGTTTGAAGGAGTCCATATAACTCTTGACCTCATCAATTTGTTCATCAAGGTACAAGCCAGTCAACTCTCACTGTAGGGGGTTGCACATGTAACCCAAGCACTTGTGTTTCTTGGAACATTAACTTGTACTAAGGGCTGTTGTCCGCATTGAAAGGCAATCTTGCGTGGTGCCACTCTTTTGCAACGGTTGTTCCGAGTTTCCATTTCGGCCCCTCTTGGCCATAGACATCATCCATCTTTGTTTGTTTGCCATGCTCTCGGGTTAGTGCACCAGGCTCCACATCTTCAATGTTGATCGATTGTGTCCTTTTTCTTTGTGAACTTGAGTCACTAGTGAAAAAACTTCTAATGCCCCGTGGTTGTCGAGCAACAGATGAACCACCATTACTTGATGCTCCGGTCTTTCTTGTCGCGTTGCGGCTTCGAGCTCTCGTCTCCTCTGGATGTCTTGCCTCCTTTGCTCAAGCATACTGCCTCACGATACTGCGCTTCATATGGATCGTTGATCGTGACATACACATTAGGTTGACGAGTACACGGTTGCTCATCTTGGTCGCTGGCTGTCCATGTGCATTCTTCCTTGTCATTGCCAACTACTCTTCCGCTGATCGCCTCTTTATCTTTTTTCTTCTTCTTTTTTTTTCCTTCTGTTACATCTCAGCTTTCTTCTCTCGTAGGTGTCTGGCCATTGCAAGTTTCACATCTCTAGGCACGTGTACAACCAGCGACCTCTGAGTATCCCACATCTGTCCCTCCTGCTAGATGCTTCTTCAATCGGGACACACCTCCTCCCCTGTGTATTACTTTGCAGTAGTTGCAACGCTAGCGGCTACGATTGCCATTCATCATAACTCCATGTAGTCACGACGTCATCCAATGTCATTCACTCGTTTCGTGGGAACCATCTATTACATAATGTGTAACCTACATTTAGGAATTACAAAATTCTATCCTCTATAAAATATCGAAATAGCTTGTGAAGATCCAACACAAATTTAGCGACCAACGACAAATTTTCAGTGCATCTAAATGGTAAATAATTTTTACGACATGACTATCGAATAAATTTTACAAGTGTAACACTACGCCAATACACTGTTGTTCCGCAGATCTAGCGGCGAGAATAATGGATCCAGTAGCGAGGGCAATAGATCCAGCGGCAAGGACAATGATCATCGACACTGCTTGATCTGCCGGTGGGGGGGGGACCTGGAGCACTGATCTGCCGGTGCTCCTCCGTTCGCTGGCCGGAGCACAGGTGGATTTGAGTACGGGGCGCCATCTCCGCCTCATTGCCGCTTGATCTCCTCTGGGCACGCCGGGGGGGGGGGGGATGGGCACCCAGAGCACAGAGTCGTCGGTGCTTCGTCATTCGTCGGCCGGAGCCCAGGCAGATGTGCTTACGGGGCACCCCCTCCGCAGGGGGGGGGCACAGATCCGCCGATGCTTCGCCGGTCGGAGCCCAGGCGGATCTTGGAGCACAGATCTGCTTGTGCTCGGTTGTTCGCCGGCCGGAGCATTGGCAGATCTGCGTAGCGGCCGCCGCCTCCGCCCTCCCACCGCTTGGTCTCGCCTGTGGGAGGGAGGAGGTAGCGTGCTGAGCCCAGGTCCACCTGTGCTCGGCCCCTGCGCCTCCCCGCCGCCCTTCTCTTCTCTCTAAAACACAGAAGGAAAAAATAAACCTCTCGTTGGAGGCTGTTGGACGTCTCCGGAGGCTGCTAGACGCCGCGCCTCGCCTCGCCACCTGCACGCTGGCCTGCACCTCCGCCTTCACCGCCGCTTGGACGGCCCCCTTTGCCTCTGCGATCGATGGTTCGATCCCCCCACCCTGCCCCGACTTTTAACACCGGATCGGCTGGTACCAGGCCGGTCCCACGAGGAACCAGTCCGGTACAAAGCGGGACCCATTGTCCCGTGTGGTCCCCACTACACTGGTGGCGTGCCACGCGCCGCCCGTCACCTAGCACGGTTCGGTACGTGTGGTTTGCTACATATCGAATCGGTATGTAAAAACCTGTGGAGAAGTACTATGACATAAAGGAGCCAGATGACACAAAATATCTCTTATTCAATAGCTAATGGGGAACATATTAACATGCGGTATGATCCCTGGATGAATGGAATAGCATTTTCAGATTGCATGGCGATAGGGTATAACAAGTGCTGGGTCTTCTGCATTCTTTTAACTGTCTCTCGCTTCATCAGGAATGGAACTTGGAATCTGCTCTCACCAACTTGTCCAGAAATGTTCTTAGTATAGCGACTAATCTTGCAAGTTTTTATCTCAGGACAAGGATCTGATGGAATAATATGGAAGCATGATAACATTGTTTTGAATCAGAAGCAGTGTTCTCCAGGTAGGCTATGTAGTCTGAGGCGTGAGGCGGCCGAGGCGACCAGTGGTACGTTTCATGCCTCAAACGGCCAGGCGATGGTCTAGACGTTTGAGGCGTTTGAGGTGAGATTTTTTTTAATAGGTATATATAATTCAAAAAATAGATTATATGTCTAAATATCACAAAAATACCTAATATAAAGTCAATAAATTCCCTAAATTCATTCAATCCTATGATTCAAATTATTATGACTCACTAAATTCACATAGAATTTAACAAACCACTGTCAAAAACCAAATTTTGTGTCTATGTGAGATAGAGAGAGAGAGAGACAAACTGTGGTCAGAGCGAGGCGTTTGAGGCGAGGCGAGGCGAGCAGTCAGCGCCTCACCTCTGAGGCGCGCCTAGGCGAGCGTCTAGGCGCGCCTCAGACTACATAGCAGGTAGATGCCTAGGCGACGCCTAGGTACACTTTTGCGGCCGAGGCACTAGTCCACCTTTTTTGTCCCCCTCCTAGTAAGGCGAGCAAGGTCCTCGCCTACGTGACCAGGCACTTGCCTAGGCCGAGCAAGGCGGGTGCCTATGCGACTAGGCATGCCAAGGCGTCTCTTGCCTGGGTGCCTTCGGTTGTCTGGCTTAGGCATAGCCTACAATATTCCCCCAAAATTTTTTGGGCTGAGGGGGTTCACGATGCAAGGTGGGGTCATAGGTAGATTGGTTTGCACACTTCTACAACGCCTCTCTCTCTCTCGGCCCCTCTCTCCTCCCTCTCTCTCTCTCAAATTTTAATATTAAAGTCTATAAATTTTTCATGTATCTTATTTTAATTTCTATATTGGGAATATATATTTTTTAGATTTTTAAGTTGGTGTCAAGGTGTGGCCTAGGCAACGCCTAACGCCTTATCGCTTATGCTCCCCATGAATGTCTTCGGTCGTCCTGTTGCCTGGACAAGTATGGTGCTGCCTAGGCGACAAGGCATCTTCTAACTGACAAGGTGATGGACCACCTTCTTTCAAGGTAAAAGGGGTGCCAGGTGCCTAGGCGCCTGCTTAATCACTTTGGGCCTGTTAGACCCGTGACCAGCCCATGGCGGACCCACAAACTGGATCCAGAACGAACCGGGTCTGGTATTTCAACTCTCAAACTCTACCCCCAACCCCATTCTCCTCAATTCGGTATTTAACCCTCAAACTCTACCCTGAACCCCATTCCCCCCAACCTGTTCTCTCTCCATTCTGTCCTAGGGCTTCGTCATGCTCCACTCTGCAGCCACAATCCTCCGCCGCTGGAGCTGCTGTCCGGGCCAGCCCCTCTCTTTTCCCTGTCGGTCCAAGAAACTTCTGCTGCCGTCTGTTGTGGTTGGCTGACTGCACCGCCGGTCCTTCGTGGTCCGCACCACCTCCCGTATGCCCCTCTCGTTCTCTCTCTCATACACACTCTCTGTCTCTCACTCACACTTGCTATGGTCTGGGGCTGTGGCCCCCTTCCTCCCTCATTGTCTCACACTCTCACTTCTCAGACAGAGTTATCTCATGGCAGACCTACAGGATATGCAACAGAGATTCTGCAGTAAAGGAATCCTTCGAAATATTGTTACACCGAGTTTTGCAGCAGTTATGTGGTGGGTATGGAAGGAAAGGTGCACTAGAACCTTTGAGGATAAGTAGACACATGACTCCATTCTCTTGATCTGTATACTTGTAGATGTCGAGGATTGTATGGAGACACACCTCATATCCAAGCAGCCACAAGGGCGTAGAGTCCTGGAAAGATGGAGCATCAGGCTACAAATATGGCACTGAGGCATTTAGGAGTTATTTACTTCTGTTATTCATTTCGATAAATCATTGTTCATGGCCTCTGTGAACATGGTTATCTTTATGTAATTTTGACAGTTAATACAATTCTTTTTATACTTACCCAAAAAAGGAAGATATTTAAATTTCCAAAAGCTCATATAAATGTTGTCGGTGAAGTAAATTAACAAGTCTTAGCGATAAAAAAATTTATGGTTTTGATAATATATGTTAGCTGATTGCTTATGATTCTGACATTCTGAGAACTGAAAACATTTACAAGTCATTAAATTGTCCGGTACATTGTTGCATCTTGTCTGCTTCTAAATCCAATTCTTCACTGCTCAATGTTAAACCTTTGTAAATTATCAATGAAGCAAAGTATTGATTTTTCACAAACAAGACGATGGTTTTGCCCTTCACTTTTAAGTTACTTCAGTTTCTTCTTTTATGATAAGTGGATGGTGTGGAACTGAATGGTAGATGGGGTATGCCACATTAGATTGATGCTCTTTCATTGTTTTTATTTTCTTGGGAAGGTGAGATGCTCTTTCACTGTTTGAAAACTCAATTAGACTTCTGGAACTTGTTTCCTCTGCGGGATTTTTAAGGGGGAGTAGATAATTCCATGCTTCAAGACCTGATTACAGTTGCACCATTGATTTTTCAAGTTGCATCATTGATTTTTCTAATTTGCATTATTGTTTTTTTTCAAATTGATACTATAGTACAAATTAAAGGTGACAACCATATGTCAGTTCATTTTCATCATGGAAGCTTTGTCCTCGTTATATGGAAATTGGTGTGGTTCATAGGTCACATTGCTGAGCACACAGCTTCAGCGAACCAATATTTTTTATAAATTGAGCCATATGTTTGATGTTCTTTGTTTTGTTTTATTGTTATCATGGATTTTGATCTGTTCATATTTGGTTGTTGGCTGTTTGATACTTGAGTCCTTGTGAATGTTTGCTACTTGAAGAATCTTTACTGTGATATTTGGTAAGATGAAATTAATCATGCTGACTTATTGTTCTTGGTTTTGTATACTTTAGGACAGCTCAAGAACTTACTGTACATGTGAAAAATATTGACTCAATTCACATGTTAATTGTCTAGGTTACTGCGAAGCAAATTTTGAAGGGAGCTCCTGGTGTGGTTGTGATTGATGATCGGGCTTCAAATCATTTTCCTACACCTTTGGAGGTGCCCCTCCTCTCCCTTCCCCACTCCCCGACCACACAATGGCTAATCTAGATTAACTATTTACCATCTCTACCTTCAGGTGTCAAGTAAGGATGATGTCGCTGTGGGAAGGATACGTCAAGATATATCTCAAGCTGGAAACCACGGGTAATGCCAACCTTTAAAAGCTCTGCAATTTAAACTAGCCATTTTTATGTGCATCTGTATTTATACTTTTTGCATCTAAATCTCCCTATCACAGACTGGACATTTTTGTGTGTGGAGATCAGATACGCAAAGGAGCTGCACTAAATGCAATCCAGATTGCAGAGAAGCTTCTCTAGGCTTGCTGATTGCTGCATGTCCTCGGAATGGCAGAGATTAAGTTTCTCTTTTCTAAATGACAGTAGTTTGATAGGCAGTTTGTGATGGTTTATTATATCCTTAGATACGCTGCAGGGTTGTCATTGTGCGGTGACTGATGAGGTCAGGCTCATTTGCAATGCGGGAAACAAAAATACCTTCTGCTGGGAAGTTTCAGCTGTATTATCTGGGAGCTCGGAGTCTGCTGAGGGACACCCCCCGTGGGCAGGAGGCAGAGAGAGCTAGGAGGAACACCCGGGAGTAATGTAAGCCATGGAATTATCTTCTTTTTTGGGATCGGAGGGCGTTGTCAAATCCCGTCATCTTTGATTGGTCCTATAACCCCTTCGTGTGGAAACTGATAGTTGTGGCTACTGAATCTCTTGAGTCCATGGGTTCCTATGATCCATATAGGATTATGGACGCAAGCGCCTCCTGTTACCGTATGAGCGTGACAGCTGCTCAGGTTCAGAGTGGTCTAAAAAAATGCAAATTGAAATCGTGTTCGGGCAATGAAGTTTGCACTCGTTCACATTTGTTCATCCTGCAATGCGCCGGGCCTTCTGCTCGTGAAAGTGAAACCCATGCAATTAGCTCTTGTTTTGGTGGGAAGACCGAGCATTGCCATGCTTTATTTACCTATTCAATGGATGTACTTATTAATGCTACCATTTTAATTCTGGCAGCATATATATTCCTACTGGGGTTTACATGTTTAATTTTATAATTATGTCACAATGACACGTGTGGATGTGTCGAGAGTAGGGGCGTCAATGGGCCGTGCCGTCTCAATAGGCCAGTGGATCCTAGCCTGATTTCGGGTAGGGTCGTCACTTTCGGCTAGTTGATCTTTAGTCGGGTTTAAAATTTTCGTCCGATTAGGTCAATTTAGGTTGGTCAGGCTTTGTCTGTTTTTTTTCTCTTTATTTTTTATTTTATTTAAATTAAAAATTAAAAATATGTTTAATGAAAAATGTAAAACTCTCTTTCTAAATAAGTTAACATTTAAAATTTTAATTAATTTAGTGAAATAATAAATTACATATATAATTTTTATTTAAATTTATCAAGTTAGATCGGGTTGGGTCGAAATCATGCGTTTGAAAAAGTTGGTCTCAAGTTGACTCTACCCGTCAAAAGTCGGGTTTGGGTTAAGTTCAGACTTTAACATTTAGATTTTAAAGTTTAGACTCGGGTCAGAGTCTATTGACAGTCTTAATTGAGAGGGGATCACGTGAACACTGAAACACTCCCCAAGTTTTGCAATTTTGGGGCATCGGGGAAGGAGGGGTGCGTGCCAGTGTGTATGTGTACGTAGGCAATGTGCTTGAGTGGTCATGTCAGCAGCGGATTTCTGGGGGCATGCTGTTATAGCAACTTGTACCTTTCTACCCCCCCCCCCCCCCCCACAATGCCTCTACTCTGAGCAATGTTTTGTTGAACTGAATCTTGTATTAATTAAATCGTATTTCCGCTTATTTAATTTAGTTGGTTATTATTAGATTCTCTTTGTGGAATGTGAAATATCATTACAAGCTCATGTTTATTTCACCCAGGTAAGAAGCACCCTCCTGGACTTGTGGCCGTAGGGTGGTCGAATCCATGCTGTGCCGATTCTTTGAAAATACAGATCTCGTACACAGCAGAACCAGATCCTTACACATATCACACAGATAAGTCGGGGAAAGTAAGATGCTTGAGAAATAAGTAGAATATAAATAAAAATCCCTTATCTAACAATAAAAAGATCATATTAATTTGTATTTGAAAGAGTCTATTTCTTTCCTTTAACTGCTATGGACTAAACTATTTGGGCTTCAGCTTATTGGGTGCTCTAGTTTTGAGTTCCCCACTTGCTCCAGGCAGTGCAAGCAATTCTTGTGGGGTCCTGTTAGGGCTACATGAGATCAATAATCAAACAGTTAAAAAAATATATAAAGAAATTAAGATCGTATGCTCTACTAAGACCTTAAATAATGGGCTGACTACTTTCGACCCATTTAGGTTATACAGTTTGTTTGGCCATCTGATCGCCCATCACATTGTATAGACATGTTGGTCTGATGGGATCCGAAATGACTTTTCCTTGCACCGCCTTTACATTGCAATCTATTGCATGGTGAAGCTCTTTTGGTTTTTCCTAATTCTAATACGTTATATACTAATCGTTTATTTCTATATTGTTGTTGTTTAATATCTACTATATGCATGTATGGGAACACAGAGACATTCCTCTATTTTGAGTATCTTTCACGCCTGGAAATTCAACAGAAATTCATAGGAGTGCCGTCGAAAAAATAAAAGATGAAGTGAAGTGGGCACCTTGGTTGCGCTTGGCCAATTCAACGGCACTCCAAGAAGAGGGGTGCATCCAGGTCAAGACTGAAGAGAAAAACTTGCACACACCTAGGTGTAGGAACTCCCGTACATTTTCATCCCATTGGTCCAATTAGAACTGATGGGATGGGAGATGCAGGCCCCCATGTGTACTAGGTGCGTGAACGTGGATGGAATTGGGGGGATGTGGGCCCCACATGTACGAAATGAATAGATGCGGATCCCACGTGCAAGCACTTGATATACGTGGGGCCCATGTCTCCCATCTCATCCGTTCTAGTTGGACCAATGGGATGGATGTGTTGGAATTGTCACGACTAAGTGTACAACAAGTATTATTCAAACTAAGACGCATCTTTCTTGGAAAATCGGGACATAATAATAATAAAAATAAAGTATATCTCCTTCGGGGCACTTTAATCATAGAAGTTATCAATTACAAAGGATAAATTGGCCCTTTAGAAGAGTGATGCATCTAAGTCAAAAGTCAAATGATGTCGTCACTAAGTGAGGCCATCACGATCACTTTATATATTTGTAGTTAATTTTTAATTTTTTAATTTTTTTAAAAAATTTAAGGTGAGATTCAAGGTCTCCTATCTTAGAGTGAGACCTATGTCACCAAAATTTTACTTTGGAAGATAAGAAAAAAATAAAAAAGAGTGTAAACAGTGACTTGAGGCCGAAGTCACTATTTACACTATCTTTTCATTTTTTTCTTGACATGGGTCTCAAGTAAAATAAGGGGCTTGGGCTTCACTTCAAAGTAGAGGACTTTAGGCCCCACTTATTTTTTTTTAAATAACTATAACCAAGGGAAGTGATCACGGTGGCATCACCTAGTGCCTATTAGATTTTATCTCATATTCAGAGAGAGAGAGAGAGAGAGAGAGCGAGAGAGAGAGAGAGAGAGAGAGAGAGGATGTGCTCAAATATGTGGGCCCCAATTTTTGTGAGAAAGAAAAACTAAAACCACGTGGGTTTCTATCGAGATGTAGGGAAGGGATGAGCCATGTCTTGGGAACCCATTGCGCATGTGTACATGCCTCGTCTTCCCAACATTTTTTTTGGTGAACCTGGCCTAATGGCTAGGGGAAACTTGAAAACCCCCGCAAAACTCTAGGGTCCGTTTGGTTTGAGGATAAGGCAGGGATATCCCCGGCGCAACCCCGTTTCACATTTGGTTCGGCTATTTTGGGTGGGGATAAGGAGAATTAAGGGGAATGGGGTTATCCTTGAAAACAGGTTTAGAAACAGGGATAAGTCAACCCCCATTTCTCTATCTCCAAATTTAGATAAAAATTAATTAACTTTATCTTTAATGATCATGATTAGCACTAATATTGTTAATATTGATAATCATGATCATTAAGGATAAATATTAGTGCATCCTCTTTTTCATTTAATACAATTTAGTGCTACTACCCACTTTCAAAAAAGGCTAAACATTAGTGCCAATCATGATCATTAAGGATAAAATTAATTATTTTTCTAATATTATTAATTTTATCCTTAATGATCATGATTAGCACCAATATTGTTAATATTTCTAATCATAATCATTAAGGATAAACATTAGTGTCAATCATGATCATTAAAGATAAATATATTAAATATAAATATTATTAGTGCTAATTAATTGTGCTTACGAAGATTAATATTACTAAACAATACTACCATTACTACTTAATATTATTAAAGGGATTTTTGCAAATAAACTATTGTTAAATGTGATTTTTTATAAAAAAATTACTCCTAAAAATGCATTAGCAGGCTTGCTACTCCATAAAATCATATTGTGTAAATATTCCATTTTTATTTGTAGGCATACACTTTTTTTGCTTAGAACTTGCAAAAAATCACACTTAGATGATCTTACATGACATTTATGCACTATTTGATTTTACGCAGTGGTATGTCTGCTAATGCATTTCTAAGAGTGATTTTTTTATAAATTAATATTTAACAATGATTTATTTATAAAAAATTCTTATTAAAATAAAAATAATGACTTAAATAAGGGCTTCATTTGCCCTAATCATGAATTTTAGAAAATTATTAAATAATAAACTCATTAATGATATTTTTCGATAGGTAAGTAATATATTAAATTAATCCATATAATAATATGTACCGAGCGAGGCAATGGTTAAACAACCCCAAGCTACTTGCCTAAGACTCACAATGTAAGGGAATCATGATCACACATGCCGTGGACTATGAACTATGGCACAAATACTCCTCAGTCTAGCTCAAGACTCATGACCACACAAGCCGTAGACTATGAAATGAGAGATCGCATGTAAGCAACCATGTGATAGAAAGATGAAAGCAAAGTCCAAGAGAATAATCAAAAAGAGCTCTATAGAATTCCAAGGTCGCTCCTATGAGAAATAGGAAGGATTCTTATAGCAACCCGATTAATGAGGTGTATAAATAAATAAATAAAATTTCTTTAAAAATATAAAGTTAATTCTACAAGTCATAAAAAATAACTATGAAGGAATTAAATAAAAAATTTTAAAAATAGTAAATGTAATTGGGGCTAATCCAAAAACCTAATTGGGCTTTAAAATAGAGAATAAATTCCTAAAAATCGCAATGCCCCAAATCCCTACTTCTAATTGGGTTAAATGGTCTAAAACCTAAGCAGAAGGGGCCATAAAATGAAATAAAACCATAATCTGTCAAGGGTGGGTCGTTCTCTTGTGAAACCCTAGCCTAATTAGGGTTAGATTGGGAGAGACGGTGCTAATTTTGGATGGGAATCGAAGAAACATGAGTAGAATTTCATCACTTCGAAGAGTAGAATTTCATCACTTCGAATTAAGACTCTTAGGTGGGCTAAAATCTCTAAATACGACTATAAACCCCTTCTAGCCATCGCTAATTGATCGTGAAGGATGCGCGACAAGGGATAAGGGCGTGTTTCGAGGAGAGGATTGAGGATCTGTGGGCGTTCTTTGTGTTCTTCCTCTTTTTTCTTTAATTGATCCTAAGGTAAGTTTTCTCTCGAGCTAAACTAAATTAATTTAGCTTACGTGCTTTGATATATGTCTAGATTGTTTTCATACAAGTTTCCCTCTTTTTCATCGATTATTCTTCATTAATTTGGAAGTTTTATCATGAGATATCATCGGTTTTCCCTTTTCTCGTCGTAACAAGCTTTTTGTCTGAGATTGCGTCCATCATAGAGACCACATTCTTAACGCGATCATGCGATAGACCGTGACTTGCTTTCACATTCCATATGGTGACTCTTATACAGGCTGCGTTCTGACTGTTCATGACCCGAACGTGGCACCTGAGACGATCGTGTTCTGACCCCAATTGTTCATGATTTCTAATTATTTTATACAGTATTTAAAATCTGTTAATCACGTTCTAAAAACATATTTTGCCCTTAATCATAGTGTCCAAATAAGATTGAATAGGCAATAAACTCATGTAATTGTATTGAAATCTTTAAAAGATGTGTTGTACTTTCCTATGATTAATTCCATCTTATTGTCCTTTTTCTACATCATGTCTTGACTTTTCCTCTTCCATGATCTATGTCATATTTCAGAAAAGTTAGATCTTTAACATGCCATGTTAATATTGTCATTTGTATTATGTGTTTCTAATTTCCATGATTAGCCTTTGTTGCTTGATGCTTCAATCGCGAGATCGGCATTTGATATATGACTTATTAGATTATTATTTATCTTGAAGATCAGGCCACCCCGTTGGCGCGTATTTACCGACACTGTTCCGATTTGGTTTCTCACATAGCCTTTTTCTTAGTGAAGTTAGGACTCTGCGTTTGGTATTCCTCCTGTCAGACTAAAACTTTTTGACTAAGACCTCCGTAACTCTCCTTGAGCTATAGATTCCTACATAGTGTAGACACGCTAAATTTGACATTAGCATTAGCAAATCTCATGTCGCCATGTAATGCCCCAAGTGGACTCCATCTTAGAATTGAATAAGATGAGTATTTCTATTTTTCTGGATAATTCGTGGAAATTGCGTCTCTCATTCCGGACGCTATTTGTAATTAGCGCCCTCTTCAACAGACGCTTATTCTTTGGGCAATTATCCGTTTAACGATGATTTTCAATAAATAGCGACTTCAATAGCAGACGCTAATTGTTTTTAATTTGAAGAGATTCCATATTTTTGATTAACGATAAGCGACCTCTAAAAAGGACGCAATTTAATTAACACCCGTTATGGAAGATGTCGTTTATTTTAGAAAGTCTGAATATTACTAAATTAGCTCCAAGAATTTGCGTCCGTCGTGGTGGACGCCATTTCAAATAGCGGCTGTAGTGTTTGACGCCATTTCCCATTCCATTTCTATCGGCCGAAGATCTCCTTCCCCGAGTTGACTGTTGCCATTTCTTGATCCCTGCCATTTTTCTGGAAAGGAATCCTTCCTTGTTTTAATCCCTTCCCAACGAAGGAATATCTCCCATATAAATGCCTTCTCATTTGAGCGCTCGCACGACAGAGGGAGGGAGTAGAAAAAAGGGAAAAAGAGAATTGGAGGGGGCATAGAGAGGGATATCAGAGGAGTCAGAATAACATTCGTTGGTTGTGATTTCCTCCACTTTTGCCGACTAGAAGAATGCTTCGTCCATCCCTTTCACGCCAGGAGACTCTTCCTTCTGCAACGCCGCTCGGTGGAGGGGACACCCCCCCTTTCTTCTTCCTCTCGTTCTTTCCATTTCCTTTTGTGTTTGAGCCATTTGCATGCTACTGCATTCTCACTGTAACTCGCACAGTCACCACAACGCACTCCTTCTGGCATTGCCAGATCATCACTGCGTTTCACTTATTATTTCATGCATACACATCTCCCATAACTCCTAAGGGGTTTAAACCAACACCCCCAGGTGTGTTCGGTAGCCTCTTGCATGCTTAGTCACTTATTTGAACAGATCGCTACACCATTCATTTGACTAATTTCGTACATCATTTTCTTTGTTTGCTTCTTGTTTCAGGGTAATCAAAGTTTGAAAGGAATCCTTCTAGTTGGCCGGCCAACCAAGGAGGAAGCACAGAATCCACCATCTCCCTCACAGGTATTTACACGCGATCTCCCTTTTCTTGTGTCATTTTTATTTTTTTTGAGGAGTCTCCCTCCTCTGGCGATCACGTTCATTGAGCACCACGTGCTCCATTCCATCATTTGAGCACCACGTGCTCACCTTCTCCACACTTTTATATTCCACAGCACCGTTTTTATTCACACCTTCATTTCACACAACGTCAAGTGACGGCGCTCACAGATTGGCGATCACGGTGGGACACTTGGTGTTCCTTTCTTGATTACCCTTCCCATTGGCACTCACGTGTGCCACTCCCCGTTTGCCCCACGCGGCAACCTTTTCCCCTTATTTTCTTGGTGCACCACGTGCACACCACTTTGGTTGTTGATCTGTGAAAGCCTTTGTTTTGATTAGTTGTCTGACTGATTGTGCGTTTTGTTACTGTTGAAGTATTGACGTCCTACACTGCGGACGCTCATCCCTTTTAGTGTCTTCCCTGGAAGACGCCATTTCATTTACCACATTCTATTATCTAGAATTTCCATGATCGGCGTCCTCTCTGAAAGACGTCATTTCTGTTTATATATTTAATTAAAAAAAACAAAAATCATTTTTATTCAGCGTCCGTATTGTTAGACGCTATTTATTTTAACGTCCTATCTTGCAGATGCCATTTTCCCATTCATTTGTCATCCGCTGTGACACCTCCCGATTTATTGTGTGCATCTTACACCAGTGTGCCTTGATTGGTCGCGTGCTACCCCTGTTACTGTCATACCGCCACCTTTGCTGCTCCTGTTACTGTATTGTTACTGCGATACCCATTTTCACCTACTATCTGCGCATATTGTTGCTGTGTTACCTGCCTACACTCGCTGTGAAGCTCAGACTGCTGTGTTGTTGCGGTGCTTCACCGTATTGCTGGTTTTCACCTACATATTCCTACTGTCACCATATTGATGTGTTGTGCTTTACTGTGACATTCATATTGCATTGCTGCTGATTGCCATATTGCTATTACACCTACTGCATCATAATTGCATTTGGGCCGAGGGACCTCCTCCATCTACACCATTAGGATCCACACCCCTTCTTGGACTTAGAAGTTCCCTCCATTGAGCATTCCGTCTCTTTGGATTGGAATTTCTTTGTCTAAGACCTCCGTAAGCCCTCGCACCCGTGGATTCCCTCACGAAAGCTAGGCAGGTGGTACCTTAGAGCACCTCGGAGTTTAGTTGGCCTATTGCGGTTGAGAGAGTGGAAATTTAGGCTCCCGGCGGGAAAACTCAAATTGGAATTTAGTTCTTCACTGTGTGTTGAAACCCCTTTGTCCATACACATTGAAAACATCTTTAATTGAACAAAATTCTTAAAACTTGGGCGATTAACGCATCACAACTTCTCCGTTGCATGAATTGAGCTTGTTCAGGGGTGGAGAATTCATTCAAACATTTGGTTGGGTTTGTTTGTGTTGATTTTGACTGTCTTGAATGATGCCATTTTATTGACTGTAGTCTTTGACCAATTGCAATTACTTGGTTAGACATCTTCTACACAGTCATTAGAAACATGATGCTCAGGTCAGGTAGAACCCTTGAGATGGACAACTCAGGGCAATTCCAGGAAGAGAGTGAGGTTGGTCAGTACCAACAAAACGTTGAACTTCCCCAGCAGCAGTACCAGGCTGAGGGGAGCTATGTCCCAGTTTATTACCCACCCTCTCCACGTCAACAAGTCAACTTTCAGGGAGACCATGCTCCCACTCATTACTTCACTCCCCAACTCTAGAACCCTCAAGTCTACATGGTTGACGCTAGCCAGGTGGGAGACCCCGTGTCGTCCCAAGTCCAACCCCAATCCACCTTCGGAGGAGCCGCCTCCTCCCTCAATGTCGATGATCTTATCAATGCTCCCTCGCAGCTGGACGAGGCACAATGCCAAAAGATCCAAGCTGACTTGAAGGGAAAGTCTGTCCCTTCTTCCTCTTCGAACCCCCTCCAGGCCGCGGGTGGCCACCAAGTCAATTCCCCCAAGGACCAGGCGGTCCATCAAGTGAATCAGGCTATCGTTTCTTCCCGTCCTGCAACCCCTACCCCTGTTCCGGCAGGCTATTCTTTTGCTAAACCCCAAAATCCCCCAGCTCAGTTGTTTCTGAGAAACCCTTTGTCAAATCAGTTCCCCTCCAATCTGGCCCCGGTCGAGTACAACACCGATGTCCTGTTGCAGAAGATAGCTAGTATGGAAGAACAAATCAAGAAGATGTCCATTCCAAAAGATGCTCCAGAAATTGCTGTACCAGCCTTGCCAGTATTTCATTTGCCACCGTCAGAAATGTCGACCTTCCGCTGGTACAATGGAACAGGAAACCCCTTCATTCATTTGAAGGACTTTTTATATGAAACTTCCTTCTGGAAAAACAATAAGGCATCATTGGCCTATTTGTTCAAGAGATCTTTGGATGGCCCGGCTCTCGAATGGTTCTATTCTTTGGAGCCAACCGAGGTCGGCAATTTTGATGTTGTCAAGAGAAGGTTTTTGCAGAAGTACAGGGACCGTGTGGGTCCCTCCTTGTCTGTTACTGATCTGGTTGCTGAGAAAATGAAACCAGAGGAAGAGTTCGTGCAGTTTGCTGATAGATGGAGGTCTATGGCCGAAAAGCTGAAAGATACACTCTTGGAGACGGAACAAGTAAAAATGATAGTATCCAATGCTACTCCCCAGTTCCGTCATATCTTGGCCATGAACAAGTTGAATACTATGGAGGAACTATATGAGAGGGCGAGGTATATTCAAACTCAGATGAAAGACTCACCCATTCTCTCCAGGTTTGACCAGAAACCGAGAGTGCCGAGGAAGAACAATATGATGAACAATAGTGATGCCACTACCGAGGGTGTAGTTGTGAACGAGCAGGTAAGTGCGGTCGGCCACCCATGCAACCCCGCAACCCTACCAATCAAAGGCCGCCACAACAATTCCAACAACTCTCCTTTGCCAACCAAGCACCGCACCAACAATCCTTCCGGCCTCAGCTTCCTCCACAAAACCAAATGATGCAACCGAACCCTCTAGCTCCTCAGCAGTACCACAATGTGCCTCCACCGGCCAACTATGACCCTCAACAACCTAGAAGACCAGTAGGCCCGAAAAGAGCCCAGTACCCTCCATTACCTGAAAGCCTCCCTGATATCTTCAATGCCCTCATGGCCGCCAATTTGCTCATTCTGCCAAAAGAAAGGACGACGTGGTCACCAAATGTGGATACCTCTCGGTACTGTGTCTTCCATCGACAGCCAGGGCACAACATAGACCATTGTTTCCATTTCAAGGACTACATTTATGATTTGAATGATCAGGGAGGCATCGACTGGGATGAAATGAGAAAGTTTGTCACGGCCATGAAGGCAAGGAGGCCACCACGTCAACAAGCTCCACAGCAAGGTCAGTAGCAGCCAGTACAGCAAGTTCAGCAGCAACAAGTTCAAGCAGCACAACCGGAGATGGGAATCGTCCAAAACCCTCTGCCGGAGCACCAGAATCAGCAGGTCAACCCTGTCACCACCTTCCATGAGGTGGAGAGAGGTCAGGGGTGGCACTTAGAAAGCGCCTCCGTCTCTTCCATTAACCAATAGAACGCCAACCAGTTTCCCTGTTTGATCAGAACCAGTCAACCCCCTCCAGTTTAACAGAATTCTAGACCTTTAATCCGAACAGTTAACCAAACTCCTTCCTATTCCAGTCCTCCCTCACAAAGGCCTCTACTTATTCATCCTCTTCCTTCCACACCCGCTCCACAAGCCCCGCCTACTTCCGCCCCTTTGCCTTCCAGGCCACTCCTTCTCCGCACTTCCCCATTGTCACCATTCACGCAAAACTCCGACATCCCAAGGCCATTGTTAATCCGATCTCCAGTAAATTCTCATCCACTTCCTGTAGATTCCTTTAAAATCCACTTAAAGAAAAATTAAGAATATGAATAAATAAGCATGAAATAGCACGAGGTGCTAAGGGGAATTTGTGATCGCCAGAGACGCGAACGCCTCAAAAGTATAAGAATAATAAATAGGGAGGGATCGCGATATAAATACCTTAAAAGCGCGGGTGATTGTGAGTGCTTCC
Source organism: Amorphophallus konjac (assembly GCA_022559845.1). Classification (NCBI taxonomy): domain Eukaryota; kingdom Viridiplantae; phylum Streptophyta; class Magnoliopsida; order Alismatales; family Araceae; genus Amorphophallus; species Amorphophallus konjac. The sequence goes on along the minus strand of CM040125.1, from coordinate 116,861,973 downwards.
TTTCTCTTCTAGATCGGCCGGCCGATGAAGAGAGTTCTTGCTTTTATTACCCTTGCAAAAAAAGACAGACACCAATAAAAGATTGAATTAGAAATATGGTGAGTGTAGCATCAAATCCTAAATAAAAATATGAGCATGAAAATATGGTGAAGAACACACCTTAAGGGTGGTTGCCCTTAAACCCCTATGCAAAGAGGGTGGGAAAATATATGATGAATGCTATGGGTAAAATAAGGAGATGTGCAAGAGTGCATTGTGGGTGACTTTCTCAACACGGTTGAACAATAAAGAAACTCAATAGGAGATGGACATGTATGCATATGAACGATGCAATAAACAAAAGAAAATAAAAATAAAGAGGAGGAGCCTGTGCGTTGGCTTTGATGTTCAAGGGGGAGGAAGCCTTCAAAAGATGAAGCTTGATGCAACGTGCAGCTTCTCCTTCAGCCAAACGATAGAAGCAACAACCTGCAAAAAAAAAAAAAATAGAAGAAGAAGAAAAGCGGAGGGGGAGAATCCCACCGATTAACAGAGCCAATGGCTCTGTTAAATAGAATTGGATGAAGAGATAAGAAGGCAAGAGTCCTACGGAGGGAAAGGATAAGAATGGGTAAGAGCCCCAATCAAGGCAGGAGTCTAACGAAGTAAGAACTCTCTGGGGAAAGGGCTGCGAAGCCAGAAGATGAAACACGCCCTTGGTCAGGGCGTCAATTCAAGAATTGACGACCTGTCATAAGGCGTTAATTTCAAACACGCCCTGGGTCAGGGCGTTTCTTCCTGGATAATTTTTAGAAATAAATATTTCTTTTATTTAGAAATTGTTAAAGACGCCTCAGGGAGAGGCGTGAATTGAAAAAAACGCCCCAGGTCAGGGCGTGATTAAACATTTTTCAAACATTTATTCTTTTTCAAAAATTACATAATTCTAAGAATTGACGCCCTCATCTCAGGACGTCCTTTCATCAAGAAACGCCCCAGGTCAGGTCGTGTTTTAAAAACACTCCCCTGATGAGGGCGTGAATTCAGAAAATAGAGATAAATGTCCAGAGAATGCAGAAAAATAGGAAAAAGGAGGAAATGAGGGAAAAATAGGAGAAATTCAAGAAAATGGGAAAAACCACTCAAACAAGCTAATTTGAGGGTCAAATGGGGTATTACAAGGCAATATGAGAAATACTCAAAGTAATGTCAATTTTAGCGTGTCTACAGCTGCCCCGCCTTGGCGTCTGCTTTGCAAGGGAGCGTAGCAAACTGAAAAGTAGATGCTAAGGTGTGATGAGACACGCAATCAACATCACTTGATGAGAATCAAATCAAAAGCTCGAGATGAAGCAAATATCGGGAAATCCAACGAAATCAACAATGTTTGGATAAAAGGGGAGAGGTGCACGCGGTGCACGAAAGAGATAAAATAAATGATCAACTTCCAGCGCGGTGGAAGTACCTCAGGTCACAAACCTGCAAGGTTTCACCATTGGGGAGCGGTTACCAGCCAGTGGACGTGCTGCAGCCAAGGTGGATCAAAGGAAAGGAGATAAAATAAGATGATAAAAATCCAAACAAGGAGCTTTCGAGAAAATCACCCAAAACAGCGACAAAACGAACTGAGGATCCAATCCGGCAATGAAAATCTCATATCGAGAAAGATTAAGATCAATTCAACTCTCAACATCAGCTTATCAGAATGATTTTGCAATGTTAATTCAAAGTCCTACATGAATGCATGCTGGGCTAAAGGGAAAATAACAAATGAACATATAATATAATCAAGGATAATATTGTTAAACTGCCCAGACTGGGTCAAGAAACCAATTCTGCGAGCTGATACTAAGCCGAAGCCCGTTTATCCACGCACCAACTCGTAAAAAGGGAACCATCGTCCCCAGTCTCGGACGGCTCAATGGCCTATCCGTATGACTGAGATGCCTCTGGAATCGTCATCGTTTTTGATGAAGGGGAACTCAAATTCTAGATTTACCAAAGCCACAAGGTCCTTGATATAATCTAGTAACATATGTAACATATAGTAAAATGCATACAGGGAGATGGTGATATCAATGAGCATGGGAACTGAGAAATGAGCTGCAAGCACCGTGGGGCTTTGAGTGATGATGCCCTGCCGGCGGGACCAAGAGCTTCTTATCCTGCGCTCAAAATTTCATTAGCCAAGATATAACAAGCAATGAATAAATAATAGCATGCATAGCATGAATCAAAGCAACCAATCATAGCATATATCATGAACAGCATAAGTCAGATCATGGCATAGCAAAGCATCATTATTTGTTTGTTTGTCATGAGGATGACAATCTGGCTAATCAAGTTTTGGAGTTAAATAATCAAGATCTGATAATGCCCATCGGCGGAATAATCAGATGAAACGAGCAGGAGTTGATTGAGAGATTTGGAGATGAATAATTAGAATGATAATCAGGAGATATAACCAAAATGATATAAGGAGGTGATAACCAAAAATGCCCAGGGTGGCATGTCATGAGAATATTGGGAAGAATAAATTGATAGCAATGAGTGGAGATAGGACTCATCCCGTGCTTTTGGTCTCTGCAAAGCTGTTCCTGCAAAACACCATCAGAAAATACAATGTAATTTTTTGGATTTTGGAAATATGCAAATTTTTATGAGTTTTGGAATATGCAAATTTTTATGAGTTTTGAAAATATTTGAATTTGTATGGAGATTTTTGGAAAATATTTTGAATTTTTGTTGGGATTTTGATCGGGAAATATTCAATTTTTTTGATTTTGGTTTAGACATTGTTAATGCAGCATCAAAGGGTTATTTTGAACCACTGGCTAGGGGTCCTTGTTCCTTCCCTTTTCGCTAAAACTGTCCAAAGCTGGACGTGTATTGAAGGGTGGCGCCCTATAACCGACCGCCTTTGATCAACGGTGCCCCTACCAAGGCCATACCCGAGAAACATTCGATCTTGGAGGGAGAAGAGAAGAACAATTGTGACAAGCTTTGTGCAGGATGTGAGATATCGGGACTTGAATTCCTTCCAAGGTGTTCCCTCAAAGAGGTAGTCTGTTGTGCCGGGACTTTATGCCTTTGATTTTTAGACCCTTGACATGCATACGACCAGGGTTTTCCCTGCGGGGACTTTGCCACTCTTGTCATGCCATAATTCATACTTTTGCTTTTATCGAAATTCTGACTTGATTTTCATAATAGCCCTTTTGGCTAGATGTATATCATGAAAACTCATATGAAAACTCATATTGATGTTGATTTTGGGTCAAGACTGCCCCTATTTGAGACTCCTCTCGTATTGGGGATTACCTAGGTTGGTCATCTCATCCGTCAACCTCTTGCCCCTGCATGTGGCCGAATAAAGAAGAGAAAAGACTTTCAGATATTCTCATGGCATGGCCAAGATAGCAACGGTGTTTTTATCAAAGGAGCCAGCTAAGGACGCCGTGAAGTGTGTGCGGTGCCCAACTAAGGGTTGCTCTTAACAAGTGGGGAGAGAATGTTGAATTCCCAGCGCGGGTTTTTATTAACCAGAGGTGCTGCAAAAAAACAAGCCTAAAGGACTCTTTTGAGAATGATTTCAATTAAACAAAAGCTTAAGATAAAGGTTTAAAACACCACTCTTAATCTCGTTAAGAAGCACTTGATTTTGAAAATCATGCGTGAAGTAATGAGAAAATGATATCATTAAAATGCATACTTACGCCAATATGTTACCTTGCAACCTTTGTAGAAGCAGCTGTCAGAGGCGAGGTTGATCATCATGGGATTTGTCCTCTTTGGGAGTCAAAAGGATTGGAAGCAAAGGATTTTGGGAGTGGCTTAACAAGAATGAGTGGTGCTCAAACCAGACTCAGACGAATAAGGAGAAAAGGGAAGAGAGGCGAGGGCTAGAACTCCCTCACTAAGGCGCGGAGACCCTGATCACATGGAACAGTCTACAGAAGAAGTGAAGAATTAGAAGGATGAGTGAGGACTAAAGCCTCGAAAGCAGTGAGAGAATGGGCAGATGCCCAAGGCAGTGGATGTGGAAGAAGTTGGGTCAGACCCAGAATTAGGAGGAATCAGAAGAAGAAATTGGTAGATGGAAGGAGGCGGATCTGGAGGGTCCGGAGGTGGTGGAGGAGAATCATGAGCAGAAGAAGAATCTGGAGGCTCCGGAGGGATAACAAAAGAAGGGACGCGATGCCCTGAGACGAAATAGGGAAAAAGATGATGGAAAAGGAAGAAAAAAAATGAAGGATGTGATGTTCAGGAAGATTAGAAAGATGAATCGGAAGAAAGATGGAGGGTCCGGAGGGAGAAAATGCCGAGGGACGCGATGCCCAGGGAGGAGAGAAAAATCCGGAGGTTCCGGAGGAATGAAATCAGGAAGGAGAAGGTGGAAAGGGGCGTCGTGCCCGAGGGAAAAGTCCGGAGGTTCCGGAGGAAGCAAATAAAGAAGGTGGAGAGGGGCGTCGTGCCCAAAGGGAAAGTCCGGAGGTTCCGGAGAAGGAAAATGAAAAAGGTGGAGAGGGGCGTCGTGCCCAAAGGGAAAATCCGGAGGTTCCGGAGGAATAGAATCAGAAAGGGCGCGATGCCTAAAGAGGAGGAATAAGACTCCTGGAGGTTCCAGGGAAATAGCAGGAAAGGGGACGCGATGCCCCAAGGAGAGTGGACAAAAAGATGAATATGAATAAGATGGGAAATGCGGAATATCCTGCGGTACCGGAAGGCGGGGAAGATACGGGTTTAGAAACCCGTGAAGCAGGAGGTGCAAATGCATGCAATGGGATGGATGCGATGAATGCAATGAATGCGCGAATGCAATGGGATGCAAAGAATATGGAGAATATGAAGGGCGAGAGGACGAGGTCCTCCTCCTAACCCTGGGAATGGCCCATGGAAAAGATGTGATGGACAAGAAGGTGGATGAAATAGCGGAAGGCCGTTCGGCACCAAGATAACTGCCCCTCCACGGCAGTGAAAGAATACAGCCAATTGGCCCAATAAAAGGAGTTTCAATAAGTGGCAACCCCCTTTGAAGGCAAAGATCAACAATGTGAGGGAGTTGGAGAGTTGGTACGGGAAGCATCGTGTTGCCCATTGAATGTGGTATATATGGAAAGTTGAGCAAAATGGGCATTCGCCCCTTGTAAGGAATAATGAATTCGGAATTCAGAAATTGGAACAAGGGGTGCCCTGCCCGGCCCTTACACAGCATCAATGCTCGGCATGGCGGCGACTTGGCTTCTTCGACCGTGCTTGGCACAATAACCCGGATTGTCATCCGGCAAATGAATTCTTGAATCTTGAATGGCACGGCCAAATCCTTGCTGCCCGGCTCTTGATTATCTTTGGCACCTGTGCTTGCAGAAGGCCCCCCATTCCGAGTAGTAAGGGGAGGTGAAGCGGAGGCGGAAGGCTCCATGAATGGTGGAGGCATGATGGAAAGTGTAGGCAAATGGGTGAGCGTAAGCGGAGGTTCAAACACGTCGAGTTTCTCCCTTTGCTCGGAAGCAGTTGGGATTGGCTCGGGTGCAAAAAAGGGGCGGATCCTGCTCAGGATTAGCCACGGGTAAGGGTAAAGGGTTAAATGGTGGAATAGGCAAAGTGGGTTTTAAAGGGATAATGGAAGGCCGAGGTGGCGGTAATGGGAGGTTAATTGGGGAAGGTTCAATGGTGGGTTCGATGGAGGCTAATGGTGTGGAGGTAGATGGCTTAACGGGTGGAGGTTTAATAGTGGAAGGCTTGGGGGAGGCCAGTGTTGCCGAGGTTAATGGTGTAACTGGAGGAGGTGTAATGTATGCGGTGTCAAGGATAGGAGGAGACTTACAATGTGCCGGTGTGGGTGATTGAAGTATCGACCCATCATCGTAACACCAATTAGTCTCATAAATAGGGGTTGGATCAGGGATGGTTTCATCCTGAGCAGGAGGTTCATCAAATGACAGTGGAGGGAGCGGGAAATTAAGAAAACTCGGAAGGGGTGCCTGCGGAGCTTCATCATCATCGTACACTGCCTTGGATTCTTCAATTGCCGGCTCTTGATTGCTTGAAATACCGAAGTCATAATCATTTCTCCTGTCTTTCCATTCTCTCTCCATCTTTGTAATCTCGTCCAAAGCGGCATGGAGAGGATTGACTGGAGTAGGAGGGGCCGTGACCCTCTTTATTTGTCCCTCCATCAAAGTAATCTTATCAAGCAGAGACTGTTGGAGGGGTGTGACTTGAACAACCGAGGGTTGGCAGGGCCTTGAAGGAGGAGGGGCCGCATAAAAAGGCCGTGGAGGGGAGTTGACGGGATGACCCGTAAAAGAACCCGGACGGGCCGGTTTGCAAAGAGTAAATGGGCCTCGGGGCCGTGATGGAGAGGGAATAGAAGGAGGCGGGTGATGGGCCACCCGAGTAGAATGAACAGGAGGAGATGGGTAATGGGCTACCCGATCAGGATTGGAAGGAGGGGGTGGGTGATGGGCCACCCGTGTAGAATTGGAGGGAGATGCATGAGATGTACCCTCAACGGCGGCCTTAAGGGCTCGGATCTGTTGAGAAGTAAGATGATCTAATGCATGCAAAATCTGGGAGACCTTCTCATCATTGGGACGACAGGGCTTAATGGGAATAGTGGCTCGAAATTGAGTTGAAGGACCATTGGATTGGACATTGCCCAAGGGTCGGGCAACACCACAAGAGTGAGGACGTGGTCCTTTGAAAGTATGGTGAGAATTTTGAACATGTTGAAAGTGAGGATTATAAGAAGTGCTAGGTTGTGCATCCTCATGAATTGAATTAAACATGTTATTTTGTTTATCAAAGTAAGCCATTATGCAAGCAATTTAGTGTGCAAACAATTTGCAAAGAAACACACAAGTTGTGATGGCTACCTTGATTTCTTATGTTTGAATCTTGGTGAATTAATGATTTTATGCAAATTGATATGATTCATACAAGGGGAGGAACCTAGTTTCAAATATGATTTAACTCCAATGCCAACTAGGAACACTCTCTCACCACGTTTAGGCCAACTAATTCGGGACTTCAAAAGGGTACAACCTGCCCGGCGTCCGTGAGGGAATCCACGGGTGCGGGGACTTACGGAGGCTTGGAAAAGGGATTTCCAGTCCAAAGAGACGGAATGCTCAATGGAGGGTCGTCCCGATTCCAAGAGGGTGTGTGGATCCTAATGAAGAGGAGGGGGCTCTCAAACCAATGCAAAGAATGAATGCAACAGGGGAAATCAAGCCAACCACAATAATATGATCAATCAACATGAAATAGCATGAAAACTCACCCACGGGAAGGGTTCTGGAAACCCATAGTAAAAACACGCCCTGGAAGAGGGCGCTACTAACAAAAGACACGACAGTGTGACTGTCGTGACTCAAAGCGAGGTGCCAGGGGCAGTAAAAACACGCCTTAGGGTGAGGCGCTATAAGGGGAAAGGACGCCCTTGAGCGAGGGCGTCAAATCAAAAGAAACGCCTTGCTGAGGGGCGCTAATCAACAAAGAACCGCCCTGGCGTGAGGCGTTACCAAATAAAAGACGCCCTGGAGAGGGGCGTGAATTCACAAACAAGTAGGGTAATCACCAGAACATAATCAATCAATGAATATGAGCATGGCATGAATCATGATGAAAAATCACGCGAGGAAGGGTTCTGCAAACCCACAGTAAAAGACGCCCTGAAAGGGGGCGCTATCCAGAAAAGAAACGACAGTGTTACTGTCGTGAATCACTGTGTGGGCCCACACAAGCAAGGTAAAAACACGCCCTGGTATGGGGCGCTACAAATCAAACGGACGCCTCTGGTCGAGGGCGTCAACTCTCAGGGGTACACACGGCCGAATGAATAAAACGCCTTAGTGTGAGGCGTTACAATATAAAAAGGCGCCCTGGAGAAGGGCGTGAATTCACAGACAGCAATATAAAGTAGGAAAACCCAGAAATATGCTGGAAAACGCCCTGTCAGAGGGCGTAAAATATGAAGAAGACGCCCTTGGTTAGGGCGTTAAATCAAGAACACGCCTCTTCCAGAGGCGTGAATTCACTTTCTCCAGAAAAACTTCACGGCCAGTAGTATTAACACTCAATCACACAATCATGGCAATCAATAGAATAAGCATGCTCATCAAGAATTTTAAATAAGTGGAAATTTTAAAGAAAAATCAACAAACTGACCAATCACTTAGGGGAGGGTGTAAAACCAATGGAGGGTGCCCGAGGGGCACAAAAAGGGAGATGCACCGAGGGTGCAATAGGGGAGACGGCACACGCGGGTGCCTAAGGGGAAAGGGGTAATAAACAAAGAACACAAAGAGTCCCACTGTGATCGCCAATTTGTAGATTCCTTTAAAATCCACTTAAAGAAAAATTAAGAATATGAATAAATAAGCATGAAATAGCACGAGGTGCTAAGGGGAATTTGTGATCGCCAGAGACGCGAATGCCTCAAAAGTATAAGAATAATAAATAGGGAGGGATCGCGATATAAATACCTTAAAAGCGCGGGTGATTGTGAGTGCTTCCTTTCTCTTCTAGATCGGCCGGCCGATGAAGAGAGTTCTTGCTTTTATTACCCTTGCAAAAAAAGACAGACACCAATAAAAGATTGAATTAGAAATATGGTGAGTGTAGCATCAAATCCTAAATAAAAATATGAGCATGAAAATATGGTGAAGAACACACCTTAAGGGTGGTTGCCCTTAAACCCCTATGCAAAGAGGGTGGGAAAATATATGATGAATGCTATGGGTAAAATAAGGAGATGTGCAAGAGTGCATTGTGGGTGACTTTCTCAACACGGTTGAACAATAAAGAAACTCAATAGGAGATGGACATGTATGCATATGAACGATGCAATAAATAAAAGAAAATAAAAATAAAGAGGAGGAGCCTGTGCGTTGGCTTTGATGTTCAAGGGGGAGGAAGCCTTCAAAAGATGAAGCTTGCTGCAACGTGCAGCTTCTCCTTCAGCCAAACGATAGAAGCAACAACCTGCAAAAAAAAAAAACAGAAGAAGAAGAAAAGCGGAGGGGGAGAATCCCACCGATTAACAGAGCCAATGGCTCTGTTAAATAGAATTGGATGAAGAGATAAGAAGGCAAGAGTCCTACGGAGGGAAAGGATAAGAATGGGCAAGAGCCCCAATCAAGGCAGAAGTCTAACGAAGCAAGGACTCTCTGGGGAAAGGGCTGCGAAGCCAGAAGATGAAACACGCCCTTGGTCAGGGCGTCAATTCAAGAATTGACGACCTGTCATAGGGCGTTAATTTAAAACACGCCCTGGGTCAGGGCGTTTCTTCCTGGATAATTTTTAGAAATAAACATTTCTTTTATTTAGAAATTGTTAAAGACGCCTCAGGGAGAGGCGTGAATTGAAAAAAATGCCCCAGGTCAGGGCGTGATTAAACATTTTTCAAACATGTATTCTTTTTCAAAAATTGCATAATTCCAAGAATTGACGCCCTCATCTCAGGGCGTCTTTTCATCAAGAAATGCCCCAGGTCAGGTCTTGTTTTAAAAACACGCCCCTGATGAGGGCGTGAATTCAAAAAATAGAGATAAATGCCCAGAGAATCCAGAAAAATAGGAAAAAGGAGGAAATGAGGGAAAAATAGGAGAAATTCAAGAAAATGGGAAAAACCACTCAAACAAGCTAATTTGAGGGTCAAATGGGGCATTACAAGGCAATATGAGAAATACTCAAAGTAATGTCAATTTTAGCGTGTCTACAGCTGTCCCGCCTTGGCGTCTGCTTTGCAAGGGAGCGTAGCAAACTGAAAAGTAGATGCCAAGGTGTGATGAGACACGCAATCAACATCACTTGATGAGAATCAAATCAAAAACTCGAGATGAAGCAAATCTCGGGAAATCCAACGAAATCAATAATGTTTGGATAAAAGGGGAGAGGTGCACGCGGTGCACGAAGGAGATAAAATAAATGATCAACTTCCAGCGTGGTGGAAGTACCTCAGGTCACAAACCTGCAAGGTTTCACCATTGGGGAGCGGTTACCAGCCAGTGGACGTGCTGCAGCCAAGGTGGATCAAAGGAAAGGAGATAAAATAAGATGATAAAAATCCAAACAAGGAGCTTTCGAGAAAATCACCCAAAACAGCGACAAAACGAACTGAGGATCCAATCCGGCAATGAAAATCTCATATCGAGAAAGATTAAGATCAATTCAACTCTCAACATCAGCTTATCAGAATGATTTTTCAATGTTAATTCAAAGTCCTACATGAATGCATGCTGGGCTAAAGGGAAAATAACAAATGAACATATAATATAATCAAGGATAATATTGTTAAACTGCCCAGACTGGGTCAAGAAACTAATTCTGCGAGCTGATACTAAGCCGAAGCCCGTTTATCCACGCACCAACTCGTAAAAAAGGGAACCATCGTCCCCAGTCTCGGACGGCTCAACGGCCTATCCGTATGACTGAGATGCCTCTGGAATCGTCATCGTTTTTGATGAAGGGGAACTCAAATTCTAGATTTACCAAAGCCACAAGGTCCTTGATATAATCTAGTAACATATGTAACATATAGTAAAATGCATACAGGGAGATGGTGATATCAATGAGCATGGGAACTGAGAAATGAGCTGCAAGCACCGTGGGACTTTGAGTGATGATGCCCTGCCGGCGGGACCAAGAGCTTCTTATCCTGCGCTCAAAATTTCATTAGCCAAGATATAACAAGCAATGAATAAATCATAGCATGCATAGCATGAATCAAAGCAACCAATCATAGCATATATCATGAACAACATAAGTCAGATCATGGCATAGCAAAGCATCATTATTTGTTTGTTTGTCATGAGGATGATAATCTGGCTAATCAAGTTTTGGAGTTAAATAATCAAGATCTGATAATGCCCATCGGCGGAATAATCAGATGAAACGAGCAGGAGTTGATTGAGAGATTTGGAGATGAATAATTAGAATGATAATCAGGAGATATAACCAAAATGATATAAGGAGGTGATAACCAAAAATGCCCAGGGTGGCATGTCATGAGAATATTGGGAAGAATAAATTGATAGCAATGAGTGGAGATAGGACTCATCCCGTGCTTTTGGTCTCTGCAAAGCTGTTCCTGCAAAACACCATCAGAAAATACAATGCAAATTTTTGGATTTTAGAAATATGCAAATTTTTATGAGTTTTGGAATATGCAAATTTTTATGAGTTTTGAAAATATTTGAATTTTTATGGAGATTTTTGGAAACTATTTTGAATTTTTGTTGGGATTTTGATCGGGAAATATTCAAATTTTTTGATTTTGGTTTAGACATTGTTAATGCAGCATCAAAGGGTTATTTTGAACCACTGGCTAGGGGTCCTTGTTCCTTCCCTTTTCGCTAAAACTGCCCAAAGCTGGACGTGCATTGAAGGGTGGCGCCCTATAACTGACCGCCTTTGATCAACGGTGCCCCTACCAAGGCCATACCCGAGAAACATTCGGTCTTGGAGGGAGAAGAGAAGAATAATTGTGACAAGCTTTGTGCAGGATGTGAGATATCGGGACTTGAATTCGTTCCAAGGTGTTCCCTCAAAGAGGTAGTCTGTTGTGCCGGGGTTTTATGCCCTTTGATTTTTAGACCCTTGACATGCATACGACCAGGGTTTTCCCTGCGGGGACTTTGCCACTCTTGTCATGCCATAATTCATACTTTTGCTTTTATCGAAATTCTGACTTGATTTTCATAATAGCCCTTTTGGCTAGATGTATATCATGAAAACTCATATGAAAACTCATATTGATGTTGATTTTGGGTCAAGACTGCCCCTATTTGAGACTCCTCTCGTATTGGGGATTACCTAGGTTGGTCATCTCATCCGTCAACCTCTTGCCCCTGCATGTGGCCGAATAAAGAAGAGAAAAGACTTTCAGATATTCTCATGGCATGGCCAAGATAGCAACGGTGTTTTTATCAAAGGAGCCAGCTAAGGACGCCGTGAAGTGTGTGCGGTGCCCAACTAAGGGTTGCTCTTAACAAGCGGGGAGAGAATGTTGAATTCCCAGCGCGGGTTTTTATTAACCAGAGGTGCTGCAAAAAAACAAGCCTAAAGGACTCTTTTGAGAATGATTTCAATTAAACAAAAGCTTAAGATAAAGGTTTAAAACACCACTCTTAATCTCGTTAAGAAGCACTTGATTTTGAAAATCATGCGTGAAGTAATGAGAAAATGATATCATTAAAATGCATACTTACGCCAATATGTTACCTTGCAACCTTTGTAGAAGCAGCTGTCAGAGGCGAGGTTGATCATCATGAGATTTGTCCTCTTTGGGAGTCAAAAGGATTGGAAGCAAAGGATTTTGGGAGTGGCTTAACAAGAATGAGTGGTGCTCAAACCAGACTCAGACGAATAAGGAGAAAAGGGAAGAGAGGCGAGGGCTAGAACTCCCTCACTAAGGCGCGGAGACCCTGATCACATGGAACAGTCTACAGAAGAAGTGAAGAATTAGAAGGATGAGTGAGGACTAAAGCCTCGAAAGCAGTGAGAGAATGGGCAGATGCCCAAGGCAGTGGATGTGGAAGAAGTTGGGTCAGACCCAGAATTAGGAGGAATCAGAAGAAGAAATTGATAGATGGAAGGAGGCGGATGTGGAGGGTCCGGAGGTGGTGGAGGAGAATCATGAGCAGAAGAAGAATCTAGAGGCTCCGGAGGGATAACAAAAGAAGGGACGCGATGCCCTGAGACGAAATAGGGAAAAAGATGATGGAAAAGGAAGAAAAAAAATGAAGGATGTGATGTTCAGGAAGATTAGAAAGATGAATCGGAAGAAAGATGGAGGGTCCGGAGGTTCCGGAGGGAGAAAATGCCGAGGGACGCGATGCCCAGGGAGGAGAGAAAAATCCGGAGGTTCCGGAGGAATGAAATCAGGAAGGAGAAGGTGGAAAGGGGCGTCGTGCCCGAGGGAAAAGTCTGGAGGTTCCGGAGGAAGCAAATAATGAAGGTGGAGAGGGGCGTCGTGCCCAAAGGGAAAGTCCGGAGGTTCCGGAGGAGGAAAATGAAAAAGGTGGAGAGGGGCGTCATGCCCAAAGGGAAAATCTGGAGGTTCCGGAGGAATAGAATCAGAAAGGGCGCGATGCCTAAAGAGGAGGAATAAGACTCCTGGAGGTTCCAGGGAAATAGCAGGAAAGGGGACGCGATGCCCCAAGGAGAGTGGACAAAAAGATGAATATGAATAAGATGGAAATGCGGAATATCCGGCGGTACCGGAAGGCGGGGAAGATACGGGTTTGGAAACCCGTGAAGCAGGAGGTGCAAATGCATGCAATGGGATGGATGCGATGAATGCAATGAATGCGCGAATGCAATGGGATGCAAAGAATATGGAGAATATGAAGGGCGAGAGGACGAGGTCCTCCTCCTAACCCTGGGAATGGCCCATGGAAAAGATGTGATAGACAAGAAGGTGGATGAAATAGCGGAAGGCCTTTCGGCACCAAGATAACTGCCCCTCCACGGCAGTGAAAGAATACAGCCAATTGGCCCAATAAAAGGAGTTTCAATAAGTGGCAACCCCCTTTGAAGGCAAAGATCAACAATGTGAGGGAGTTGGAGAGTTGGAACGGGAAGCATCGTGTTGCCCATTGAATGTGGTATATATGGAAAGTTGAGCAAAATGGGCATTCGCCCCTTGTAAGGAATAATGAATTCGGAATTCGGAAATTGGAACAAGGGGTGCCCTGCCCGGCCCTTACACAGCATCAATGCTCGGCATGGCGGCGACTTGGCTTCTTCGACCGTGCTTGGCACAATAACCCGGATTGTCATCCGATAAATGAATTCTTGAATCTTGAATGGCACGGCCAAATCCTTGCTGCCCGGTGTGGACGCACTTTTCGTTCGCTCGCTATCTTTGGGCGATCGCTGGTTTATTGGGTGCGTGGGCGTGCCACTCACCGAGGTGACGATTTATTCGGGCTCCGAAGAGCCCATGGTGCGCTCGATCTGACTCCGTCAGACGGTTGTGTGGTTCGTGTCGGGACCGAATCCCGTCGCGCCATGAAGGTCACGACGTCATTTACATCCCCCATACGAGGGAATACCCTTGATTAATTGCCGAAATTAGGGGCCCCGCGGCCGAAAAGAATAACACTAATTGTGCAGAAGAGGTTGGAAATAGATCACGCTGAGGGTTGTATTGGGGTCATATACTGTCGGCCGTGTCGGTCACTCGGGGACCTTTTCGTATTCGGACGCAAGTCCGTGGCAGAGTCACAGTAAGAAAACCGAGGTAGTTCCCTTCAAATGTCTGCCGAGCATGCGGCAATTTTAATGAGGATTCGGAAGATATCCGGAACGAGAAAACAAATCCGGTCCGATTAGGATGTCGGCCCGAGATTAGATCAAAGCCTGGTCATATCGGGGTGATTCCCGAGACTCGGGCTCGACCTGAAAGGGCGGCGTCGTTGTTCCTTTTGCCCCGGGTCACGGGGAGAGAGGGGGCTACAGTGTGGATGTTAGCGTCTTTTATCTGGGGCTTCCTTAGTTATATCTTCTGGGATTTCTGATTCGATGTTTACTGTTTGTTCGTGCCTTTGATCGGGATGATTTCTCTTCTTTATTCATGATTATTCTTATTCTTATTATTTAATTATTATTACCCCTCCCACCTCTTTTATCGTGATTAATATTGGGCACTCAGAGTCCTTTAATTAGCGTAATTTTTACTGATTTATTTGCTATTGTTAATGCCCTTGCCGTGATGTGTATATATATGCATGCATGTAGTGTGCCGGCGAAGGAAACAAGGTGTACCGCTGGAGGCTTGGGGTGTGCCGCTAAGGGCTAAAAAGGGCGTACCGCTGAAGGCCAAAGGGCGTACCGCTGGGGCCTAAAAAAGGGCGTACCGCTGGAGAGTGTGCCGGTGAAGGAGGGGGGGGTGGTATAAAGTCTGTACGTTCCCCAATCTCGAAGTCTACACGTTGGCTACTCAAAGTCTATACATTGAATAGCTCAAAGTCTACACGTCGGGGCGTAAAGTCTGTACAGTGCTCAAGTCTATACACTGGCCAAGTCTGTACATTGGTTGGCTCAAGTCTATACAGCGGCTGAGGGTGTACCGGCGAAGGGAAGGAGTGTACCGCTGAAGGGTTGAAAGGGGCGTACCGCTGAAGGTCAATGAGGGTGTGCCGCTGAAGGCCGAGGGGGCGTACCGCTGAAGGTCAATGAGGGTGTACCGCTGAAGGCCAAGGGGGCATACCGCTGAGGGTCAATGGGGCGTGAGGGTGGAGGCTCAATCAGTTTTCAACTATTTGTTTTAAGGCTTTTCTTTTCTTCTTTTCTTAACTTTCGTGTAGTTTATACAAAGTTCCTCCCGTTCTTGTTCTCTTGGTTCGGTTCGGTCTCTTTTCTTGCGGGTCGGGTTCTCGGGCGGCCAGGTGGTTAATTAGCTTAGTTCAGTTCTCGTCGGGGTGCCGTCAGTAATTTGATGAGTTTGAAGGTTTCATTAGTTATTCTGCTCGTTTGTTGCCTCCTTTTACCTCTTTTAATTGTTTATTAATATCTCACAAAAAATTCGGCAGCATCTCCCCTTGACCCGGGACGTAAGGGAGATAAAGGGAGCGCGCCCACATGGAGTGGCGGACCCGACAACTGGAGGTGGGCCCCCGGGGGAGCAACACCTTTATAGAACCTCGAAAAACGTGAAGGAAGGGGCTCGGAGGCGAGGCCAAGGAGTGGGCTGCTGAAAGGCTGAAGGGTGTGCCGCTAAAGGCCATAAGGTGAGTGTACCGGCCAAGGGCCAATTGGAGTGTGCCGGCCAAGGGGTGTGCCGGCTAGGGGTAACAGAGTGTGGGTGTGCCGCTGAGGGCAGAAAGGAGTGTGCCGCTGGGGGCAAATGAGGTGTGCCGTTGAGGGCTGGACAAGGTGTGCCGCTGAGGGCCAATAGGGGTGTACCGCTGAGGGCTATTGGGTGTGCCGCTGAGGGCCGAGGCAAGTGTGTCGGTCAGGGGCCAAAGTGATGCATTGCCGGAGGATTAAAAGGGCCAAGTGTGTGTGGGCTTGCAGATTGTTCAAGAAAAGGAGGAAGGGTTACTGGAAGTGAATGAAGGACTCACAAGGCCAGGCTTTAAAGGGGAGGCATCACGTTGATGTGGTGGCTCAAAAGAAACCGGAGGAACGGAGGAAACAGGTAACACAATACATGCACTATGAAGGCAGGATCAAACCAACAGAAATAGCGGGAAAAAAGCCCAGGGAGGGTGATTGTTTCCATTCGTGGGATGCCAAGGACCGTATCCCTACATGCATATTACAAGAGAAAATGCCCAAATGAGGCCATGGACAAAAGGAAAAGACTCCAAGACGGAGAACGAGCAGAGGAATGAAATACAAGACGGAAGAAAACATTGGGGCCTAAGACATAGGCTACCGTTCCCAACCCTCTCCCCCAATACAACAAGCTCTCTCTCTCTTACTCTTGTTTCCTCCCGGTGGCCGTCGGACGGAGCTCAGGCCGGGAGGGTCGCTTCTTCTCTTCTCTCTTCTTTTCTTTCTCCTGTGTGTGTGTCTTCTGCTGTCGGAGCCTCTCCCCCTCTGTGTGTTCGTCTGTGTACGTCTCCCCGTCTGTCCTCCCTCCTTTTGAAACGAAGAGAAGGGGTTTTTTTATACCCCGGGCGGCGGGAGCCTTCGAGCACGGCCGCCGAAGCGGGAAGTGGCCCGTGATCATGAGGTTTGACCTGCCTGTCCTGGCTGTTAGTGGACTAGGCCACGTGGCCCAACGATCGGCTGCCACCTCAGATGGCTCCACTGCGCGCCAAGGATGTGTAGGGCATGGGCCTCACGTCGCCCGTTGAAAGAACTTCACCGCTGTGCCGTTGAAGGGTTGAACAAGCGTGCCGCTGTAGTGCCAAAAGGGCGTACCGCTGGAGCCCCGGATGGGCGTGCCGTTGAACGGCCTGAAGGGCGTGCCGCTGGGGACCCTACAGGGTGTGTCGCTGAAGACCCCCCAGGGGGCGTGCCGTTGAACCCCAAAGGGGGTGTGCCGTTGAACCCCCCTGGGGGTGTGCCGGTGAAGACCCCAAGGGTGTGCCGCTGGGCAGCCGAAGGGGCTGGGCGTGCCGCTGAAGGCCGTGCCACTGAAGCCCAGGATGGGCGTGCCGTTGAACGGCCTGAAGGGCGTGCCGCTGGGGACCCTACAGGGTGTGTCGCTGAAGACCCCCCAGGGGGCGTGCCGTTGAACCCCAAAGGGGGTGTGCCGTTGAACCCCCCTGGGGGTGTGCCGGTGAAGACCCCAAGGGTGTGCCGCTGGGCAGCCGAAGGGGCTGGGCGTGCCGCTGAAGGCCGTGCCGCTGAAACCCAGGATGGGCGTGCCGCTGAAGGCCGTGCCGCTGAAGCCCAGGATGGGCGTGCCGTTGAACCCCCTGGGGGTGTGCCGTTGAACCCCCCCTGGGGGTGTGCCGGTGAAGAGCTAAATGGGCAATTTTGAGCCCATTGTGAGCACGAGTCGTGGCCCATTTGATTTTCTTCGAGGCCCGTGGGCCGTGGGGCCTCTTGTGCTTGATTTCTCCGGGGTTTCTTCACTCGGGGCCGTTGTTGATGCTGGGCCGAGCGTGGCATTTGGATGTGCAATTTTTGGTGTCCACAAATGCCCCCCACCCACGGGTAGCGCAGGCGAAGGATGAGCCGAGCGGTGCCCGCGGGTGTCTTCGTCTCTTCTCCCTTTATCGATGCCGACGGGGTGTCGAGAACCGACCTGGTTGGTTGTTTGTTGGTCTCGTTGTTAGTGCCGACGGAACGTCGGGAGCTGAGGTAGTATGTTGGTCTCTTAGCCTCTTCATTAGCGCTGACAGGGTGCCGGGAACTGAAGTAGCTTGTTGGTCTCTTTGTCACTTCATCAGCGCCGACGGAATGCAGGGAGCTGAAGCAGTGTGTTGTCTCTTCGTCAGTGCCGACGGGGCGCCGGAAACCGACCTGGTCTCTTGGTCTCTTCGTCAGTGCCGACAGGATGCCGGGAGCTGACATGCTTTGTTGTCTTTTAGTCTCTTGGTCTCTTGGTCTCTTCGTCAGTGCCGACAGGATGCCGGGAACTGACGTGTTTTGTTGTCTCTTAGTCTCTTGGTCTCTTCGTCAGTGCCGACAGGGTGTCGGGAACTGACCTGGTCTCTTGGTCTCTTGGTCTCTTTGTTTCTTCGTCAGTGCCGACAGGATGCCGAGAACTGACATGCTTTTTGTCTCTTAGTCTCTTGGTCTCTTCGTCAGAGCCGACAGGGTGCCGGGAGCTGACCTGGCTTGTTGTTTCTTGGTCTCTTCGTCAGTGCCGACAGGATGCCGGGAACTGACATGCTTTGTTGTCTCTTAGTCTCTTCGCCAGTGCCGACAGGATGCCGGGAACTGACCTGCTTTGTTGGTCTCTTGGTCTTTTCGCCAGTCCCGACAGGATGCCGGGAACTGACATGCTTTGTCGATCTCTTGGTCTCTTGGTCTCTTCGCCAGTGCTGACAGGATGCCGGGAACTGACATGCTTTGCTGTCTCTTGGTCTCTTCGCCAGTGCCGACAGGGTGTCGTGAGCTGGCGTGGTTTATTGTCTCTTGGTCTCTTCGTCAGTGCCGACGGGGAGTCGGGAGCTGACTTGGTTTGTTGATCTCTTCTGTTTTTTTTCTCCTTTTTTTTTGAACCACATTACCGATACAAGCACCCTTTCGGGTTTTCACCAGTACCGGCCCCCTTTTGCTTTTGCCCACGCACCCTTTCGGGTTTTCACGTGGCGGGGTACCCAATTTTGCCCGTAGCGCCCTTTCGGGTTTTCGCCACAGCCGGGTTGTTGCCATTTTTGCCCTTGTCCCCATGCAGAGGCAAGTCCGGCGGGGTATCTCTATTTTTAACCCCATTTTATTTTATTTTATTTTTTTTTGAGTGATTGATACGCAAGTGTCGGCTGGGGCACGAAGCCTTGCGCCGGAAGGTAAGGTTCACTCGTTGGCAAGAATAGAATGCCAGCGCAACGGGAGAATTCGCGCCGATTTGGACGTAAGGTCCGTAATGGCAACATTGTGCGGAGTGGGTGGCTAGGGCACGGGGCCTTGCGCCGGAAAGGGATTTATTCGTTGGCAAGGGACTAATGCCAACGCAAAGATGGAGATTCCGCCGGTCCGGACGTAAGGCCCGTGATGGCGATATTGCATGGAGTGGGTGGTGGCTGAGGCCCGAGGCGATGTGCCAGAGACGGGCTTGTTTTGGTGGTAGGGTAGTGACACTATGACAAGGATAGAGCCACAGGGGTAGAGTCGTCTTTGCTGGTGTGGACGTTCGTCTGACTGGGATCGTGGGGATGGAATGTCTTCCCCGGGGGCATTTATTATTGTGTGCTGTCGACTTACTCCTCCGCGTATGTGAGCGGATGGATATGTAAATGTGTATACATATATGGGTATATATATATATGTACATATATATATATATATATTCATTTAATAGATATTACATATATTTATTCTCTTTTTGCTTCCCCTCCCTTTATTTTCTCCTTTTATTTCCTCCTTTTATTTCCCTCCTTTCTCTTCCTCTTTTTTTATCCCCCTTTGCATCTCCTTCTATTTTTTCTTTCATTCCTTCTTCTTCTTTTTCTTCTCTTTTTTTGTATTTTCTCCCCCTTTTTATTTCTTTTATTTTCCCCCTCTCTCCCCTTTTCTTCTCCTTTTTTGTTTCCCCTCCTTTTTTCTTTTCCCCCTTTTCTTTTTTCTTTTCTTTGCCTCTCTTCCCTTTTTCTCTCTCCTTTTTTCTATAAATAGGGGGCGGGGGTAGTTCGAACGGTCACCCCGTTCAAATCACCCCGCCTCCCTCTCTTTCTCTCTCTTCGGTGACCGAGCGGACGAGCCCTCCCCCTCGTCCTTCTTCTTCTTCTTCTCCGAGCACGACCACCGCCGCGGCCGTCGTCGTTGCTGTTGCTCCGGTGAGGGCACCGCCGCAAAGGCCGTCCCCCCCTCCCTCTTCTCTTCTCTTTTCTTTCTTTTTTCTTTTAGTCCCTTCTGTCTTCCTTCCCGTCCGGGACATGGCGGAGCCCTAGGCTCTATCTTCTTCTTCCCCTCCTTGCCGGTCTCCTCTCCCCCTTATCCTCTTCCTTTTTCCCCCATCTCTTCTCCTTCCTCTCCTCCGGCGTCGTGGCGGGAGGAAGTTCGTCGGGCGCCGGTTGTGCCGGCGAGGGGCTTCAGATGTGTGCCGGCGAGGGCCGTTTAGGGCGCACCGGGGAAGACCCCCATAGGTGTGCCGGGGAGAGCAGGGTGTATCGGGGAAGCCATTGTTAGGGCGTGCCGGGGGAGAGCCCTCCGGGGCGTGCCGGCGAACGGGAGCTTGAGTGTGCTGGGGAGCGACTTCCATGGGCGTGCTGGAGAGGGATCACCCCAAGGTGTGCCGGGGAACGGGGCTCTATGGGCGCACCGGTGAACGGGGTTGAAGGCGCACCGGGGAAGACATCCGGGTGGGTGTACCGGCGAGTGCGTGAAGGCCGTGCCGGTGGAGACAACTCCAGCTGGTGTGCCGGGGAAGCTCTCGAGGGGCTGTGCCGGCGAAGGGGCATGGGGACCGTGCCGGGGAAGGCGTTCGGGACTGTGCCGGGGCAGCCAGGCGCGGGTGTACCGGGGAAGCCTCGAAGGGCTGTACCGGCGAAGGGGGCACTGGAGCGTGCCGGTGAGGGCCTGTAGGGGGAGTTGTACCGGCTAAGGGGCCAAAGGGGATTTTTAGCTAAGGAAGAGGACTCCTTCGACCGGCGGACTTCTGGTGTTGCCTCTCGGGGCCCACCATGCTTTGTTGGGGCCGTCACTCCTTGTGGACGCGCACCCGTGTTTTCCCTTACGCCTCTGGCCTAGGGGAAACTCTGCCAAAATTTCGTCAGAAATTGGCAATATTTTGTTCATTTGACTTGTAGTAAAGTTTCTTTGCACTCCCTTTGCTTGTGATTTATTCTGATCTTCTTATTTGCATATCTTTGCAGACACATGGCTGCTCCAAGTGGTTCTCCCGCCGCTGCTGCTGCTATCGGTGCTGACCTCATCCCACGGGGTCCGGTGCCAGCAGTTACATGGCTCAATGTGGAGGAGCTAGACCGAGAGCACGCAGAAATAGCCGCTTTGGCCGAGTCATCTGAGTCCGACGGGGAGACCATGGATTTCCAGAGGCTTGCCCGAGTTGACAGTGGCTTCACATTTGACCGGGTCACCGAGGAGTACAGGAAGGACTTCCCGAAGGACAGACACCTGGTTCGATTTCTGAAGCATTTTCGCTCGCGGGAAGGGCGAGACTTCCGGGTCGTGAAGAAGGCTGAACAGGCTATACTGCAGGCCCGGGATAGCCTGTTGTACAGCGTTCCCCGGAGTATTCCGATGTACCTGGTGGGAGAAGCCCGGGAATGGAAGCCGGTCCTGGGGATCGAAGGGGTACTGCCGGCTGAAGACAAGCTGGTGCGGGCGCCTCAGTTTACTCCGGCCAGATGGGACTTGTCTGCCGGGAAGGTGCACAACGAGGCACCTCGGTTCGGTCTATTCTTGGCTCCCCTGAAGTGGGGCTACAGAGAAGAGCCCTTCATCTTGGACTGTTTGGCCATCAGATTCAAGTATGATCTGTCATTGGGCTGGTTCGGGGAGCTGAAGCTTCAGGACGCCCACACCTTCCGGGAGAGGGCGGTGGAGTTCACGGAGCATGTGCTGTTCAACTATGCTCCTTTGCTGGTCCGGGTCGGCGTTTATCACAACGTGTACGCCTCCCGATATGGCTATCCCATTTCCAAGGGCCTCTGTTGCGGCATGATAGAGGTGTTCAGCGCAGCGACTAACACCTTCTACACGGCGGAGGGCGAGACTTCGCTTGACTTATGGAGTCTCAGTCAGCTGAGCGGCTTACCCATTGACGGGGAGCCTTATGAAGAAGTGTGCCTCCCTGATCTAATCAAGGATGAGACCAACGGGGATGGCTATTATTCTCTGGGGTATTCATACCGGTACCTGATGAAGGCGTACCGGGAGCTGTACCAGCTGTCGCACAAGGGGAAGCAGCCCGCCCGTGGGGACAGGAAGAGGGTGCGCATGCCTCTGTGGCTGGAGTATTTCTTTGACGGGCCAAAGCGGTATGAGGAATTCCCCTGCGTCGGTACTGCCGTGGCTCCCAAGAAGCGTGCAAAGCCCAAGCTTGACGTGAGATCCCGTCTAGAGGGCGCCGAAGCGGGCCTAACCCGATGGGTTTGGATCCCCAAACCCACTGCGCCGCCTATCTCACGTACTGGCTATGCTCATTTGCCATGCCGTACGGCGACAAGACAGTTATCCGGCCGGATGCCATCTACCCGGCATGTCAGATGGCATGGGGTATCAAACTGTCCCTGTGCCCGGCGACCCTTTGCTTGATCTACAAGGCGCTGGGAGATATCAGCACCCATCAGTTTCCGAGGCAGGCCCGGTATGTGTGCCCACTGCACTTCTTCAATGCGTGGGTCTGTTCGCTGTTCCCGGAGTTTGCCCCGCGAGTTCTCCAGGATTGGGGACTAATACCGAGGATGCTGGAGTTTGCCAGTGCAGAGCCGGCCTCTACCTCCATGCGGATGTATGACATCCGGGGCCGGTTGACAACGGTCCCCAGGGATGCGGTCGGGACCATTCATTTCTGGACGCTGGCCGCACATTCAAGCCCCCTTGTGAATAATAAGAGGGAGTGCAGAGATGACCAGGTGGAGAGGTACGTTCATCCTATCAGCCAGGAGAACGTGGTGCGCCCACTACTGGAGCCGGAACTGCGAGACTGGGCGTTGTCAATTCGCCCGAGCGTGCTGGTATTCAGAAAGGGGGAGAATGTGTTGCTGGAGCCGTATTACCCTTTCCGGTTCGGTCGCAATTTCGGGTATGACCAGCATATCCCCGCTTATCATGCGCAGTTCGGGCTGCCCTTGCGGAGCGTCTGGGGGGGCTCAGTTCCTGAGCACGCCAGGAGTTGGTGGGACTTCTTCCACCGAGCGGACTCCGCCTCCTTCAGAGTGCCAACCCCGGGTCGTGTTCCCCGAGTGACCCAAGATTATATAAAGTGGTGGAATGCCCGGACGGCTTTCTATCGGTTACACAAAACCGACTGTTGGGATGGCGCCGAAAGGAGGTTCCTTAGCTGGCAGCCCGTGCCCGTGCTTGATATTGAGCCAGACCATCTTCTTCGGCTCAAGAACAGACAGGAAAAGGAAGTGGCAGCGTATCTGATGGCTCGCCGGGAAGCCCGGGACATGAGGCCGACGCCGAAGGTGGAGCTACCCCCAGCGGCTAAGGATGACTACGAGAAGACGCTGCGGGACTTGTGCCGGGTGGGGAGCGACCGTCTGGAGCTCATCAACTACCCATTCCCCATAGAGGAAGAGGGGACTCCTGCCAAGAGCTGGCGCCCAGAGAGGGACGTGGCCTGCCCGCATCGCACGTTTATGAGGCGGGAGGAGAGGCGGCCTGAGAACTATAAGGATACCACATGGCTCTATGTTCTCCTCCGGGTGAATGGGATGAAGATAGAAGATGTGACGGCCTCCATCCTGGGCAAGCGCCTGCATGTCCCTTACTATTATGCTGATGGGTGGGGCATGGACCACTTCAATCTTTTCTGTCACCTCTCTTCCCAGAAGCACGCGGATCTGGCCAACCTCACGGACCGGTGTCAAACTATTGAGGACGTCTGCTGGCTAGTTCGGGAGGCGGCACGTCGGGACAAGGGGACGTCCCTGAGCTACTGGCCGATCACGCTGCGGCTGTACACTGGCCCTCATGGTACTCAGTTCCCTCTTGCTCTTCGATTTTGTCCCTTAACGTTGCGGCTTTCGCGGTGAGTTAAGTACTAATGGTATATGCATGTTCGTTCTTTCCCCTCTTTTCTTTGCAGACCATCCCGACAGCACGCAGATGGCCACGTACCGGAATCTCCTCCGGCTGGTAAAGAAGCCTGCATATTTTGAAGCAGCGCCGCTGGCTCCGACCACGGCTCCTTTGCCCAAGGCCGCGAAGAGGCCCCGGGCGAAATCCCCCGTGAAGAAAGCAATGGATGCCGCGAAGGCGGCCAAGCAGCGGGATACGAAGCGACGCAAGACGGAGGTGGCCAAAGCCTCGACCGCCGTTCCTTCAGTGCCTCGGGTCCCAACCTTCGAGGAATTTGAAGTCGCTCGGCCCGAGCCCAGCCCGCCTGCCGGTCAGTGCCTCCGACCGTCGGCGCCTCTTTTAAGTTTCCTCTCTCCCTTTTTTGAAGCAGGGCCTTGACGCCTGAATGTACTTTTTGTCTCAGCCCTTGTGGAAGAGCTCGTGTCCGCGCCCGTCCCTGATGTGGAGGGGTCGGCTCCTATGCCCGCGCCTGTCAGGGGTGCGGCCGCGGTCGTAGCAAAGGCGGCCTCGGTGGCAGCTCCGGCTCCCTCACTGCAGGCCAAGGCAAGGCCTCGAGCGAAGTCGCCTGTCAAGAAGGCGTTGGCTGCTGCCAAGGTGGCCGGAGAACAGGCGGCCGAGCGGAGGCGGGCTAAGGAAGCCCTGGGTACGACAGTGGCCTCACCGGCGGCCGCTATCCCGTCCTTCGAGGCATTTGCGGCCATGCAGACCGGGCCGAGCCGCGATACTGGTGAGGCTCGACGGTCGCCTACGTCGTCCATGGTGGATCTCCCTCCTGAGTTGGCCTTGCGTCCCCGCGCGGAGACGATGCGTTTCTTCTCTGGGGGCGAGGCTGCGGCTCCGGAGAAGACTTTGTCTGCCGAGGTCGAAGAAGGTGTCTGCCTTTGTCGGCCTATTTTGCCTCTTTCGTCCTCTGGGAGCCGATTGGGCTTGATACGACCCGTGTTTTTTTTTTGACAGGTGCAGCTGGAGCGGTTACCGGGCTATTTGGCCTCCGAACGTACCCCCCGGTGACGCAGCTGTATGTGCGAAAGAGGCTGAAGCCTGGGCTGCCAGCCTCACCCAGTCCGCGAGAGGGGGCGCCGGTCATCGAGCTTGAGGTGGAGGCCCCTTTGCCGGCTCCGGCTGAACCAGCGGCAGTCGAGTCTTCGTCCGGGGAAGAGGTAGACTACGACTATTCTTCCGACGAAGCGGCTCCTATTAAGGTAGCGCCTTGAGGCACCGGGCCGCCCGAGCCGGTCTTTAAGGCTTTTCATTTGCTAATGTGCTCGGCTTGCTAGAGGCTGCTGCCGTAGGCGTGTATTTTTTTACGTTGGTGCAGGGCTGCCTTGGTGGTCGCCTACTGACGCCGTTTTTTTGTGTCGGTTCTTCGCAGGAATCAATTAGGCCGGAGGCCGCGAAAGGGGCTGCTCCAACTGCGCCAGTTGACCATCCCGGGGTCGCTGTCGGCATGGGCAGGCTGGCCCTTCTGTTCGAGGCCCTTCAGGAGGATGTGCCGGCGGGCCCCCTAGCGGGAGAGCCTCTGGAGGAGGGGGAGATCGCGCCTGAGGGTAGCCTCATTCCTGTGGCTGAGGTGAGTATGCGGGCCCCACGGTCTCCCTTTTCGCATGGTTTATTCCAGCTGGCGGATAGCTAATTCCCATTCCCATGGTCAGGCGATACCGAGACCGGAGAAGACGTCTGGTCGTGTCCGAAAGGCCGTGGCCAAGCGGCGACCGAGTGTCGCCCCGATAGCGATGGAGGGGCCGGCTCGCATCTCCGGCTTAGGGGCGGCGAGCCTTGCTGCACTGGTGGAAGCGGGGCGTCTACCCCGACTAATGGTTCCACTTCTGCCTTTCCCGAAGCTTCCGGCCCAGATGGAGGACCCGCTCCTGAGGCAAATATTTACGGGGCTTCGCGCACATCTGGAGGGATCCCAGACGCGAGAAAGAAGTCGTGGATGGCATCCTCGGGTCCAGCTCTGCTCGAGGCTCCTCCTTCGGCCAGGGTAGAGACGGCCGCACCCTCGCCTGCCGAGCCAGCGGACGGGGCCAGGGCAGGGGCAACAGGGGAGCAGCGGATGATAGAGACATCGGATGCTTCGGCGCTGGTTTCGGCCACTTCCTTGGCGGTGGTTGGCCAAAAGCCCTCTGTCGAGTCACGCCAGCCGGGCGACTTGACTTTTGCCCTTCCATCTTCCTCAGTCACGGTGGATACCGGCTTGTGGGCGGAGGTGGATAGCACCGTGGAATTCACTCCCCCAGTCCTGCCTTCGGCCGGCCACATCTCGTCGGAAGCGCCGGTCCGCCATATGTTGATCACCCTACGGGCGATGCTCCTCGCCGATCCCTCTTTATCGTATCGGGAGGTGCACACCATAGTGGCGCAGCTGACCGGGGCGTTGCAAGTGCTCGGCTGCCCGCTGGGGGAATGGTCGCGGCGGGTCTTGCTATTACTGAAATACATCAAGCGCCGTGACTTCCTCGAGACCCAGGCTCCTGACGAACGTGCCGCATTGGATGCCCAGGCGGACGAGTATCTGCAAGCCTTGGAAACACGGCGAGGCGACAGGGAGCGCCATAGGGAGGCCTGGGAGGGGAGCGAGGGCAAGGTCCCGTCTTTGAAGAGCCGAATTATAGAATTGGAGGGCTACCTCGCTGCAGCTAGGCTTGATCTCGCCGTGAACGAGGAAGTAGCCGAGAGAGAGAGAGAAGCCTTCGGTGCCGCTCAAGCCGAGGTGGAGTCCATAGAGGCGGAGCTCGCTCAGCTGGAGGAGCGGAGGGGGCGGCTCCGCGACCGGACGAACTTCCCTTGCGTAGGGATTCTGCCTCTCGAAGACATCTTCAGGGGCCTTGACTAGGCGTGGTTCCCTTATTTTTTTCCTTTTTTGTAACACAGGGGTATGCCCCGAAGTTCCTGTAGTCCGACTCCCTTTTTTGAATATAGAAAAACAACATTTATGGCTTCGCGTGTTCTTGTGTGGGCGTTTGTCCCAGAGAGACCTTCCTTCCCCTTCTTTTCTTTTATGTACAGCGATTTCTTCTCCCTACTCCCTTCCCTGTCTCTGTGCCGAGACAGATCGTCGGGGTGCAGGTCTCCGTGAAGATTCGATTCGGGAGAGCCGGGCAGGAACCCATGTCAGGGCACAGGAGAGTGCTCGCCTTCCCAGGGGGAGGACGAGGGGACCACTCCACTGTACCGGACGGGCACCTTCCTAGTCTCGCCGCAAGGTCGAAAGCTCGTGCTGGCTTCAGGGGGGGGCCTCGGTCGGAGACCGTTTACTGGCCGTCCAGATGGCACGGAGAGGAGAGTTGGTTTAGTCAATGACCCGGACGTGAGGTCCGAGACAAAGGGGTACTCACCGCCCGGGGAGGACGGAGAGAAAAGTTTGTTTAGTCAATGACCCGGACTGGAGGTCCAAGCCAAAGGGGTACTCACCGCCTGGGGAGGACGGAGAGAAGAGTTTGTTTAGTCAATGATCTGGACTGAAGGTCCAAGCCAAAGGGGTACTCACCGCCCGGGGAGGACGGAGAGAAAAGTTTGTTTAGTCAATGACCTGGACTGAAGGTCCAAGCCAAAGGGGTACTCACTGCCCGGGGAGGACGGAGAGAAAAGTTTGTTTAGTCAATGACCTGGACTGAAGGTCCAAGCCAAAGGGGTACTCACCGCCCGGGGAGGACGGAGAGAAAAGTTTGTTTCTTTCTCTTTTTTTTTTAAAATCAATTTTGGTACCCCCGATGATGCGGGGCGGCGGCTGGAAATGGGGGCGTTCCCCTCTTTCCTTCTTTGCTTTTATTCTGCCCTTGTTCTTTTCTCCGTCTCCTTTTTTCTTTTTTTTCCTTTTTTTTTCTTCTCCTTTTCCTTCTCTTTTCTCTTCTTTTCTCTCTTATATTTTCTCTTCTTCTTTTTTTTTCTTTTTCCTTCTTTCCTTTCTTTCTCTCTTCTTCTCTCTTCTTTTCCTTCTCTTTTCTTTCCTCTCTTTTTTTTCTTCTTTTCTCCTCTTTTGCTCTCTCTTTTTTTTTCATTTCTCTTTTTTTTCTCTTTTTTTTATTCTTTTTTTTCTTCTTTTGCCCCTTTTTGTTGAAAGCGTGGATAGTGGTTAATTTATTTGGGCCATTAATCGAGAAAACCCGCCCGAAACCAGGCGGAGGGTAATATTATTAATTGAATGGGGGCGCCGGAGCGTGATACAACCTCAAGTGCCTTCCATTAAGAGGTGGGAACTGAACTTCCCCGCGATGGTTGACAATTACATAGGCACCACCTTCGTAGACTTTTTGGACTACGTAAGGTCCGAGCCAGTTCTCATTTAACTTGCCCTTAGGATTGGCAGCCATGAGGTCTCTTCTCTTGACCATAACAAGGTCAGCCTTCTTGAATTCGCGCTCCTTGACAAGCTTGTCAAAGGCGCGTGCAATCCGGGCCTGGTAGACCTGAATATTCTGTTGGGCTTGAAGCCGCTTTCCTTCCAGGCTGGAGAGTTCATCGAGTCTTCGCTCGGCATTGGTCTGCCCTTCAAGGACAAGCCCATGCTGAATGGCGACCCGGAGGGAAGGTATCTCCAGTTCGACGGGGACGATTGCCTCCGAACCGTATACGAGAGAAAAGGGCGAGCAACCCGTTGGAGTCTTGTATACAGTCCGGTATGCCCATAGCGCCTCGTACACCCTCTCTTCCCAGTCCTTCTTGTTAGAGCTGACAGTCTTGGCCAAGAGGGTGCAGAGTGTCTTATTGAAAGCTTCGGCCAGCCCATTGGCTTGTGGATTGTAAGGAGTTGAGGTCCTCCAATCAACCTTGTATTTCTCTGCCAGCCGGTAGACCTTCTGGTTGCGGAAGTGGCTGCCGTTGTCTGACACAATCCGGTCGGGCACGCCGAACCGGAATATGATATTGCGGAGGACAAACCTGGCCACGACTTCTCCGGTGACCTCCCGTAAGGCAACGGCCTCGGCCCAGCGGGAGAAGTAGTCGGTAGCCGCCAGAATGTATTTGCAGCCTGTGGAAGATGCGGGCAAGGGGCCCACGACGTCCGTTCCCCATTGGGCGAATGGCCAACTAGGCGCTGTTGGGTGTAATGGTGCAGGAGGTCTTCTGGGAATGGTGGCATGCTCCTGGCATCTCTGACACGACTTAGCATACTCGCAACAGTCGTTGAACATTGCAGGCCAATAATAGCCAAGTTTCTTGATTTCAATTTTCATTTTCGGTCCCGCCTGGTGTGCGCCAGCTATGCCGGCATGGACTTCCTTCATAACCCTCCAAGCTTCTTCAATGGACAAGCATCGGAGGAGTAGCTTCCGTTTGGCATCGGCCACAATCCGGAATAATATTCCGCTTCGGAGCTCATAGGAGTCCTTGGTTCTGACCAGCTTGATCTTTTCTTCTCTTCGGTCGGGTAGTTGCTGGTGCCTGAACCACTGCATTAGGGGGTCCCTCCAGTCAGGCAGGCTGACGGCTTCTGCTGTAGTGACCTCTAGGTCTTCTTCTTCTGATTCCTCTTCTATCATGCTGGGTACCTGGCGTTGGTTTATTACTTGGATGCTTAGAGATCCATCTGGAGGCACTGCCAGTGAGCTTGCTAATTTTGCCAAGGCGTCGGCCTGGGCGTTCTCCCCTCGGGCGACATGGCCTATTTCGAGGAGGTAGAACCGCTCCATGAGCCCTTTTGCTTTAGTGTGATACGGGAGCAGCTCAGGTTTTCGGACATCAAACTGCCCCTGGACTTGCTTGACGACCAACAGCGAGTCGCCGAACACCTGGAGCATTTTGATCTCCATCTGGAGGGCGACCTGGAGGCCGATGATCAAAGCTTCATACTCTGCTTCATTATTGGTGCAGGGTTTGCTGATGCAGCAGGAAGTGTGCATCACCTCTCCGTTCGGCGACTTGAGGACGATGCCTGCTCCGGCTCGTACCTTGGCGCGCCCGGACGGGGTCGCTTCTGTCCTTGAGGCTCCATCAAAGTAAAGCTGCCAGATGGCTTGTTGTATTTGGTCTACCTCTAGTGTTTCATCTTCAGGTAGCTCGGTGGCCAACGGGGAGTCTTCGGGCACGGGGTGTGCTGCGAAGAAATCCGCGACGGCTTGCCCCTTAACGGCCTTTTGCGGCACGTAGGTGATATCGAACTCCATGAGTAGCACGGCCCACTTGCCAAGGCGCCCCTTTGGGACGGGCTGAAAAAGGATGTGCTTAATGGGGTCGGCCCTGGATATCAAGCTGACTTCATGGGACAGCATATAGTGCCTCATCTTCTTGACCGCGAAGACCAAGGCAAGGCAGATTTTCTCAATCGGGGTGTACTTAGCCTCTGCGCCCACCAACCTCCGACTGAGATAGTAAAGAGCCTGCTCTCTTCCCTCATCATTGTTCTGGGCGAGCATTGCCCCCAGTGAGTATTCGGTGGCCGCTATGTAGAGAATAAGCGGTCTACCTTTGACAGGCGCCCCCAGGACAGGTGGGGTCTTCAGGTACTCTTTTAGCTGGTCGAACGCGTGCTGGCACTCGTGACCCCAGCTGAAGGGTGTATTCTTCATCATCAGTCTGTGGAAGGGTTGGCAGCGCCCTGACAGGTTGGAGATGAACCTGCGGATGTAAGCTAAACGCCCCTGCAAGGACCTCAGCTCTCCCAGACTCTTGGGAGGAGGCAGCTCCTGAATGGCCTTTATCTTCAGGGGGTCGATCTCGATCCCTCTGTGCCGGACAATAAAGCCGAGGAATTTCCCGCTGGACACGCCAAAGGCGCACTTCATGGGATTCATCTTCAGCCCATACTGCCGGAGCCTTTGGAAGACGACCCTGAGGTCCCTCAGGTGCTCGTCTCTTTTCTTCGTCTTGACGACCAGATCATCAATGTAGCACTCGACCTTGCCGTACAGCAGCTCGTCGAAGATCTTGGTCATCGCTCGCTGGTATGTGGCACCGGCATTCTTGAGGCCGAAGGGCATCCTCTTATAGTGAAATATCCCTTTGGGTGACCGGAAAGCTGTATGGACCCGGTCATAGTCGGCTATCCAGATTTGGTTATAGCCGGATGACCCATCCATGAAGGACAGGGCCTCGTGGCCAGTGGTTGCATCAATCATCAATTCGGTGATAGGCACCGGGAAGTCATCTTTCGGGCAGGCTTTATTCAGGTCGCGGAAGTCCACGCAAATCCTGATCTGTCCATTCTTCTTTTTCACCGGTACAATATTTGCCAGCCATGTGGTGTATTGGTTTTCCGCCACGAAACCGACATTTATGAGCTTGTCGACCTCTTTGCAGATCTGGCTGGTTAGCTCCGGCCTCATACGCCGGGGAGGCTGCTTCACTGGTTCCACCTTGGGATCAATGGCCAGTATGTGCTGAGTCACTTCGGTGCTGAGCCCAGGCATTTCTCTGTAGTTCCAGGCAAAGCAATCCCGAATTCTTGCAGCAACTTTGTGTATTGTTCTCTCTCCTGCAGGGGCATGAGAGCACTCAGAAAGGTTGGCCTGGGGTCGTCTTCTGTACCAAGGTTGACCTCAATTAGTTCGTTGACCGTGACCTGGCCGTCATTTTCAATTTCCGGCGGGACTGGCGACAAATCGACGAAGTCTTGGTCTTCATTGTCCTCGGGCTCAAGGATGCCATCCCCATCTTCTTGTTCATCATGACCGGGCATGGAGGCTGCATTCACCTCGCAGTCCTCCTGGGCCGTAGCCGCCAGGTCGGTGAGGTCCGCTGGTGCAGAAAGCACGGGGTCACCTCGGGGTCTTCTATGTACTCATCGTAGACAGCTCGGACGGGGGCCGGGGTAGCCGCATCTTCAGGGGCCTGGCAGTGGATGGACACGGTGTAGGCTACTGCTCTGGGGCTGTCCGCCACGTGGGGGCGTGGCGGGGCTACCACATAGTCCCCCATCCTGAGCTCGTCCCTTTCAATGAGGTCTTGGACAATGTCTTTGAAGACGTAGCAATCTTCGATGGCGTGGCCCAACATCTGGTGGTAAGGGCAAAATCGTGGGTCCCCACTTCTTCGGATGTCTTGCGGCCTCTTGGACCGTGGGAGGGAGACCTTACCGTAATGGCGGGCCCAGTCGAAGATGCCCCGGGTCTTCTCTCTCGGGAAGGAGTAGGGCTTTTGCAGCTTCTCTTGGAGTGTTAGGCCTTGCCTGGTTGGCCGCTCGATCAACAGGCTTGCCGCGTTTCTCAACTCCCTTCTTGACCAGACGGGGGTGTCAGGACTGGCATCACGGGGCCGAGGCATGCGGCCACCCCGCGGGGGGAGAGAACCCTGGACGAGGTCGGAGACCAGCGAGGTCAACTCGGCCAGTCGTGCTCTCAGCATCTCGATCTCCCGTTGCTGCCTATGGTACATGACGTACATAACAGGGTCGTATCGAGGGGACTTCGGAGCCTGGCCCATGCTTCTGCTCCTTGTTTCGCCGGCCGGCCGGGGTGGAGGTGCCTCGCTGGTGTGCCCTCTCGAAGTCGACACTTCGGAGGCGGAGGGGGTCTCCTCCAGGCAGCGGCGGCGGGGAGGTTTCCAAAGGAAGATCTCCTCGTCTTGTGCCTCCTGGACTGGGGGCGCAGGACGTGCATTCTGACAGGCTCCCCGCGAATCTGTAGCCTCTGCGGGGTCGCTGCCGGGCCATGTTGAGACCGATATGACATCAGTCTCGTAGCAATCTTCTAATGAAAAGCCTAGACCGGGGTGTTTGGTGATTTTCAGCAACCGTCGATCCAGGTTTGGTGGGCTCCACATTCTTTCAAACATTTCCTTCCGGCTGGAGGGATGGTAGGGAGGAATCCTCTGCTTTCTGACCATTTTGGCTGCCCGGGCAGTCATGTGGGGAAGTCCCGTAATGGGGACGCGCGGGTCATGCAACTCGTCAGGGGACCGGCAATCGTCGTCCTCCGTGACTGGCTTCTCCCCAGCAACATAAAAGATAGTGGGCGGCCCCTCGGGGTTAGGCACCTCAAAGGTTCTCAGTTGTTCAGCTGCTTGGCATTCAATTTCCGCTATCGGCTTGACGATCCCTGGCGGGACCCTGACATCTTCTAGCAGGTCTTCAAGCCAGGGTGCCCCTGGTGTGGGGTAGATAGGGAGAGGGGCTGCCCTAAATACCCCTTCCTCTTGTGCAATAAACGGTACATGTGGGGAAGCCACATGACCCGGGGGCGGCGGAGGAAACCAGCCTCCCGATTCCATTTTCTTCTTTCCCTTGTCTTGGATGACTTGAGGAGCTTGCTTCGCCTTTTCTAAGTACAAGTTGGCATCTGACAGGTGACACTCGAACACCTCGAACGGGTGGAGGTCGGCGAAGATCCTGACTTCCTTCCCCTCACAGGGGTATTTGATGCATTGATGCAGGGTGGAGGGCACCACTCTGTTCTGGTGTAGCCAAGGCCGGCCAAGCAACGCCTTGTAGGAAGTGCTGGAGTTGATGACGTGGAACTGGACCTTGGTGGTGAAGTCATCAAAGGTCAAGTTGAACTCCGCAACCCCCATAGGAACCTCACATTTCTGGTTAAAGCCGGCAATCTTGACATTTTTAACTTCGACCAGATGTACGTCAAAGTAGTGCTTCTGGTATACCCGGTACGGGAGTATATTCACCGCTGCCCCTGGGTCGATCAAGACCCTGTTGATAGGCTGGCCGTTCAGCTGCCCTTTCATGTAGAGGGGCCTGTTATGGCTGCAAGTCGGTAGGAGCATGTCATCTTCTGTGAAAGCCACTGCTACTTCTGGTGACATTTCTGCCAAACAGGCTTCGAGGTGTGCTGGCGTCTGGAGTGCGGCGATGATGGCTTGCCGTGTTTCTTCATTCAAGGACAGCATCTCCCATACTGTGAACCGGGTCGGGATTTTCTTGAGATGTCTGACTATTCGCTCGGCCGCCCGTACCTTGAGCAGTTTCATCTCTTCGGGCTTGCTGCGCCTGCCTTCATCCTGGGACTGGGGTGCCGGATCAGGGGATGCCTGTTTTGTGGGTTCTGCTGTGGCCTGTCGAGCAGGCGGGGCCTGTTGAGCCTCCTCTGCTGCTCGCATGAATTCGGCGAGGTTTGGGGTGCCGCTGAATTCTTCCTCCGGCTGGGCAGGAACTGTAGCCGGTAGAGCTTGAGGAATGCTTGCTTTACTGGTCGCAGCGGACCCCTGGGGGTGCACCCGCCTTCCTGCTCGAGCGGATAGGAACTCGGCGAATGACGGGGCGCTTTGACTCTTGGTGCCTCCGGGGTAGAGGTCTGATGGAGGAGGGATCTCGGTGCCTCGGACCTCGGGCTCGGGAACCTGGTATGGTTGTTCCCCCCTGAGCATGATGTTGAGGCTGCCCTGAGGAGGGCGCCCCCACTTCCTCCCTGACCTGGTGGCGTGCTGGGAGGTGGATGCTTCAGCTTGACTCACTTCCGCCGGCTCATGGGGTGGCTCTTCTTCTTTCTCTTCCAGGGAGAGAGAGGTGTCGAACAACGCCGAGAGGGTGTTGCAGGCGAAGACGACCTCCTTCTTCTTCTTGCCCCTGGGTCTTCTCTTCTTCTTCTTCTTGCCCGCTGCAGCGGACGGCTGCTCTCGAATAGGTTCACCCCACAGGGGAGGCTCTTTGTCTGCATCAGCTTCTGTTCCTGGAGCCAGCTCGAGTGACTCGAACTCCTCCCAGGGGACATATTGTTTTAGCTCGACGGGCTGGATTTTGGGCTGCTCATAATCTTCAAGCCCGTCGATAATAGCCTGGAGTTTTTCAACCGCCGGGCTAGTCTTCTTGTACATCCGCAGCGGGGCAGAGCTCTTCTTGTTGTGAGTGGGCCGCCTCATGACCAGCCGGGGGGCCGTGTCGTGGCAAACAGGGTTTACCGGGGGCGGTGCAGGCAGGGGCGCTGCTACCCTCGAGTGAATTCCTGGGGTAGGTCGAGAGGCGCGCGCCTTTCTGGTTTTTCTGGGTGCAGTCTGCCACCCTTCTTGGTCTTGAGCTGGGGCCATGATAAAGGTTTCGTAAGTGGCACGGGCACAGGCCTTCGCCCATTCTTCTGGCAGCTCCTGATATAGTGAGATCATATTGACGGAGGAGGCTATGCTGGGCAGCTCGTGTGGCTGCGGGGGGTCTACTTTATGCTCCCCCATGTCCAGCTCCCCGTCCCTGATTAAGGACTCAATAACATCCTTGAAGACGTAGCAATCTTCAATAGTATGCCCGAGCACCCGGTGGTACATGCAGAAGCGCGGGTCATCCTTCTTCTTTGAGTCGCCAGGCCTTTTCGGCTCTGGCAATGTGATCTTATTGTAGCTGGTTGCCCACTCAAACAGGAGCTTGGACTTGTCCCGGGAGAAGGAATACAACTTGTTTCTCATCTTCTCTCTTAGTGAGGGGCCTTCCCGCCGTTCTGTGGTTCTGGGCGGCGGAGGGTTAGCCGCTCCCTTGGCTTTCTCCTTCTGCTTTTCGAAAGCCTGGAAGTCTAGTGCATGCACCTCCGGGGGAGCCGGCTTCTTCTCCGCCTGCCTGGCCCTCTGGCTTGACATGGCCGGGGTGGAGGAGTATCGGGCCAAGAACGCCTCGATCTCCGCTACCACATTATTTAGACGGTCAAATGTCTTGACCTCAGTGCCGATCATTCTTTCTAGGATTTCTTTCTTTAAGTTTTGCTTGCAAATCTGAACTGCGTCCTCCTGATGCGGGGGGCGTTTGCACCTCATACTAAGGTTCCTCCATCTTTTGATGTAGTCGAGGGCCGACTCATCATTCTTCTGTCTTGTGGCGTAGAGTTCAGTCATGGTAACTTCTCTCTCGGCCACGTAGAATCTTTCCTTGAACTTCTTCTGCATGTCGGGCCAATCGGCCACCGACCCGGGCGGCAAGCCGGAGTACCATTCAAAGGCAAGCCCGGTGAGTGTTGAGCCGAAGAACTTCAGGAGGTAGGCCTCATCAGCAGCCAGGTCTCCCATGACGTTCACGTAATAGGCAATATGCTCTCTGGGAGATCCTTGCCCATTGAACTTTTCAAATTTCGGCGGCTTGGTGACGCCAGCCGGCAACTTCCTGGCAGCATAATGAGCCGGGTAGGGTACTCGGTAGACGTCGAAAGGCGTCTGATCCCCATCGCCCCTCTCGGCCAACTTCATGTCTATCATCTGCTCGAGCATCAACCGGCTGACTGCCGCCGGGTCGACTGGGCTCGGGTAGAAATGAGCGGGCTGTGCGCTCGGGGTGGCTACCACGGTCGCTCGGGGGGCCATGGGGGACCCTTGTGAAAGCGGAGCCTGTGGCGGGGTCACCGCTGTGCAATGTGCTTGTTGCGGGGGCGTGCCCCCGAGGGGATCGAGGGTTGCCGGAAGGGCTGCCTCGGAAGACTGCCCCCTGTCCCCAGGTACCTCGGGTGTGACCTCGGTCTGCCAGGACATTGGGGGTGGTGTGTTTCGCTCATTCAACTGCTTTTTAAGTGATTCGATTTCCTGCTGGAATCGTTGCATCATGAGCAGCATTGCTGGGTCAGCTGTGGGGAGGCTGGGCATGCCCCCGTCTCTTCGGCCGGGGCGTCCTCGGATGATGTCGAGGGTCCGCCACTCGTGTCGCCGGTGGTGACTACATTGGCCGTGAGGGCCGTGAGGGGCTCCTCAGGTGTCGCGCCGCCTGCCGCTCTCCTTCTTCTGGTAAGGGGTCCCGGCCTGGCAGCTATTCTGGCCAATTCTTCCGGGTCGGCGGGTAAGGCCCCATACCGACCATGGACTCCTGCCATATTGCAGGTGAATGTCTGCCATTTCTTATTCTTGTTTCTTCTTGACGCCCTCCGGGACGGTCCTCCTGGGAATGTCAGCCTGTCGAAGACCGACCGTCGGGGCGGCGCTCCTCCCGTACAGGGGACTGGCGCGGCTCCTCCGGGCGGGTCCTCGACTCCATACTAGGTGCAGGTCCCCCCTTTCTTCCTGGAAGGCGGAGGCCATTGCCCCCAGTAGTCTTTGGCGGCCAGCGGGGGTGCTACCCGGGCCTCGGAGGTAGTTCCTCATGGCCTGCTCGATCCCTTCCCACTCCTGGTCTGGGAGAGCGGCCTGGGGTTGCATGTCGATGATAGCGACAGGAGGGGAGTAGGCCGTGAGAGCAGGGCGGGCGGCATTGTGCCGGCGCCCTCGGCGACGGCGATGAGCATTCTCGGACGGCACCGGAATGACGGGTGCCGGTCGGAGAGTGGGGGTCACTGCCTCGACCCTGTCATCGCGTCGGGCCCTCCTGGGGCGGAAAGTGCTGGGCCCTGCCTGGGCGAGTACAGTGGGCTGGGTCTCCTTAGGTACCCAGACTTGCTTCAGTTTAGCCGGCCTGTGAACCGGCGTCCTTTTTATGTCACGCTGGGCTAGCGGGCACTGCCTCTCCTTCAGCTTCTCCAGTCCGTGAAGGAGTTGCGGACTGGGATGGTCGGGATGGTGCGGTCCGGTGTTACCTGGGACCTCTGTCCGTCTAGGCGGACTCGGAGGGCCCCGACCGTCATTGACTTCCCGGAGTTGGAGGCGCGACGCCCTGAGCCGATGCTGGTGTTGTTTCTCCGGAGCCTCTCCGGTGGGAT
This sequence comes from Amorphophallus konjac, assembly GCA_022559845.1. Taxonomy (NCBI): domain Eukaryota; kingdom Viridiplantae; phylum Streptophyta; class Magnoliopsida; order Alismatales; family Araceae; genus Amorphophallus; species Amorphophallus konjac. The sequence goes on along the minus strand of CM040125.1, from coordinate 116,824,666 downwards.
GTCGACCCCTGGTGGGATGGGCCAGGTGGTGTGGTGCAGATGGTGCACGTTGCAGCTCAGTGCTCGTTGTGGGGACGCTATTGTTGTCTTCTGCCACAGCTCGGCCGGCGGCAGCTTCGACGGCTCCCGGAGCTGGAGCGTTGGTTTGAGGCTCCTCGGTCGCTCGTGCGTCGAGGATGTCAACGAAGGCCACCCCCAAGAAGTTGGGGAAGCCCACGGTGGGAGGGAAGCTCCCGAAAGTGAGGGGCACCGCCAGGTAGCCGCCTCGCACATGATTCTCCACAACCTCAGGGCTGCAGACAACAGCCATTGTCGGCTCCATGATGCCTTTCTCTTTACTGCATTTAAGAAAGTAGCACAATTAGCATTACAAGAAGGGGGCCGCGGGGCCCCTAATTTCGGCAAAGAGATGAAGGGTGGATCAGGTCCCACCGGGCGTGCCAGAGTTGTGGACGCGCTTTCCGGCGCTCGTTCTCGCTTCGGTTTGTTCGGTTTGTTGTGTGCGTGGGCGTGCCAGTCACCGAGGTGATAATTTATTCGGGCTCCGAAGAGCCCATGGTGCGCTCGATCTGACTTCGTCAGACGATTGTGTGGTTCGTGTCGGGACCAGATCCCGTCGCGCCATGAAGGTTACGACGTCATTTACATCCCCATACGAGGGAACACCCTTGATTAATTGCCGAAATTAGGGGCCCCGCAGCCGAAAAGAATAACACTAATTGTGCAAAAGAGGTTGGGAATAGATCACGTTGAGGGTTGTATCGGGGCCATAAACTATCGGCCACGTCAGTCACTCGGGGACCTTTTCGCATTCGGACGCAAGTTCGCGGCAGAGTCACGATGAGAAAACCGGGGTAGATCCCTTCAAATGTCTGCCGAACATGTGGCAATTTTAATGAGGATTCGGAAGATATCCGGAACGAGAAAACAAATCCGGTCCGATTAGGATGTCAGCCCGAGGTTAGATCAAAGCCTGGCCATATCGGGGCGATTCCCGAGACTCGGGCTCGACCTGAGAGGGCGGCGTTATTATTCCCTTTTGCCCAGGGTCCCGGGGAGAGAGAGAGAGGACTACAGTGGGCCCTAGCGTCCGTCTTTTATCTGGGGTTTAGTTAGTCATATCTTCTAGGATTTCTGATTTGATGTTTACTTTTTATTCGTGTCTTTGTTCGGGATGACTTCTCTTCTTTTATTCATGATTATTCTTATTGTTATTATTTATTTATTATTACCCCTCCCACCTCTTTTATCATGATTAATATTGGGCATTCAGAGTCCTTTAATTAGCGTAATTTTTACTGATTTATTTGCTATTGCTAATGCCCTTGCCGTGATGTATATATATGCATGCATGTAGTGTGCCGGCGAAGGAAACAAGGTGTACCGCTGGAGGCTTGGGGTGTGCCGCTAAGGGCTAAAAAGGGCGTACCGCTGAAGGCCAAAGGGCGTACCGCTGGGGCCTAAAAAAGGGCGTACCGCTGGAGAGTGTGCCGGTGAAGGAGGGGGGGGGTGGTATAAAGTCTGTACGTTCCCCAGGCTCGAAGTCTACACGTTGGCTACTCAAAGTCTATACATTGAATGGCTCAAAGTCTACACGTCGGGGCGTAAAGTCTGTACACTGCTCAAGTCTATACACTGGCCAAGTCTGTACATTGGAGTGTGAAGTCTATACACTGCCCAAGTCTATACACTGGCCAAGTCTGTACATTGGAGTGAGTAGTGCCAAGTCTATACATGGCCAGTCTGTACTGGCTCAAGTCTATACACTGGCCAAGTCTGTACATTGGCTGTCAAGTCTATACACTGGCCAAGTCTGTACATTGGCTCTGTACATTGTTGCTCAAGTCTATACAGCGGCTTGAGGGTGTACCGGGCGAAGGGAAAGAGTGTACCGCTGAAGGGTTGAAAGGGGCGTACCGCTGAAGGGTCAATGAGGGTGTGCCGCTAAAGGCCAAGGGGGCGTACCGCTGAAGGTCAATGAGGGTGTACCGCTGAAGGCCAAGGGGGCGTACCGCTGAAGGCCAAGGGGGTGTGCCGCTGAAGGCCAAGGGGGCGTACCGCTGAAGGTCAATGGGGCGTGAGGGTGGAGGCTCGATCAGTTTTCAACTATTTGTTTTAAGGCTTTTCTTTTCTTCTTTTCTTAACTTTCGTGTAGTTTATACAAAGTTCCTCCCGTGTTTTGTTCTCTTGGTTCGGTTCGGTCTCTTTTCTTGCGGGTCGGGTTCTCGGGCGGCCAGGTGGTTAATTAGCTTAGTTCAGTTCTCGTCGGGGTGCCGGCAGTAATTTGATGAGTTGGAAGGTTTCATTAGTTATTCTGCTCATTTGTTGCCTCCTTTTGCCTCTTTTAATTGTTTATTAATATCTCACAAAAAATTCGGCAGCATCTCCCCTTGACCCGGGACGTAAGGGAGATAAAGGGAGCGCGCCCACATGGAGTGGCGGAACCCGACAACTGAGGTGGGCCCCCGGGGGAGCAACACCTTTATAGAACCTCGGAAAACGTGAAGGAAGGGGCTCGGAGGCGAGGCCAAGGAGTGGGCTGCTGAGAGGCTGAAGGGTGTGCCGCTAAAGGCCATAAGGTGAGTGTACCGGCCAAGGGCCAATTGGAGTGTGCCGGCCAAGGGGTGTGCCGGCTAGGGGTAACAGAGTGTGGGTGTGCCGCTGAGGGCAGAAAGGAGTGTGCCGCTGGGGGCAAATAGGGTGTACCGCTGAGGGCTATTGGGTGTGCGCTGAGGGCCAAGGCAAGTGTGTCGGTCAGGGGCCAAAGTGATGCATTGCCGGAGGATTAAAAGGGCCAAGTGTGTGTGGGCTTGCAGATTGTTCAAGAAAAGGAGGAAGGGTTACTGGAAGTGAATGAAGGACTCACAAGGCCAGGCTTTAAAGGGGAGGCATCACGTTGATGTGGTGGCTCAAAAGAAACCGGAGGAACGGAGGAAACGGGTAACACAATACATGCACTATGAAGGCAGGATCAAACCAACAGAAATAGCGGGAAAAAAGCCCAAGGAGGGTGATTGTTTCCATTCGTGGGATGCCAAGGACCGTATCCCTACATGCATATTACAAGAGAAAATGCCCAAATGAGGCCATGGACAAAAGGAAAAGACTCCAAGACGGAGAACGAGCAGAGGAATGAAATACAAGACGGAAGAAAACATTGGGGCCTAAGACATAGGCTACCGTTCCCAACCCTCTCCCCCAATACAACAAGCTCTCTCTCTCTTACTCTTGTTTCTTCCCGGTGGCCGTCGGACGGAGCTCAGGCCGGGAGGGTCGCTTCTTCTCTTCTCTCTTCTTTCTTTCTCCTGTGTGTGTGTCTTCTACTGTCGGAGCCTCTCCCCCTCTGTGTGTTCGTCTGTGTACGTCTCTCCGTCTGTCCTCTCTCTTTTGAAACGAAGAGAAGGGGTTTTTTTATACCCCGGGCGGCGGGAGCCTTCGAGCACGGCCGCCGAAGCGGGAAGTGGCCCGTGATCATGAGGTTTGACCTGCCTGTCCTGGCTGTCAGTGGACTAGGCCACGTGGCCCAACGATCGGCTGCCACCTCAGATGGCTCCACTGCGCGCCAAGGATGTGTAGGGCATGGGCCTCACGTCGCCCGTTGAAAGAACTTCACCGCTGTGCCGTTGAAGGGCTGAACAAGCGTGCCGCTGTAGTGCCAAAAGGGCGTACCGCTGGAGCCCCGGATGGGCGTGCCGTTGAACGGCCTGAAGGGCGTGCCGCTGGGGACCCTACAGGGTGTGTCGCTGAAGACCTCCCCAGGGGGCGTGCCGTTGAACCCCAAAGGGGGTGTGGCCGCTGAACCCCAAAGGGGTGTGCCGCTGAAGACCCCCCAGGGGGCGTGCCGTTGAACCCCCTGGGGGTGTGCCGTTGAACCCCCCTGGGGGTGTGCCGGTGAAGACCCCAAGGGTGTGCCGCTGGGCAGCCGAAGGGGCTGGGCGTGCCGCTGAAGGCCGTGCCGCTGAAGCCCAGATGGGCGTGCCGTTGAACCCCCTGGGGGGTGTGCTGTTGACCCCCCTGGGGGTGTGCCGGTGAAGACCCCAAGGGTGTGCCGCTGGGCAGCCGAAGGGGATGGGCGTGCCGCTGAAGGCCGTGCCGCTGAAGCCCAGGATGGGCGTGCCGTTGAACCCCCTGGGGGTGTGCCGTTGAACCCCCCCTGGGGGTGTGCCGGTGAACCCCCCCCTGGGGGTGTGCCGGTGAAGAGCTAAATGGGCAATTTTTGAGCCCATTGTGAGCACGAGTCGTGGCCCATTTGATTTTCTTCGAGGCCCGTGGGCCGTGGGGCCTCTTGTGCTTGATTTCTCCGGGGTTTCTTCACTCGGGGCCGTTGTTGATGCTGGGCCGAGCGTGGCATTTGGATGTGCAATTTTCGGTGTCCACAATGGGGAAGAAAATCCCCTCTCTCCCACGAAATTCTCAGCCCCTCACCCCTTGCCATTCTCTATATAAGCCTATGTATAGTGTCATTAGAGATATTAATGAAGAATTAAGCATTTTTGCCAAGAGCAAGCCCAAGGGCACCCCTTGTCTCTCCCCCTTTGTAGATGGATTTCTGCTGAATCTTGGGTGTGAAGCCCTTTTAAATTCTCCTTAGCCCCTCTGAGTTCACCTCTACTGCCGCCGCCGCTGTTCGTGCCGCCATCGCGCCGCCACCGCCGCTACATCGGAGTTCTGTCTCCATCAGGACAGAACCTCACCTCCGGATTTTTATCTTTTCTTCTTGTTATCTGATCAAGCCCTAATTTTGAGGATTTGTTCTGTCCATCTCCCTTAACCTCCAGTTAAACTTTCGTGTCATTTGGAAGTCATTAGGAATTTTTCCCATATTTTGTTTGTCCTCTCAGTAAATACCCTTTTGCAGATCTACGAGACTGAGTCACCTTGTCGCATTTTTCCCACCCCCTTACAACTTTTCAGAAAATCCCAAAACATTACTCAGTGTTCCACACATATATCCCCTTCCACCATAATTTTTGTGGAGTCTAAAAAAATCATTTGACCTTCGGTCAAAGGTCAGTTTCGGGCAGATCCCTTGCTACCCTGTGTGTCTGTCAGTCCGAGTCAGAAACAAAAAATAGTGTTGCAGTCATATTCATTTTTAGTCCGTTCGGTAGATGGAGCTGTCAAAATTATATGTTGTAGATCTATGAGTGCTCTTTCCAACGGTACCAGCCATGCCTCGATCGGCCTCCGGATCTGAGCGTCATAATTCTTGCCGCCTAGGTGCGCAAATCTGTTTCATGTGCAGATCAGAAAAATCAGTCCGAGATTAATTCATGCAAATATACCAAAAGTCAACTTCTGGAGCCTCCACTCCCAGGAGTCGATCAGGGACATCTCACCATCATCCCAGCCAAGCGGCGCCTCCAGAAGATCTTAGGAAGGTGACGTTCCTTTGGAAACCGTTGCTTGCTGTCCAGTGAGTCAGCAACTGAGTTGGCGCAGCACCGAGTTGGAATAGTGCCAAGTCGGACCAGCAGGCTGAGTTCGTGCCGTACGCACCTCCAGATTGCTGCCCGTCAACCCAGGGTCAGTCCTCCCGGGCCCCACTTGTAGCCCTTTACCTCCCTACGTGGAGTGAGCAACAAAATTCACGGTTGTAATTAAGTTTTTACCATTGTACCGGGAGTTACTGTACTTGGCCGGGAACGTCTTCCCCAAGCCCGGAGCGTGGAGGTACACTCGTCACCCTCCTCGTAGGCATTGCTTTACTCGTATATTTTTGTATATGTTGCTGCATGAGTGATAGATTATCTAGCTTGCTATACTTTTATTCACCGCTGCGAGAGAGTGAGCGTAACCCATACCGTGACTCGACCCGAGTTAACGCGGAAAGGTCGATACCCGAGACTCACTGCCGGTTTCTCAACCACGTACGGTCCCACATCTTCCCTCGCTAGGGACGATCGCGAGCTAGAGTCCCAGGTCACGTATCCGTCCCGCATCAGCCGGGGTGCAACTCTGTTTCTTCTTATGCCCCCAGGTTGGGGTGGATTCTTCATCAAATGCCCCGAAGCCGGGGTGTAACTTTTGCTTTATGTGCCCCCGAGTCGAGGTGGATCCTCTTCATGTGCCCCCAGGCTGGGGTGTATCTTTTGCTTCTTATGCCCCAGAGCGGGGTGGATTCTTCTTCTTCTGCCCCGACACACTGGGGGATGTTTGCTTCTTGTGCACCCGGGCAGGGTGTATTGCTACTTTTGATGCCCTCAAGGTGGGGTGCGTTTTATTTTTTGTGCCCCCAAGGCGGGCGTGTCTTGCCTTTTGCTTCTGTGCCCCCAGGCGGGGTGTACTTTGCTTCTTGTGCACTCAGGCGGAGTGTGCTTCTTTCTTTGTATGCCCCCTAGGCCGGGGTGTGTTTCTTCTTCAAATGCCCCTTGGGCGGAGTATATCTTTCTTCATATGCTCCCAGGTCGGGATGTGTGTCTCTTTGCTTCTGTGCCCCCGGGTGGAGGTGTATTCTGTCTCTTTGCTTCTGCGTCCCCCAGGCGGGGTATGTTTCTTCTTATGCCCCCATGGCGGGGTAGATTCTTCTGCCTCTTATGCCCCCATGGCGGGGTATGTTTCTCTTCAAATGCCCCTAGAGCGGGGGTGTAGCCTTTATTTCATGTGCCCGCATGGCGGGTGTGTCTTGCCTCTTTGCTTCTGTGCCCCCAAGCGGGGTGTACTTTTTATGGCTTCAATGCCCCGAGGCAGGGTATAGTCTTCTCACGTGCCCCCGAGTCGGGGCGTATTCTCTTCATGTGCCCCCATATCGGGGTGTATGCCTCTTTGCTTCTCGTGCCCCCATGGCGGGGTATATTTCTTCTTCTTATCCCCCATGGCGGGGTATATGCACGCTCTCTTCGGGAGTGGTGTCCGTGCTTGGCCTCATTGCTATAAAGTATCACCCACAGTGGGCAGGAATTCATCAAGCTACAGTTGCGGCTTGTTGGATTTTCTAACAGCCACTCGAGGGACCGTCTTGCGTCGGATAGGGGCAGAAGGAAGGTGGAACAGACCGGGGCATTGCACCACGGACTTGGACCCTTCTAGAGTCGGGCGGGATGCCGGGTTTCCTCTTGTTCTTTTGGTCAACAATGCTTGCCAACTTTTCTTTTCGTCCTTTCTTTTCTTCTCTTTCTTTTGTGTAATAGACCAAGGTAGGTGTGTAGGAGAGTGCTCACCCCCTCAGGGAGGGGATGAGTGGTTCGCTCCACCGCATCAACCCCATAGTGGTAATCTTTGTTCAACACGGGTGTCGACGGATATGGCCGTACAACCCTCTCTCGCCAATTCTCTCTCTTCTCCTTTTTTGCTTCCTTCTTTTCTTATTTTCTTCTTCTCTTCTTCTCTTCTTTTTCTTCTTAGGGAAAGGGGGTTTGATTTCTCCTCCCTTCTTCTCTCTTTCTCTTCTCTCTTTCTCTTCTCTCCCTTTTTTTTTTAAAACGGCATTCATGATTCCCGGGAGCTGTAGGTGCCTCGGAGTAGCATCCTCGAGGCCATAAAGATAATTTTGCCCAATTCGGCATTTTCCCCCCATAGGACTGACGAAGACTGCACCTGCAATTCATCAAAGTAGACAAACATTGTTTATTAGGAGGCCATGAGGTCCCGAATCCCGGTGAAGAGATGAAGGGTGGTTTCAGTCCCACCGGGCGTGCCAGACTTGTGGACGCACTTTTTGTTTACATCTTGGCATATCGGTTTATTGAATTAGTTTATTGGTTTATTAAGTGCGTGGGCATGCCAGTCACAAAGTGACAGTTTATTCGGGCTTCGTGGAAGCCCATGGTGTGCTCGATCTGACTAATCAGACGATTATGTAGTTCGTGTCGGGACCAAAACCCGCCGTGCCATAAAGGTCACGGCGGTAATTACTCCCCCTTGGAGAGGGGAACACCCTTGATTAATCACCGGGAATTAGGGCCTCATGGCCCAGAAATTGTATCGAGAGAAATAAGTCGATAGCGGTCTCGGATCAGTCGGAAAGCCCGATGTCTAGGGAAGCAAGCATTCGAAACATGTCAGTCGCTCAAGGGACCATTTAATATTCGGACAAGTGTCCGGCTTGAGGCAGCATGCTGGTCACAGGAAAACCGGAGCATGTGTATGCCGGGGTACATCAAATTTACTGTTCAGAGGAACGAGAAATATTCAATTAAATTCCGGTTAAAGCGGTCAGAAACCAACAAGTTTGTCGGCTTGGTGCAAGATCAAGCCGCGACCATACTGCGGTGGGCCCCCCGCGGTCAAAACAAGACTTGCATGAGCATCATTAATATTTCCGGTGCCAAGGGGGCAATGGGGGAGTGTCCCGGGATCAAATCCCAGAACCAATATACGTTCAAAGGGAGCGGGCTATAGGCCGAGGATATGGGTCAGGCAATGACCATGATCGGGGGGAACCTGAGGTCTAGGCATGGCCCACGGAGGCCTTATTGATATTCCCATGCAAAGGGTCCGGGGATGACGATAGCCTTCTCGTTCCATTCATATTTTGTCGGTCACTCATGGACCACTTTATGTTCGGACAAAGGTCCGTATTGAAGGCACGACGTAGATGGAAACAACCCCGCACAAATTTATACCGAGTTCGCAGCAATTTCAATAAAGAGCGGGAATGAATCCCAATAGAACGAATCCGATTTGACGAACTATCGGTCCAGAGCAATGCCAGATTACGACCATGTCGGGATGGTTCCCAAGGTCCGAACCCGACTTGGAGGGGCGACAATATTCCCTTTACGCCAGGTCTAGAAGGGATACAGGGCTACGGAGCAGGTCTCATCGTTTTATTATTATTTGAATTTTTATCATTATTATTTGATAGTTTATATATTTTTTGAGTGAGCTTGTTATTATTATTTATTTATTTTTTTATGATTTATTTATTTATTATTGTTATTGTTGGGTTTGTTATTATTGTCATTTATTATCATATTTTGTATTCAATTATTATTATTATTTGTCCCCTTTTTCTTATTATTTCGTTTGTTTATTCTTTTGATTAGAACCCCTCCCTTTTATCATTGTCATTATGTAAATCCCCTTTTTATTACTATATTCCCTTTTCTCTGGTCTGGCTTTTAGATATAGAGTGTGTCGAAGTGGGTGAGGTGGAGAGTGTACCGCTGGAGGATGATTTAGGGGTGTACCGCTGAAGCAGATGAGAGTGTGCCGGCCAAGGGGGGTGTACCGCTAGAGGATGAAGAGTGTGCCGATGGAGGACGATTCAGGCGTGTGTACCGCCGGAGAGTGTGCCGCTGAGGAGGTAGATTGAGGGTGTACCGCTGGGGCGTGAAGGTGTATGCCGTTAGAATAGGGTGCCAGTACACCGGGCACGGGGGAAGCTGACGTCAGTGCAGTAGCTGTTGAGTCAATGGCAAGGTCAGTGCAATTGTGTACATGGCCATGTGGGTCTGTGCACATACAGATTCAAGGTCTGTGCACATATGGGATAAGCTCAATGCAAGTTTTGGGTAAGGTCTGTGCACATTGAACAAAGTCTGTGCATGTTTGGGTACAAGAAAAAGTGGCTATAGCGACCGCATTAGCGACCGCTTTAATCGGTCGCTAGTCGGTCCCAAATAGAGACCAATTCGGCGACCGAAATAATCGGTCGCACATCTGAGACCTATTGGCGACCGAACTAAATTCGGTCGCCAATCGGTCGCTGATCCCGTTATACTCCCCCCTGCGACCCCCGCCCGCCCGAGCCCTCCCTCCCGCCCTCCACCCTCCCGACCGAACTAAATTCGGTCGCCAATCGGTCGCTGATCCCGTTATACTCCCCCCTGCGACCCCCGCCCGCCCGAGCCCCTCCCCGCCCGAGCCCTCCCTCCCGCCCTCCACCCTCCCGCCCGAGCCCCCTTCCCCTGCGGCCCCCTCCCCCTGCGGCCCCCTCTCCGCCCTAGCCCCCCCTCCACCCTCCCGCCCGAGCCCCCGCCCGAGCCCCCTTCCCCTGCGGCCCCCTCCCCCTGCGGCCCCCTCTCCGCCCTAGCCCCCCTCCTCCGCCGGAGTCCCCCCTTCCCCTGCGGCCTCCCGCCCGAGCCCCCCTCCGCCGGAGCCCCCCCTCCCCCTGCGGCCTCCCGCCCGAGCCCCCCTCCTCCGCCCGAGCCCCCCTCCCCGTGCGGCCTCCCGCCCGAGGCCCCCTCCGCCGGAGCCCCCCTCCGCGCCGCTCGCCTCGCCGTCGTCGCCGCGCCGCTCGCCTCGCCGTCGCCGCTCGCCGTCGCCGTCGTCGCCGGCTTCCTCTCTCTCACACACAGGTACCTCTCTCTCTCTCTCTCTCTCTCTCTCTCTCTCTCTCTCTCTCTCTCCAACCCGCCGCGGCCCCCCCCACAGGTACCCCTCTCTCTCTCTCTCTCTCTCTCTCTCTCTCTCTCTCTCTCTCCAACCCGCCGCTGCCCTCTCTCTCTCTCTCTCTCTCTCCTCTCTCTCTCCAACCCGCCGCTGCCCCCCCCAAGGTACCTCTCTCTCTCTCTCTCTCTCTCTCTCTCTCTCTCCAACCCGCCGCGGCCCCCCCCCCACAGGTATCTCTCTCTCTCTCTCTCTCTCTCTCCAACCCGCCCCCCCACAGGTACCCCTCTCTCTCTCTCTCTCTCTCTCTCTCTCTCTCCAACCCGCCGCGGCCCCCCCCCCACAGGTACCTCTCTCTCTCTCTCTCTCTCTCTCTCTCTCTCCAACCCGCCCCCCCACAGGTACCCCTCTCTCTCTCTCTCTCTCTCTCTCTCTCTCTCTCTCTCTCTCTCCAACCCGCCGCGGCCCCCCCACCCCAACCCCCTGCAGGGAATTTAATGTGAAAATTTTGTTTAGGCCATGCTAATTTTTTGTTTAGGGCATTTCATAGTCCATGTTATTGTTAATATGATAGAATATTATTTTGTGCACTTTTCAGGTGTTTGGGTGCTTTATATTGCCTTTATTAACAGTCATATGGACCTTCCATTTTTTGTAGTAAAATACCAGTGCATGTAAATAGTCATTTTTGTGTGTTAGCATGATAATATATTCACAAACATGTGTTGTATTTGGATTGGCCTCACCTCTCCTTTCCTAATGATTAGTGTAAGGTTTTTAAGGGTTTAGTGTTTAGTGTTTAAGGTTTAGGGTTTTAGATTTAGGTTTTAGGTACTAGATTTAGGTTTTACTCTTTTAAGGTTTAGGATTTTTAGGGTTTAAGGTGTTTAGGGCTTTTAGGGTTTAGGGTTTAGGATTTTAAGCTTTATGGTTTAGGGTTTGGGGCTTTAGGGTTAGGATTTAAGGGTTAGGTGTTAGGGTTTAGGAAGGGTTTCAGGGCTACAGGTTTTTGGACTTCGATTTTAAGTGTGGGTTTTTCGGTTTACGGTTGCTAGGCTTAGGGTTGAGGGGCTGTTTAGTGTTTAAGGTTTAAGGGCTTACGGTTTTAAGATTTAAAGTTTAAGGTTTGACAGTTTTGAGGTTTAGTAGTTTATGTATTAGGGGTGGGGTAAGGGGTTCAATGTGGGTTTAGGATTTTAGTGTTTTAAATTTTATGGTTTTTAATTATTTTAGGGTTTTACAGTTTAGGGGGTTATGAGTTTATTTTTTTATGTTTAGGGTTTAACATATAGGGTTAGGGTTTAAGGTTTAGGGTTATTTAGGGTTTAGGTTTTTGGGTTTAGGGTTAGTTGTTTGGTGTTTAGGTTTGTTTGCATTTTATATTTGGCATATGAGTTTAGGGTTTTGGATTTAGCATTTGGGGTTTTTGGTTTAGCGGTTAGGGGGGTGGATTACGGTTTTGAGAGTTTAGGCTTTAGGGGTTTTTGGTTTAGTGGGTCTAGTTTCTAAGGATTTTAGGTTTTAGGGTTTAGGGTTTTTCATGTTTTTAGGGTTTATAGTTATTACAATTTAGGATTTTTAGGGTTTAGGGTTTTTCGAGTTTTTATGGTTTATAGATATTATGGTTTCATATTTTTAAGGTTTAGGGTTTAGGGTTTAAGGTTTTCAAGATTTATGGTTTAATGTTTTGAGTTTAGGGTTTAATGTTTTTAAGGTTTAAGGTTCTTGGGGCTTTTAGGGTTTTACATATAGGTTTACATTTTTGGGTTTCTTTTATTTAGGGTTTGATGTTATTAGTGATTTTAGGGTTTATGATTTTAAATTTATGGTTTATGGTTTAGAGTTTATAGTATTAAGATTTTTGATTTTTAGGTTTAGGAGTTTTAGGGTTTAAGGTTTAGGATTTAGGGTTTTTCAGATTTAGTCTTTTATGTTTGTGGTTTTTAAGGATTTTAGAGTTTCTAGTTTTAGGGGTAACTCAAGATTTAGGGTTTTAAGGTTTAGGGTTTGGGATTTTTAGTTTGAGGGTTTGGGGTTTAGCAATCGGTGGTTTAGCAGTTTAGGAGTTTAAGGGATCGTAGTGGGGTTAGGGGTTAGGGGAGGGTTTAAGATTTATAATTTTTAAGGGTTTTATGGTTTTATGATTTAGGGGGTTCGGGGTCTGCAGTTTAGTGTTTTTAGGGGTTTTAGGGCTTACGTTTTTTTTTTCTATAGGGTTTACAATTTTTACGGGTTTAGGGTTTAAGGTTTAGGGATTTGGGAATAGGTTTAGGTTTTAGGATTTTAGATTTAGGTTTGAGCAAATCGCTCAAAAGTGCAATTTGCAAATGCACTTGGTTTATAATCAAAGCCGTCGGGGTCCGGGGGTCCAGAATGTGAAATACTGATCCGATCGGCATTCCGATCATTCCAACACAACCTGGGAGGTAGACGTGACTTGTCAGAGCTGACGGATTCTAAATCGGACTACCGGTTTGAGCCCGACGCTCAAAAGTGCAATTTGCAAATGCACTTGGTTTATAATCAAAGCCGTCGGGGTCCGGGGGTCGAGAATGTGAAATACTGATCCGATCGGCATTCCGATCATTCCAACACGACCTGGGAGGTAGACGTGACTTGTCAGAGCTGACGGATTCTAAATCGGACATCCGGTTTGAGCCCGACGCTCAAAAGTGCAATTTGCAAATGCACTTGGTTTATAATCAAAGCCGTCGGGGTCCGGGGGTCCAGAATGTGAAATACTGATCCGATCGGCATTCCGATCATTCCAACACGACCTGGGAGGTAGACGTGACTTGTCAGAGCTGACGGATTCTAAATCGGACTACCGGTTTGAGCAAATCGCTCAAAAGTGCAATTTGCAAATGCACTTGGTTTATAATCAAAGCCGTCGGGGTCCGGGGGTCCAGAATGTGAAATACTGATCCGATCGGCATTCCGATCATTCCAACACAACCTGGGAGGTAGACGTGACTTGTCAGAGCTGACGGATTCTAAATCGGACATCCGGTTTGAGCCCGACGCTCAAAAGTGCAATTTGCAAATGCACTTGGTTTATAATCAAAGCCGTCGGGGTCCGGGGGTCCAGAATGTGAAATACTGATCCGATCGGCATTCCGATCATTCCAACACGACCTGGGAGGTAGACGTGACTTGTCAGAGCTGACGGATTCTAAATCGGACTACCGATTTGAGCAAAACGTTTAAAATTATCATTCGTCAATTTCACTTCAATGAAAAACATCTTGCTTTTAATTTTCAAGAATAATTGATTTCTTTATTAAAGAATTGATTTTAATTTTTTTAAATGATATACAGGATCATCCGTCGCGAGATGTTGGACGAGACGACGACCAGGATGACACATATGCGGAGGATTTGTGATTTCATTTTAGTTATTTGTATGTTGCCATTTTATTATGGATGTATGATTAATTTGTGTGTTTGTATGTGATGAATTTGAAATTTGTGGAGATTATGAGTTGTGTAGTTGATTTATATGTTTTTATGAAATTGTTATGTAACAGGTTATTTATTTTATTAAATTGTTATTTATCAGGTGATTTATAGTAGCTTTATATTAATTTTTAAAAAAAAAAATTTAATTAGCGACCGCATGGAGACCGAATAGCGACCGCTGAAAATATTAACTTTGGCGACCGCATAGCGACCGAATAGAGACCATATAGTCGTTTATATAATTTTTTTTTAAAAAAATACTACAAAATTGGCGACGGAATGGAGACCGAATGGAGACCGAATAGAGACCGATTGACTCTGGGACCGTTCTTGCGACCGAGTTATATCGGTCTCTATGCACGACTGATTCGGCGACCGAAGTTATTCGGTCGCCATCAGCGACCGTATCCGCGACCGACTTATGTCGGTCGCAATTTAGCGACTAGTATATAGCGACCGAAATATTCGGTCGCTAAGTGGTGTCTGTTCGGTCGCTATTGGATTTTGCGACCGAAGAACGACTGAATAGAGACCGAATATGTCGGTCGCTATTTGCGAACTTCTTGTGGTGCGCGTATGGGTCTAAGTAAGGGCAGGCCAGATTGGAATGCAAGTCAATTCAAATGAAGCATGCCGGTGGGAGGTTGGATTGAGGATGAAAGGGGCTTGAAGTGTGTCGGACAAGGCCAAATGGGAGTGTGCCGGACAAAAGGGGGGGAGGGCTAGTGTGCCGCTGAAGGAGTGCGTCGGGCAAGGCATTGGAGGAATGGGGGGCACGAGTGTGCCGGGTTACGTAGGCTGAAAGGTGTGCCACGCTGGCGTCAATTGGAGTGTGTCGTTCAAGGCTGGCCAGGGGAAGTTCAGACTGAAATGGTTTGGAAGGCCAATGCCAATGGGGCAGAATCCACATAAATGGGGGACTCTTTTGCTCATGGAATTCAGATGAAGGGTCTCAAATGACAAGCATCCAATTAACTATTATGTGATTAAGTCCTTAGCCATGTTCAATAGTTCAATTCTCTGAGCCATACATAGTTCCTTTGTCTTGATTAGAAAGTTTTATTGTTGATCAGTTCATTTGTTTATTGCTTCCTTTTGTCTTTTAACTTCTTGTTATTTCTGACAAAAATTCGACAGCATCTCCCCTTAACCCGGATGGTAAGGGAGTAAAAAGGAACATGCCCACAGGGAGTGACATGAACCAACAACTGAGGTGTGTGCCTAGGCAGCCACCTTTGGGGAAACTTTAGAAAACTCGGAGAAAACATCGAATGAGAGATCACTTAGGCTGACACAAGCTACGGGTGCACTGGGCAAGCCATGACTGGAGTGTGCCGGCCGGGCTTGTCAAGAGTGTGCCGGATAGGAAATGGCCAAAGTGTGCCAGGCAAGCGGTGGCTAGAGTGTGCCGGCAGAGCACAGTCTGGGAGTGTGCCGACAGGGCACAGTCTGGGAGTGTGCCGGATGGGGAATGTACCACCCAGGGAATACACCAAAGGTGTGTACCGGGTAGGGGACCTAAGTGAGTGTGAGTATACCACTGACTTTGAACAGAAGGCAAGGGGGATGCTCTAGGCACTGGGTGAATCCTATGTGTTAAAAAAAGGGATGGTGGGCTCCAACAGACCTGTATAGCAAAAATCAAGGGTTGTTATACTGAGGAAAGCCATTGGAGAGGGAAAAGGTCGGCCCTACCCTGCCAAGCCAGGAACGAAACCTATCGATCAGGTGGACCAGCGTCATGAGAGGTGAGACAGAGCAGGGAGTTGGAAGACTGGGTACGGATGCAAAACCACAGACCAACAATGAGAGGAAAACAACATATACAACAAGAGAAGGCAAAACCAAAAGGTGTTTCATTCATGACAAGTTCAAAGTGACAAAAATCATGGCCCGAAGGCCAAACTTGATACAATACATCCAAACGCACGAGGGAGAGAAATGAGGAAGAGAAAAGAAAGAAAATAGTTGGGGAGAGGGTTGGAACGAGGAAGGGTGATCGTTCCCTTCACTGCAAGCCTTCCCCCATTAAACAGCACATTCTCTCTTTCTCTCTGGGCTCTCCTCTACCTTCTTCTTCTCTTCTTATTCTTATCGTGTGTTGCCTTCTTCGTATCTATTTTTTTTTTCGCATCCTCTTCTCTTCTCCGTGAGGGGCCTTTATATGTGCGTCGTTGACGGGGGAGCCTCATGCTGGCACTGCCATCCGAGGTTGACCCGAGTCTTATCTTTGTCAGGTCGAAGTCACCCTGGCCGAAACAGAAGATGACACCTAGGTAGGGGGTCAGCTGGCGTTGAGGTGCCTAGGCTGCGCACCAATTGGCTCACCTAATAATCGTTGTGTTTTTCTACCGGCCTGTGCTGTTCCGAAAGTTTTAACGCTGTGCCAGAATGAGCTGGCTCAACGCTGCACTGGAGGAGTTATTCGACAGAGTGTGCCGCCGAGGGATGCAACGGTTGTGCCATTGAAAGGCTTGTTTGGGTGTGCCGCTGGAAGGCCTGAGAAGTGGGCAGCTGGAAGGGCTAGTTGAAGCGTGCCATTGAAAGGCACATGTGTGTGTGCCGTTGGAGGGTGCCAGTGGGTGCGCCGTTGGAGGGCACGAGGGAGTGCGCCGTTGGAGGGCACTAGGGAGTGTGCCGTTGGAGGGCACCAGTGTGTGTGCCACTGAAGGGCCTGAGAAGTGTGCCGCTGGAAGGGCACAACCAATGTGCCGTTGGAGGGCATGAAGACTGTGCCGTTGGATGGCACCAAAGGGTGTGCCGGTGGAGGGCACAGAGTGAGTGTGTCGCTAGGAGACACTGGGTGAGTGTGCCACTAGGGAGCACTGGGGTGTGCCGCTGGAGGCCGCTTAGTGTGCCGCTGGAGGGGCTTAAAAGGTGTGCCACTGGGGGGCACTTAATGTGCCGTTGGAGGGTAATCGGCAGGTGTGCCGCTGGGGCTTCCTTTTCTTATTTTCTTCTTCTCACCTTCTCTTCTCTTTTCTTCTCCTTTATTCCCCTGCACGTAAACATGGGGTGAGAATTTTTTAGTGTCCACAGTAACTTACTGAAAAATTCTGTATCTCAGGGTCTTTGAAAATTCAATAATGCATTTGCTTAATTGTTGATCTCTGTTATTATCATTGGTCCTTTCAGCTAATATCAAAAATTATTTCTGAAATATATATGTTTTGATTGATCTCTGCACATCAGCCTGATTCTTTTTCACTGGATTCCACTATCATATTTCTTTTGGCCAGCAAATCATGATGGTTCTGTAGACCTTTCATATGTAGACCATAAAAATGTTAGGATCCACTGTCATTATTACCGTGTTCGCTTGCAGCCTTCTGAACTTCAAAATCTTTATGGTTGAATATTCCAGATTGATTCATTAGATAACCAGAGTTCATCCCTATAGGTTCACTCTGTGCATTGACATCATAGGCTATGCGAGGTCTTCAAACATTTTCTTGTCATTGCTCATCATAGAGGAAGAATTGTCTGGGTTGTCTAAGGGGGAGAATTTGCAAAGGGGGAGAGTGTGCATCTTTGATGACAGTGATCACTATACTTCCATTCTCATAGCAGGTATGCATTTTGTTTAAAAAGCATAAAGGAAGAACAATGTGCCACATTGTCTGCATATGTGATTTAATATAAGTACTCCACTTTCTGCCATGTCAAAGGGGGAGTATTTGTAGACTCATATAGTTCCATTTGTTACATATGCATGTCTGCATAAATAAATGCACAAGGGAAGCATTATTTTAATTTATTCTATCATATTATGTTGCCCTCCTTTGTATGAATCTCATGTTGCTTCATATGACATCAATAGATGAATCAAATTATTGTCTTCTCTTTTTGATGAAGTCAAAGGGGGAGAATAATTTGATGAGTCTGTACTTTCTTTCATGAGATGGTATTCATGAGAATTCCTTCATGAGACTCATAGTGTTGCCATCATCAAAAAGGGGGAGATTGTTGGATGTCTGTATTTTGATGATGCTAAACACTATGACTTGTAATGCATGATGTCATATGTGTTTTAATTATGGTTGTGTCTGAATTGTCATATATGTTTGACTTGCTGATCTGAACTAATTTTGTTATAATTAACTGTGATGTGCTTTGTCATGCATGTTCAGGAAGTATATGTCATTTTGTTATTCATTACATCATAGTTGGTTTGATTGATCGAACACTTGGTGTGCATTTCATAGTCAGTGCATTTTATAGTCAGTGCATTCGAAAGTCTGTGCAGGTTTAGATTTCATGAATCTTAGATCGATGCTAGTTTTTGCTTGCCTGCATCTAAGGTCTGTGCTAGTTGTCTGTGATAGTCAGCATATAGTCTGTGCACGTTACTGATCATGCATATAGACAGGTCTGTGCATATCTCATTTTGAGCATACAATGCGTCTGTGCATTGCTTTTACCGTGTATAAAATGTCTGTGCATATTTCGCCTTACATGTCATAAGGTCCGAGCATGTTTTCATATATGCGTATAAAGGTCTGTGCACCTTATCTTACACATGATTAGCCTTGATGCATGTTCTGTTAGTATGCGAGCTCGAGTCGGTGCAGTTTTTGCTGCGAGCTCTTTAGGTCGATGCATGTGTAGCAAGTCAGTGCATGTTTTACTGCTATGCATTATGGGTCTGTGCATGTTGTCTTCATGCAGCATAAACAAGGTCAGAGCAACCTTCGATGCTGCACGCATGCAATATAGGTCGGTGCATTCTCTCTTCTATAGAACATCAAGTCGGTGCATGTTTGTGCTTCATGCATATAGGTCGGTGCAATATGCTCTTTGGTTTAAACAACATCGGTGCATACTCAGTTGGTTTGCATATGTAGGTCTGTGCACATCCGTCGTTTGGCAGAACAACATCGGTGCTAGCTATGTGGATACATGGTATAGAGTCTGTGCATGTGTGCCAGGCAACATATGTAGGTCGGTGCACTTTGTGGCTTGTGTATTAAAGGTCTGTACGTGGGTGAACAAGGTCTGTGCATCTATTGTTGCATTCTTATTTAGAAGGTCGGTGCATCCGTGCTCTTACCATTCAAGGTTAGTGCAGCGGCCTGTTTTTCCCATAAATAAGGTCAGTGCATTGTTCTCATCTTGCTGTACCATGTCTGTGCACATCTGATCATATGTTATGAAGGTCTGAGCATGCTTCAAGTCCCAGCACATGTAGGTCTAAGTATATGTGCAATTGAAATCTAAGCACGTTGTTATGTTCGAGCACTCTTCTCATCTAAGCTTCTATTAGGTCTGTGCATATTGAAAACTAGCTGACAATAGCATGTTTGACGAAATGCCCCTCTTCCAACTAACAGGGTCCCAGCAGTATGTGAGCTCGAACTAAGAAGGCACGTGTTCCCAGAATGCTGGAAGCTGGCACGTGATCCAAGATATTGAGCGAGCCAGTGATCCTAACACGTGGACAGATGGGGACTAGATCTGCATCAGCGTTTAGGAAGGAAACATGGCGTCCACACGGCCTTTGCCGATCGTATATAAGAGAGGCACCCAGAAGAGAATAAAAGTAAGGCGCAAGAAAGGAAGAAAAAGAGCAGCCACCAGAGAAGAAAGCCAAGAGAGAAAAGAAGATATAGTTGAGAAGAAGAAGAAGTCCAGAGAGAGCGAAAAAGGAGAAAGAGAGAAGAGGGCAGCAGAGAAGAGTATAAAAGGGAAATTGAGAGAGCGGCAGAGAGCCAGTGAAAAAGAGAAAGAGAGAGAGAGAGAGAGAGAGAGAGAGAGAGAGAGAGAGAGAGAGAGAGAGGGAGATAGAAGATAGAAGCAGAGGTGCTGGTTTGAAGAGCTCGTAAGCAAGAAGCGCTCAGAAGTCCAGATCTAAGGATATTTCTATTTTGTGTTCTTTGGATCAAATCCAAGACATAGTGATCATGTGTGAGCTTATTTGTTTCGGTTTGAATGTCAACTTTTCGTTGCTGAGTTTTATCATCCTTGTTTTCCATTTTACATACCATTTCTTAAGCTGTGTATCAGCGGAGGCTAAGCTATATTGCCCAGCGGTCAAGCTGTTCGTCAGCGGTCGGCTAAGCTGTAAGGCTCACCGCAAGCTGTTAGTCAGCGGTCTGTAGGCAAGCTGTGAGGCCCAGCGGTTTTCAAGCTGTTTGGCAGCGAAATCCACACTCAGGTTTGAGTGTGGGTGGACGTAGGTCTGTAAGACCGAACCACCTAAAAAATCATCTGTGCAGTGGTTTGTTGTGTGTGATTGATGTGCTCCCAATCTGCTGATAGATGTATGCATAGGATCGTCGAGATTGCATCCATCTAGTTTTTCAGATTACATTATGAATAGTGATTTCATCTCTATTAGATTCCGTTGAGGTTCTTCTCTCAATAGATGAATGTTTAGGAATGCTGCAAATGGGTCTCAATCTGAATTGATTGATCTCTTCGATTATCTGAGTAAATTCCATAAGTGTTTTCACAGTCACCTGAACTGAGATAGTTTATTAATCTGCCAAGATTTAGCTTAAGTTCTATTTCCACGAGAATTTTTAAAAAGGGGATTCATTCACCCCCCCCCTCTTAATCTTGGTGTGCACCATCATTACGTTCCAACAGATCATTCACTCTCACATATAGTATGAGAGAGAATGTCCTATGAATGGTACTCAGTTAAATCCTTTACCAAGGTAGATAGTTCAATAGAAAAGGAGTCTTCCATTGGGACTCAGAGTACGTTCATCCGGTCATAGATAAGAAGGGTTTGACAGTATGACCATACCCTTAATTATGTCCAGGGACATTGGGTATCAATGGAGGACTATAGCTGTGTGGTAACTGATGACGGAAAGGTCCCAGAGTGGTTTTATAAACTCCCCTTTGTCTTCTGGGGTCACGGAGTGTGGCTTGGTACTTACCGTGGCCTGAAAGCCCGTCAAAGAAATAATCATGAGATGATTATTCATCATAAGATGATTAATTAATTATTTAAGTCATGAGATGATTAAATAATTAATTTCATGTTAAATAATAATGTGAAAAAGCTAAGAAGGAGTTCTTAAGCTTATTGGGCCTAAAACCAAACTGACACTGGGCCTAGAGGGTCACACACATAAGGGTTATGGACTGTGGAAGTATATTCGTAATATTAGACTTATGAGGGTTTTTGTGAAAGATCGAGAAGTCTATAAATAGTCGCAATGGGAGAACCCTGGGCCAAGCATCCAGGGTTTTCTCGGGTCGTCTCCTTGTCTCTCCTCCTAGGGAGGGGCGCCCCCCTCTCCTCTCTCTTCTCCCTCTTGTCTCTAACGTAGAGATTATGGAGATGTCGCGGAGGAGATCGTTCGTGGGGCGTTGTGATGAGCAGATACCACCGTTCATGCCCATGTGGATACCGCTAGAGGCCGTTCACTTGCGCGGCTAATTACCGCCAGGAGGTATTGTTTCCACTTCACTGTGATCTGAGTATCGCAGAGGTAAAATTGACTCCCGTAGTTCTAGATTATCATCGGGAATCACGCAGGAGCGATCAACTCGATTGGGTTAAAATTTTGATTTCTGCTTTCCGCTGCGTTCTTCGTGATCCCAGCCTAATCCTTACAGTCAGCCATATAGTGAGCCTGGGACAGCTGATCGGCCAGAGAGAGTGCTTCCTCCTACTCTGCTCGGGCCCGAGAGCAGAGTGACGCAACTTCCTGGCGGAGAGCCTCATGCTCGGAAGTGAGTTGGCCAAGCTTTCGGTCCAGCTCGGCATGGGCCTTAGCTTTCGTCACCTCACCTCTCTCTACCCGCACCATGCGGTCCACAGCCTCGACCCCCAATTGGGCCAGAAAGAGACTTCCCTTCATGAGCCTCTCAAGGAGTGCCTGGGAGGAGCAACGTGAAGCTTGGCTCGGATCGGGGGAGTCGCTAGCTGATAAGTGCCATATTTCCTATCATAATTGTTAAGTTATGGTTTTGATGAAAACTAAACTTAATGTGTCTTTAATGATGATAACTAAACTTATGGTTGATTACACATGTTCTTGATGATTGTGTTCATTCATCTTATTGTTTATGCTGGTTGCACATGTTGGTTTTACAAGAGGCAAGAGGTTTCATAACCTCTTTAATGTCAACAAACATGCAATTAACCTAACTATCTTGCATGCAGGTTCAAACTCATGGCCGTCACCTAGTGAACCAAACTCTACTTCCCTACAATCCAAAACAGGTGGTATATGTCATTTACTGTCAAGAACCATTGGTGAGACTCCTACCTTGTATTAAAACGAAGCTTCATGCTTTAAACCATCAAGATTCACTCCTTTTCAAACTTGTGTTCATGAATCATTCCATGTGTTAAACCAAGTCTAAACAAACTTGTAATCAACTATAACACGAGCCATTTTTAAGTATCGAACCAATGGATAGTTTTCAAGTGAACTAACACTTGACTTTGGCAGGTTTGGAGACTGGCGGTCGACCTGTGGACCCTTGGCGGTCAACCTGAAATCACAGAACTGAAAAATTGGCAACCTGTGAACCTGGCGGTCGACCGCCAGGAGCTAGCGGTCGACCTATTTTCCCAGCAGCCACAAAGCTACAGAATCGCCCCTAGCGTCGACTGCCGGCCCTTCACCGGTCGACCGCCAGCCCCGAGGCCCTCCTTGTTGACTTTTGTGTCAAGTTCGAAAGGAGGTCTTTCACCCATTTCTTTAATCCCAATGCTCCCAATCACCCCAGAATTTGTGGAGAGTCTAGGTCTGGGACTTGTCTCCTAACCTTCCAAGGGTTATAAAACCTCTCTTTGAGGTCATAAACCCTAAGAGACTCCAAGAGACTAGAGGGATCAAGTTGGCTCAAGGGAGAGGAGGAATATCACTGTAGCCGTGAACAATGAGTTCGAAGATCAAAGCCTCATCATAGTGAAGATCCAAGATCTCTTTTGAAGCCTTCATCTTCCCATGACTGAAGCAACAACAAATCAACCTAGAGAGATCAAGATAGTAGCTCTCAAGGAAAGTTGTTGCAACGATCGTGAACAACATTCTTCCACCAAGTTCTTCATCCATCGAAGCCATTCAAGCATCAACTGAAGCCATTCAGTCATCTTCCCAAAGTCAGGGAGTTCCAATCAAGCAAGGATCTCAAGAAGAGCTTCAAGTGAGATCAAAGAAGAGGCTATCCAGTGAGAAAGAGGAGAAGTACTGTAGCCGTGAACAGTACTCCGTGCAGAGCAAGTGTTCTTCATCCAACTTCAAGCCATTCAAGTAGATCTTGAAGCTACAACCTCCTCCAAGCAAAAGAAGTAGGAAGCAAGCATTCAAGGAAGATCAAGTTGAAGCTGTCTAGGAAGAAGAAGTGAACAAGCAAGCAAGCAAGCAAGCCATCCAGGGAATTCAAGTGGAGATCAAGAGAAGGTGTTCAAGTGATGATTGAAGATATGTTCAAGATCCGTAACATGCATTCAAGGGGAACCCAAAACAGGAGTGTTTCTAAACTAAGCCTCCTCATATTTATGTTTTGGGTTTTGTGTTTGTGTTCATCATAAACTAAGAATCTGTGTGTGTGTGGATCATGTTGGATCCGTGGTCATGTGTGTGTGTTGTTTTGATTCGTGTGTGCTAGGTCTTCTTAGATCTACGTGTGTTGTGTGGTTTATTCAGATCATAGTATTTGTGTGTGGAGTGCTGCATTTATCGCAGCGTGTGTGTGATCTGCTTGTTGGATCGTGTTGGAGACTTCGTCTCCGTGTGTGTGTGTGTTGGAGCTCGTCTCCGTGTGTGGTTTGGGGCGCGTCCCGTGTGGTGTGGGCAGGCGTCGTCCTGCGTGTGTGTTTTGGAGAGTTGTCTCCGTTGGAGATTTTCCCCGAGTGAAGCCTCACAGGGTTTGGTGAGGGGTGGACGTAGGATTGTCGTCGTTGCATCCGAACCACCTTAAAAACTGATGTGCATTGTGTGTAATTTGTGTGGTTTGATTGTTTGGCTGTATGGTCGTGTGGGAAACGGTGAGTTTTGAGAGAATTAGTTAATTAGTTTTCAATTGCTATTATTATTTACCACATATTTTGTAAAAAGATAAAAGTTTCCTTAAAATTGGTAAACACCCAATTCACCCCCCTCTTTGGTGTCATTGATCGCGGAGACTTCAATTGGAATCAGAGCCAAGGCTCTAATTTCATAGATCTAACGATCTAGAGTGATCCGGATTAATGACAACAATGATGTACACCATGAATTCCCCACCTGTGTTTGATGGTTGCAATTTCGATTTGTGGTTAGGTAAAATGTGTAGTCTTGTCAACTCATATGACCCAAAGCTATGGAAGCTTATTCACATGGTCCATATGAATTGCCTAAAAAAAAAATGTCTGGACTGCAAATCAAAAGTTTAAACATGATCAAAATTGTTTAGTCTTGAAGTTATTTACCACTGCAGTCAATTCTAATCACTTTCCCTTGTCTCCCACTGCAGGTCCGCAAAAGATATCTTGGATGGCTTAACCACAGTCGGAAGGACAATGAAGACAATGCCTTGTTGCAGGCACAAGTGACCAAGGAAGGATCAACAAATCGAATCAGGCTCAAAGGAAAATTCCGATTATGATAATGAAGAAGAAGTCAGCTATGAAGATTTGTTGATTGCATATGATTGCTCTTGCTGAAAAATACAAGAAGTTAAAATCTAAAAATAAGAAATTGAGAAAAAGTGTGAAGAAAATAACCTTGTTTCCTCATGTAAAAAATACTTGCATCTAGAGGAAATGATTGAGGCTCATGTGTTTGACATTGAATTTCACAAAGATCAAATATGTTCTTTAAGAAATGAAAACAAGGATATGACTGCAAAACTAAATTCTATGGCCGATGATCAAACCTTGATAAATGAACTGATTCATGATGAAAAGCTTGTTAAAGAAAATGAGAAACTGAAGGAATTGAACAAGGCCATTTCTGAAAGGTTGTTAACTATTGAAAAAGGAAAATCTGTGGTTGTTAGATAATGTGAAAATGTGGATGAACTTAGGCAAGAAGTAGAATGCCTTAAGACTACCAATATCATGTTGAATGTTAGTCTTTCCACTTGTGAAGAAGAACTTGCCAATTCTGAATTACAAATTTCATCTCTTCAATCTGAAATTCTTGACTTGAATGAATCGCTGTCTAGATTTGTAAATGGTCAAGAAAACTTGAACAAATTGCTTGGGATGAAAGTGAATTTTCAAAGGGAAGGGCTGGGCTATAATCCTGTGAACAAAAAGAAGTTTGAAAATAAAATTTATACATCCTTTGTGCACAATTCAAATATAGCCAGCACATCAAATGAAAATCGGAAAAAGGAAAATCATGTTGCACACACACATGCATCCACAAAGAAAAATAATTTGCATCAAAAATTCAAAAATGCTGTTAGCACCTCCATGCATGTTGAGCATTCTTCTTCCACGCACACACAACCACCTAGAAAGAAACTCACATGCTTTTATTGTGGAAAATATGGACATGCTATGCATGATTGTTTCATTATGAGAAATGATGATTTGAAAGCTTGCAGAAACAGAATTGACTCCAAAGATTCAAAGTAATCATT